>OY744519.1:37727800-37840300 GCA_963556195.1 Sepiola atlantica | reverse complement strand
CTATCTTGTATGCATTAATGATAACGAAGAGTTTGCAAAACACTAAACATTTAATATATCTTAAAGAGTTAAAATTAAACTGTGAACCCACGGGAACACAAGCTACATTTCTTGATTTGGATGTAAAAATTGAAGATAACATATTTATCTATAAATTGTTTGATGAAAGAAATTCATTCCCTTTTCGTATCGCGCGGATGCCACATAAAAATAGTACCTGTCCTGTGTATATTTTTTACGGGAGCATTATGTCCGACTTTCTCGGGATTGCTCGTGTTACCTTAAAATTAGTAGATTTTATACCCCCAATTTATGACCTAATAATAAGAATGATTAAACAAGGTGGCGATCATAATAAAGTATTTAGACAATTAAATAAGACAATTTTTCGCCATCCTGACGCTTTTAAGTCATATCAAATGAATCAAAATAAATTGATAGAGCAAATCCGTAACTATCTAAATAATGTAGTATATGTATAAACGTATATATATAATACATATACAAATTATATTTAAAAAAATAATACATGTATATATATATATATATATATATATATATATATATATATATATATATATATATATATATAATTTTCATAATCTCGTCACCAATGTATCTATTACAGGTGCTTAACAATAGGAAATCATTGCACCCATGACATCATAAGATTATGATTATGTGTTTGTTTTCACATTTTACGGTTCAAATAAACTCTATTCAAACACTAAAATTACAACTAACAAGAATAATCAGACTACTACTAACGGTAAAAGTATTACTCAGAAGGACGAGAAACATCTTATGAATAAAGCAAGAGTGTATAACTACGCATAACCCTTCATAAACTAGATGGCAGATGTATTAAAGCCTAACGATATATAAACTATTAAACCAGTCATTGATAACAAAACATTTTTGAAAGATATCTCGATCGACTATATGTAAAACGGAATGATGCAGAGATATAACTAGTGTAGTAATGACGAAGGTCGCAAATCACTCTGTCAACGTGCACTTGCTTCGCACCGACTCGCATGAGACGGTACGAGACCCGCTTTTATATACCGAGGCACACCTAATTTGTATGTAAATGCAACGAGACTTTGCGAGACTCTGCGTGAACCGCATGCTACAAAGGCTCACGGACGCCATGTTGGATTTCCTTCTTTCATCCGCGCACAGGACAAACAAACGCGAAGACGCTTCGTAATTAAGCCCCCCTCATGTTCCCTACACTCCCCCCTGCTCTCATGATCACAGAGATGGCAGGGAGGCATCGATCGCCTTCGCCGGTTGCTTCTTCGGAGGGGGACAATGCAAGCCTCATCTTCGCTTGTGCTCTCGTCCTCGGTCTGAGGGTCGAGAAACATCGCGTCCGCTGGGATACTGCTAATATCCGAGTCACTGTCCGATGGGGCTGCTGCAAGCTAGAGCGATGCCTCACTGCTCTCTGACTCCGACTCGCTCTTGTCGTCCAGTGATGGTTGCGTTGCAAACCGTAGGTCTTTAACGTGACGGGGCATACCGTCGACTCGCACTGCATGTGGGCTGATTACCAAAGTGATGCGTCCAACTCCGTATTTCGTCGTACACTTGCCGCGCGGGTTCTTAATCCAGACGACATCCCCTTTTTTCAGTTTCTCATGGTTTCTTCCAGTTCGGGCAGCGGGTTAGTCTCTATGCCTTTTACCCTGACGTGATACCTGTGCAAGGTGTCAACCGGCTCTGTAGAGGGTGAAACATTATCCTTTGGGGTTACGTTATACAGGTAGACTGCTTAAAATACCGTGCAGCCCGTCCTGGCCGCGATGGTTTTTACGGTTCTGTGATTCCGCTCGATGACCCCATTTCCACTCGGTACGTGGGCGCATCGCAACCTCATGGGTACTCCTCAGCCATCAGCAAACTTTCTGAACTGCTCACGGGTGAATGCAGCGCCATTGTCGGTTAATATCTCCGTTTGGGGGGGGGCACGTTCAAGAAAAATACTGTTAAACTAACGGACGATGATGGCTGCATCTTGCCGGCGCAGAATGCGCCATATTGCAAACCTGGATGGACCGCAATCAATGAGAGTCAGGAAATCCTCGCCGTTGTGGTGAGTAATATCCATCGCCAGCCGGCTTCAATGGCTTTCCACTCCCAGCTTTCCTTTCTCCCAGCGAACGGGTGCTGGATCAATGGATTGGCATGCTACACAATCTGTGACCACTTTCCTGACGTCTGCCTTTTGTACTCCTGGTTCAACCAACTTAGCGAAATATAGGGTCCGCTTGACCCCAGGGTGTCCGGTTTCTTGGTGGACTTCTTTGATGTGATTAGATCGAACGGGGCTCACGGAAGCGGCGCAGGCGGGCTGCATGGGTTAAATAGTCTTTCTTATGGCATCAAGCCATCTTTGAGGTACTCTCGTCAAACAATCTGCTTTGTTCAGGCTGAATTTGACCAGGGACACCTCTATTGACAGCGCATATTCGTTCACCAGCTTCATGATCGTGTCAAGTCGCCGTCGGATGAGCATCTCGCTCGTGGCTTTGGTTCGTACACTGGCCCTCCCGGTGAAAGTATCTGAAATCCACTTATGGACGCAAGCAGAATCCGTACAAAGTCGCAGGGTGGTCGTCTTCCAAAGAATTGCCAAGTGTACTCCCTTGATAACTGCATCAAGTTCTGCCAGGTTTATGTGCTGGGAGTCCTGTTCTGGGCGTTACCAGCAAGCGTCTTCCACCACCGTTCAATCATTGACCACCGATACGCCTATGGCGAGAGAGCTTGCATCAATCCACACAGTAAGGTTCTGGCTGTCGACGCACTATCTGCCCCGCGCTGGGTCTTCCTTGTGCACCCTGGTGAGGACCTCTTTGAGCATTGTATTGAGAGGGACGTCATGTGTTTCGTCATCCCATCCAGTGGTGACGTCGGAGACTCTTCGCTTAATAAATGCCACCGCAACACGAGGCCAGCCGCCCACAGGAAGGTGTGCAACTAACTTTCCGCACAAGGAAAATACGTTTCGTCGTGTAACAATACAAGGCAGGTCCGGGGTTTCATTTCCTCGTTTCCAATACAGAACGTAATCTTCCTTCCAGACCTGCAAACCAAGTACCCGTGCGACATCCTGTAGCCTGTCCGGTTCCTTGATGAGAAGGCCAAAGTTGTAGAGATGCTCCCTCACGCGCGCTGCAGATACAATTTCCTCGTCCACGTACACGTCATCAATATATGCAGACGTTGCCCGCTGAATGCGCTCATCCTTAGTCAGAATGGCATCAACAATCATTTGCATAATTGATAGCGCCACATTAAGTCCAAATCCCATGCGGGTTAGGCAATACCTTTTCCCCTTGATTAGCACCGTTTGATAGGGCCATAGTGATCTGTGTACATGCACTTGAAGGTATGTTTTGTGAAGATCCAGTACAGATACATTAGATCCCACTTGCCGCCATTTCCTCAACTTTTAAGTGCATACGTCCGCGCGAGCTGTAAAAGGGTACACGTGCTCATTCAATTCTCGATAGTCGAGCACCGGCCTCACTTTCTGCTTATTCTCTTGGATAACCGCCATTAACGAGATCAGGCACTTTGGGGACCCAATTCCTTCTCTGAATAAGGAACTAGCCATCCATCACTAATCTAAGTGTGTAGTTCCTTGTCGTATTCTGCACAGGCTCAGGGGGGATTTGTATTATTGCATAATTTCTCGGGTGGCTGCTCCTCCGACCACTTCCAGGAAGCTGTCCAGGACTTCGTGCGCTGGTCGAATTCCGCACAAAAATCAGGCTGTTCCAGCTTTATAGCTGCGCTCAGAGCAAGGCCCGCTTTTGCAAAATGTGCCCTACCCTCACCCTCAATGCCTACACAACCCAATTCCTTGATGACGTCCATTCACAGGAGCAGGTCGTAACCGAGCAGGTCACCGTTTACAACCAAGGCTCGTACGGTTACTGTGGGCCCATCGCCGACACCTGCGCGAATGATGCTAACGCAACAAGAGGCAATCGAGCCACCGCCAACCGTCAATATCCCATTATCCCATACGTCACAGCATGCCTTGCGCACGAGGGTCTGCGTGCACCCGGTGTCTACGAGCGCGAACCCCTCACGCCCGTTTACGCGCACGCTCACTGTGGGTAGCGCCTTATTTGGCGACGATCTGGGGAGAAGACTGGCGCTATTGCTTACTCCACTTGCTCATTTCCCGGACAACTTCTTGCCACGTGACCCAGCTTGTTGCACCGGTAGCAACGCACGTGTTTTAACGTTCCTCGATCGGGCGCGTCCTTTGCACCGCTTCGGCTTCGGCAGTCTTTTGAAAAATGATTCGGCCCGCCACATTTGTAGCATCTCACGTCTTCTGTTGATGGTGAAGACGCTTCCGCAGCTGCCGAAACAGGCTCTGTGTCCTTTTTCAAAATGTTTCGGGCTATGGCCAACAACTCGTCAAGCCCAATCTCACTGAGTCTGGACGATGCTCGCAGCAGTCTGCTGGCGCCGTGTGGGAGTCCAGTCAGAAAAGAGCATCCCAGTATTCGCTCGCTTGTTCCACCAAACAGCGCGGCTAGCCTCCTCAAATCGGCCAGGTAGACGTCCACAGTCTCATCTAGCCCAAGCCGCCGTTCGGTGAACTGCCTCCAGGCGACGAAAGGGTCCACAGCAAAGGCTGCGTATAGCGCCTGCCTAACTTCCTCCATGCCTGGTTCGTCTCCGAGCTGCTGATACACCGAATATGCTCCTTTGGTCAGCCTCAGCGGGATGCCCAGTGTAGGATCCTTTATCTCGGGTATTAATCTCAAGTCGAATTTGTCCATCGCCGAAATAGCTTGTAGTAATGACGAAGGTCGCAAATCACTCTGTCAACTTTCAAAGCAGCTCTCACCGTTCGTTACGTGCACTTGCTTCGAACCGACTCGCATGAGACGGTACGAGACCCGCTTTTATATACCGAGGCACACCTAATTTGCATGTAAATGCAACGAGACTTTGCGAGACTCTGCGTGAACCGCATGCTACAAAGGCTCACGGACGCTATGTTGGATTTCCTTCTTTCATGCGCGCACAGGAAAAACAAACGCGAGGTCGCTTCGTAGGTAAGCCCCCCTCATGTTCCCTACAACAAGTAGATAGTGCGTCGCCCGTACAATTAAAAGACGAGAGAAATGCTAAGCGCGAAATACTAGAGACTACTTACCGTTGCAAAAAAAAACCACAATTGCGGTGAGAAAAAAGGAAAAGAAGTACAACGGTAGACAAAAAGGCGAAGCACATGAAGAACGGTAATGTCTGTGCTATTTATAAGATTAATGAGATTAATTGCGCACGTGAAACATGTGTCAGGCAGCGAAAGAACATTTGAAAAAGAGAAATAAACAGTGTCGCTACTTAGTACAAAACATCGCAATATAAAAATAAGAATAAGAAATGTATCAAATGTATTTTCTGCATCCAAAGAAGGAGAACTAGTAACCAAAAGATAAGTGAATAGGCTATGATTACCCGTACCTCGCTGTAAGGAAAAAGTAGTCTATTGGTCATTCTGAACCCCCCTCCCTTTTAACACACATAAATATAGTACACACATCAAATTTAGGCCAGCACTAGAAAAATTAAAATCCTGTGATAAATAAACTTAGACAAACGCATCCAGACATGCTCATATTAACAAGAAGAGCCACATGCAAAATATGTTATTACGCTTACAATAGTTGTGTTTGATGAAGGCAAAATATAATCTTCGTAAATATATGGACGTTCCAAAAAAAAGGTTGAAGAATCTGAGGTAATACGAATAGTCAACAAGGAGTTGTTACAGTGCGGCAAAACGTTCTAAGAAATCAAAGTAAGGATTGCTTCCATGGCACTGGTTAAAACAGCTGTTAGAATAAAAAAAACATCGTAGTGTGTGTCAATCTAACAGAAAAATAACGTGGCACTGACCAATCGCAAGGAAAAGTGAATAAAATGGCGCAAAAGGAACTTGTATTTACGAATGAATCTATTTTGCCTGAGAATATATCCCTACAACCCAATGAGACCAATGTTGGTAATTCGGAAATTTGCTATGGAAAATATGAGGGAATAATTCTGTATAGTGATAACATCGTCAATACCGCGATTCGAAGTGTACGAGGAGTACTGGATTATTGAGCACACTTATTGTACCCAAATGTCAGAAAAAACAAAGATAGTTATTGTACAAATCATCGGTAAAAGGCTGACACGAGAACTGCAAGTGATGTTCAATGATGATAGTTGATAGGACGAATTTGGAAATCTTTAATATCCTTGAGACTCCACGTTACGCCGCCTGTATTTACGAGCAATTGTTCACTGGGAACGACGTGAGTGAGATTTCATAGTGCGTGAGAAATAGTAATAATACTACTAATATTAATCATAATACTAATCATAATAATTATAACCATAATATTATTAATAATAATAATAACCATACTATTAATAATATTAACAATGATAATAATAATAATAATAATAATAATAATAATAATGATGATAATAATAATAATAATAATAATAATAATAATAATAATGATAATAATAATAATGTGTTACTAATCTGTCTCAAGCCGAAAGTACACTATATTTTATAATATGTTTAGCATATGTACAATTCAGAGGGCTGTGTAGTATCTTCTCCGTTCTCATAATACCATTAGACTCGGTATTTCTTCCTCCTTTTGGGATGGGTATTGTAGTATATATTTTATTATCATGATGCCATATTTTCAGGCACATCCCCCGCCTTTGAGGGCATTGTAGTATATGTTCGTTGTATTTAATAGCAGAAAGAGGCGACCAGATGTTTCATAATGTTGCTAATAATATACCACATAAAATGCCCATCAAGATCCAAGGACGATAGAAAACCGACGAGTGAAACTACTGACAAAATTCCCACTAGGAGGTGCGGATAGTACTGAGACTTGTGGGAAGATTATTACAACTCAATTTCCAGAGAATGCCAACGAGAAATCAAAGGTAAACAGCTTTTGCGATGAGGCAAACATGCTTTGCAACGGTTATCGAAAACATGTGGAGAGTGCTGGAAATCGAAAGACTTTTTTCACTTAGTAATTAATGTAACTGAATTGTCTGAAACTCCGAGTGGCTAAACAAATGCAATAATAGTGTAATTACAAATTTCTGATATGAAATGGTTGTATTTCTGTAGGCATTAATTATATTTTCATCGCTCTGTCTCTCGTTTCAATCTCCTTAGCTTTCTTTATATATATATATATATATATATATATATATATATATATATATATATATATATATATATATATATATATATATACATTAAAAAAGCATACGAGATATATAGGTAATAAATAAAAAAATAATAATAACAATATAAACTATTCAGAATAAATTGATGTACAAAATAAAACATATAAATATACAAATGAATGCATTCATTTCTTTCACTAATTACGTTGTGTTATATTGTCCTTCATTGTTGTGTTAATTGATGTCTATATTTGAAAACACAAATTATATCTAACAAATCATACGAATCATCGCACAAGATATTCTGTAAATCTTATCATTTGAACAACTTAACTATTTGATGTAGACAGAATACATTTATGGATAATGAGTTTTCTCTTGAAATTCGAACAAATGTGTATATATATATATATATATATATATATATATATATATATATGTATATATACTACTTTTCATTAATGAAATTATGGAATCTATACCCGAAATAAAATTGGAATCATTCTTTTTTTGTTTTTGTTGAAAACACTATAAATGTATAATATTGGATTATTTTGTTCCATCGAAGGCTGATTCTAATGTCGGATCGTTTAGAACAGGTTAATTGAATTAAGTAACAAATCGTTGATGTGAATAATGACACATCCTAAAATATTCAAGACAAGTAAACTTTTCATGCAGCATTCGGAATTGCACTGTGTATGAAACGAATATTTTATTCAGAAAACACAGGCACACATTCTAAGAACGCACACCTATAGAAGACTGATTAAATATGTCCGGGCTTTGGTAACAATTCGTCTTATACTTCTTTGATCTGCTTTTAATTGAATAAGTCTAGCTTCATAATTCTAAATAATATATTAAACGGGTCGTGATCATGCCAATATACAGTCTTTGCATGAGGTTAGTACACATCATGATTACCGTTCATTAAGGGTCACGTTCGACCCAATGTAATTATACCTCTGAAAATTGGATAGCTGTTGTAATAAAAAAAAAGAAATTGATTCTAATGATAATATTGTATATGTGTAATCCCTCGATTTAAATGTATATCTCAGTATGCTATACGTGAGTGTGTCTTCTACGATATATCATATTGGTTACTCACCGGCATTCAGATTTCGTACGATAAAACAGAATTCTAACAGAGACCAATCAGCCAACTATGGGAAATCCCTTAGTGTGCAGCCACTATTGCTCAGAGAAACAACTAATTAAATTGCTTTAAAAAACAGATTCTTTAAACAATGAGTTTCGAAGAATATATAACAGTGTATTGACATATGTTAGACATCTAGTAAAATTCTCACCAAAAAGGACAAGGTTGACCTCATCAGATTTGTATTGAGTCAAACTGTCTGTACCAAAGTTTGTATCAAATTCCAGACTTTGTAACCAATGCCACTTACTTAAAAATCTTCATGCATCGAGATCCATATTACTGTCCGGGATGTAAGATCTCATCAAGAAACTTGACGCTAATAATAACCTGACAATTTTTCAGATTTGTTTCTTAAGAATTCGCAGAAAAATAGTTCCTATCCTCACTAAACTATTCAATTATTGCTTAAAGGAAAAATGCTTTTTTATCACATCGGAAACTTTTGTCATACTGGAGATCTGTCTTCTTCGCTTAAGCACAACGCGATGATTATCCTTTGCGTCATGAATTGTTCGAAAATCTGATAAATAATTGAATTATTAATCACCTCAGCAAACACAATCTGCTTAGTGACATATCGATTTCGTCCTGCATAATGACCGTGCTAACTGTAACATTGCATATGGTCAGTAAAACTATTAGAGGCGGCTTCATATCTACGGCGATACCTCTTGATATTAACATTATTTTCATGAAGTAATATACAAAGTGTATTCCGAAAGCGTTTAGCTATAAGATATCTTGATATATGTTATTTTTTATTATAATATATCTGGCTGATAGGTATGTGAATGTAGTGTTTGCTTCTGTAAAGTCTGAAACATATTATCATCGTATAAAAACGATTATCCTGCGATGAAGAAAAGTTTGCTTGTTACTGTTTACACTACTAGAGCCAAGTTTCTTTCACAACCAGCGCGCGGATTCATTTTGCCTTTCATAATTAACTCTATCAGTAAGGAATCGCTTTTCTTTAACACGCTCCTATGACTGAATCTATTAAACTGTAGAAGTGAGATAGCAAACAGCTGTTTCCTCAGAAATTAATTTACCTTAGGCTAACGATGAATAAAAAATAAGCAAATAAGTAAAACAACAAAAAACAAAACAAAACTAAAGAAAAACATAAGAATTTAAAAATTTAAAACCTTAAATAAAAATACAAAGAAACCACGTGTTAAAATAAATTAATCCATACTATTGACACAACAAAGAAAACATAATATATAACAATCCATAGAAAACAGACCAATATAAACGGATATAGGAAGTAACACTAACAATACCTTTGTTCGCGGGAAGCCCAACGATTGGCTGAGAGAACAAAAATAATCTGAATGGTTAACTAGCTAGCCGTGTATATAAAAACACCCGGCAAAAATAACTCCATACATTTTACCCTGAAGATTCCCCTGACAAACATTAGAACTACCATTGTTTTATTTGGTTGTGTACATAACTCTAAAAACTTTCCATAGTAAGATAAAACTTCCTCGCGAGACTACACCCTAGAAACAAAAACATGGCATGTTCAGGTTCAATGTAAACCTCAAGTAATCAAATGGTGTGCATTCCATTTACAATTATTTAATAATATTGTCCAATCATAAAACTGACAAACTAATTGACCTCTATCATTAAGTGGATTTGAGACTTGGAGACTCATAATAAACACACACACACATGTATATATATTTATATATATATATATATATATATATATATATACATAGAATTTAAAAAGAAACGGTATTTTATAAATCTCTACCTGTTATTGAGCAGTTTTGAGAAAAAAATATTGGTTTTATATTAATTTTAACAATATGTTTGAACTTTATTTTGTATATATCCATATATATATATACATCTTTTCAATATACATAACTATATATATATACATAAATATATATATATATATATATACATGCATATATATATACATATATATGTATATTTATGTTCATGTATGTATTTATTTATATATATATATACATATATATATATATATATGTATGAATATATAAAGAATAAAGTTCAAATATATTGTTAAAATTAATATAAAACCAATATTTTTAAAAAAATGATCAATAGCGAATAGAGAATATATAAAATACTGTTTCTGTTAAAATTATACATACCACGTGATATTAGTTTGCACACGGTTTCGAGATCATCCGGGAACTTCTAGGCACAGGAATCAGGTCACAGCGCCAGATCGAACTACCATCTCAATATTATTGAGGCGTTAGTTATTAACAATTCTCCACCTAGCCTGTGTAGACAAAAGATTTGAGAGCATCAGTAGGAGATCTTTGATGATTCAAATCCACCATAACGTTGAAAGATTTCATTTTTTTTCCCAATCGTTTACTCCAACTTTAACAAGTTTTTTCCTCTCATATCTCATTCGAGTTTCTTAGTTTTTAATTTATCATTCTGACGTTTACTCTTAGAGGGTCAGACGATAAGCCCACAAGGAAAATGTTAGCAATGTTCTTTTTATCTATCTGCCCGTTCCATTGATTGAAAAAATGTTTCCCTTAAAATGTATCGTACGATTTTTTTGTACGCGAAATTTACTTCGAATGCGACCTATATATATATATCTATATATATATATATATATATATATATATATATATATATATATATATATATCTATATATATATATATATATATATATATATATATATATATATATATATACGGTTGCGCATGTGTATATGTTTATATATTCGCAGGTTCAATACTTATTCCAAAAGTACTTAATCGATCATTATGAATTTCGTAGACCAGTCCAAGACTTAAGACATCGTAATTTTGGCAAATTAAGTTGTATTTAGTTTTATGCACAGGCGGTAAAAATGTCTCTAAAGCCGTTCTTTAAAATTCAAATGCGTCCGAGTTTTGTGAATTGGTTACAATAGGTATTAGAGTAGCACAAGAAAGGTAATGTGACTAAAAGAAGCACAGCCAATATGTTATTTTGTCTCGTAAACAAATACTTGATGAAGAGAGCGAAATACGACGAGCGCATTGGGCTTTCTTGAAATACACAACTTAGTGAATGATCCACTTGTATTAGCCCCGGGTTGAAACCACGAAGGATCATTAAGTGCATAAGGTTTTCGGGGGAATTACCTGTCACCGAACTCGTCACTCAGATGTTAAAACACGGCGTGTACGAAAGAAGTCATGATTGAGAATGTTTGTTTTAGTATTTCTTTTCAGTTCATAAACTGACTCCATTATGAACGACTGCAGTTGCTAATGAATGTATAAATACAGAATCCACCTATCAGCGCGAGAAATAAGGTATATTTGTAATGTACAAGTTATATGCGTTATAAGAAAGAAAGCAAGATTATAATTTCTTCTTCAGTATTCTATCACAAGTAGTGAATTGAAATGAATTAAAAACAATTAATTATCTTAACCGACAGATAATTAATGATTAGTATATGATGTAACCACCATACTCTCGATATCTGACATCACTACAGAAAAACCAAAACTTCCACATATCGGTAACACAATGTGGCAGCGGAACGGTTTATAGCCAAATTAGTCGGAACGCATGCGATCATCGTGTCAGTGGACCATATTCAGTATCAGCACTTCCAAATTACACGACTGAGTTATTCTTTACGCAACTATAGTATGACATGAGACCTCAATTAATAAATAGTTCCCGAATTCCAGTGTCTTCACTGTATTTAAAACGTTGTAGGGGCATAATAACTTCTTATTTGAAAATTGAAAAATCTCAGATTGGGATTTTATTTGGCGCCCAAAAATATCAATTTCTTCTTAGGAGTCTACAAATAAGTTTGAATAGCATCATATTTACATTTTAATCTTTTTAGAGATCCGGGTAAAATTATGTGTTTGAATAGTACAGTTGTGAACCAATTTATATCCGTTTTACTTAGATCAGATAATGTCAAATATATATCAGATAATTTTACAAAAAGAAGAGCTATCTGAATGTTTACGAATGGGCTGTAATCTTTGCTTTGCAACCTTAGCATTCAACTGTGTTATTAGTTTATTTTAATAAACAAATATTTCTAATCACCTTTGGAAGGTTTATGTCATGTATAACATTTTAATCTGCCGTAAATATAATTTTACATGACAGTGTGCATATGTGAATAGGAATGTATTAGTTATAGTTTTAAATTATATATATATATATATATATATATATATATATATATATATATATATATATATATATGTACATAGAGAGCGAAAGAATAAGAAAGAGAGAGATGCATAGATGGGATCAAAAGATAGTAAACTGTTTTTCATTGCTTCTATGAGAAGACTTACGTGTTGAAACATTAATATTGATTTTACTATATATCAGGTTAGAAACAAAATAATGTCGTATTTTTTTACTTTGCAGCCTCCTAAGTTGTAGACAGTTTTTGGTGAATTGGTGTCTTAATATCTTGCTTTTCCTTTCAGGTATGGTAATTTCTTGGAAAATATTAAGTGTAACGATCTCAGCGACAAAAAATGGATATTAGTGAGGAGCGACTGAGACATTGCATGCACTATGAATTCAAAAAAAGGAAACTCACCTTCAGATGCTATAAATAATATTGGAAGTGACTATGGGGTAAATGTTCTGAATGATTAAAAATGTCAACGGTAATTTTCTTCTAGAGACTTGAACCTGTCAGATCAGCGACGTTCGGAAGGCCAAAATCTATAGAAAAATACGCCATTAAAGACGCTGTGGAGCCACACCCAAAGTTTACCAGCAGAGAATTACCTATACAATACCATACAGCCCACACCATACTTATTGCATGCATTCACGAGTTAGGAAGAGTTTACAAACTTGGACGCTGAGTTCCCCACGATGTGAACGACGCTCAACGGAATTATAAATTGACTGTTTGCACATCTTTGCTTCTCTGGAATCAACGAGAACCATTTTTGCAAAGAATTGTGACGAGATGAAACATTGGTACTTTACAAAAAATACACAACGCAAAAGACAATGGTTAGACCGAAAATAAAGTCCACATACTGTTTTAAAAGAAGGACTGCACTCAAAGAGGGTATGCTCTCTTTATGGGGGAACATGAGAGGACTAATTCATTATGAGTTACTAGAGCTTAGTCAAATAATGACAGTAGTAAAATACTGTCCGCAGCTGAATGATCTAAGAATTGCTCTTTCAAATAATCGACCAGCATGACTTAATAGGAAGGATATAGTGCGTCATCATGATAACACAAAAGCTCACACAGCAACACTCAGGAAAAGGTCATGGGTTCTAATTGGGAAGTTTTGTCCCATCCGCCTCATTCACCTGACATAGCTTCATCTGACTACCATATTCGCCGGTCGTTGCAGCATTACTTACAAAATAAAATTTATGAGAATGACGACCAACTCAAAAATGACCTAAATTTGATTTTTTCTCAGAAATCAGATAAACCTTTTGTAAGAAGGCATCAAGAAGCGAGTTGATCGTTGGACAGAAGTCATAGAAAATTAGGGAAATAATTGTTAATATTAAAAATGCCCTAATGTGAATGTTTCAGATGAAATAAATGTGTTGGACAAAACCAACATTACTTCTTTCCAACCTGATACTTCAATTAATTATCAATAACTATCGTATTTTAATAGCCACTGATGAGAGATTAATCAAAGCTCTTAAATGTACAACTACTGATCGATGTTCATTCGAGACCCAGTACAGAATCTAATAACTAATGCAGGCAGAGCTTTCACTTAAGATAAAAGTGGAGCTGGGTGTGATTGTAAATATAGGTTAGTTTTTAAATAATTTGCTGCATGCCCGTATTTACTTGACCCCAACATAGGTAGAGTAAGACACAAGGTTGGTGTTCAATATGGGTAGCCCGGCAGATTAGATTAGTGCAAAAATAAACTTTGTCTCCAAGGATTTACTGTTCACCGACCTATACCAGGAATGATGCGATATAGTATAATGCATATACTACTGTTTGCTGCTCGTCAAAAGGTTGAGGAAGACGTCATGTCATACGTAGGGCAGGTTCTGTAACACAATCTGGAACTCAAAAGGCATCTAGGAGTAATAATAGACAAAGTATTACTGAAAATTCCCGAACACTTTCGAATTTAGTTCTCAATAATTGACGTAGGTGAATGTGTGAATTGCTTTTCTTTGATAGTGCAACATGTGTACGGTATTTTATTATCATCACCATTATTATTATTATTATTATTATTATTATTATTATTATTATTATTATTATTATTATTATTATTATTATTATTATTATTATAATTATTATTATTATTATTATTATTATTGTTATTATTATTATTATAATTATTATTATTATTATCATTATTATCATTATTATTATTATTATTATTATTATCATCATTATATTATTATTATTACTATTATTATTATTATTATTATTATTATTGTAAAAAAACTGAATAAATTATATAACTTTTGTATGTCGACTCATGTATTTTGGCTGTGTTTTATTAGCTGAAGAGCGCGAGCAACGAGGAGATTCGACGTGTTTAAATAACTGTCTCCATCTTTATTACCTCGATTTTTTTTCCAATTGTTCTTCATTTTCACTCGAATGGCGTAATTTTTCTTTTTTTATGTGCACACTTTCATTTTCAATTTAGATTTCTTTACTTTAACGCCTAGAAAAGTGTCAAAGAATCGAGTGCATGCTTCAGTGAAGACTTAGTTCTCGTGACTAACCTTTTAATTTAAATCTACTTATCTTCGGCATCAGTTCTACAGAGCTGTCTGTTACAGATTTTGAACAAATATCTCATCTTGATCGCCTAAGATGTGACAAATTGGCACAGAATATTAAAGTTAGAAACGCGATTTTTCTTCTGTTTAAGCTCTAATAACAAGAAGAAGACGTAGAAGAAGAATAAAGAACAACAAGAAAAACAAGAAGACCAACAATATATTAAAGACTATCACGAAAGAGGAATACAAGGAAGTAAATGGTAAAATAATGGTAAAAAAAGAATGCAAATAATATGAGGAATAAATAGTTTGTCCTTCAAGGCAATGGTTACACGTCTACAGTTTACGAGAGTGCTACTACTACTACTACTACTGCTACTCTACTACTACTACTACTACTAATAATAATTATAATAATATAATAAAAATAATAATAATAACCCGCACTAAAGAAAGTGGTGGCGCTTATATGAGTTTCTGTGACACAGCCCTCCTGATCAGTAACCACTTAACGTCGCTATCTCGCTTATAGATTTCTCTCGCCTCCCGGGCGGATACATCCAGCGTTTGTTTATGTGGCGTGGCGAATATTTGGCTCTAATCACGTGACGCCGAACTGATCAATTCCGTCCTTTCGAATATGTTTCTCGTAGGGTTGACACCTACGAGTTGTACGTGTTTAATCTTTGTATATCAGTTCAAGCTGACTCGTGTTCCTCTCATCGAGCCACACCGGCGAGTTGCAGTTGAAACGACATGTTACTCTGCAAAATCCCTTTTCACTAAACTCGATTCCAACAAACTCGTTAGAAAGATAATTGTGATACTGTCGCTACAGATTGCAAAATGCATCCTAGCGCTT
The DNA here is from genome assembly GCA_963556195.1 of Sepiola atlantica. Classification (NCBI taxonomy): domain Eukaryota; kingdom Metazoa; phylum Mollusca; class Cephalopoda; order Sepiida; family Sepiolidae; genus Sepiola; species Sepiola atlantica. The sequence goes on along the minus strand of OY744519.1, from coordinate 37,824,270 downwards.
TAATTACCCTTAATCCCATCATTTTGTCATGTGTGAACTACACAGAACCGTCGCAAATTTTCCGAGGAAATGGAAAGACAGTAATGATATAACGATCCACATTTCTAATGGAAGTTCATGGAATCTTGAGGTAGTTTATTAGTAACCAGAGAAACCCCACGGATGTTCTTAATAAAAAGCCTATAGTAAATGACTCTTTTCAAAAGTAAAAGTTATTTGCAGTGATGGTCGAGCGCATCTGTTTACTTATAGGTATCTAATAGAATTAGCTTAGACAAAAAGAACATACAAACACATACGAGTGAATTCAATGCGAAAACATTACAAAACGCAGTAAATTTAATAACACCTGGTTCAACTTCCATTACCAGTAAAACATCAACGCCAACATAGAAAAAGATTCCGCAAATAAGCATAAGCTCTTTTAATGTGGATATAGATGAACTAGGGAGGCCATTTTTTACATTCATTCATTTAGATAACCTACTTAATGCAATATAGTTATAGAATAGTTTTTTTTATTCAACATGATCTACTTAATTAATAACTATAAATCATGTTATGGATTTCTAAGGCGTCATTTTGTTTGTGTTTTACTTTTATAGTTTCCATCCTAATTACTGTATCTACCTTCGTAATCTGTACAGCATTATTATACAAAGTGCCAAAATGTTAGTTTGAATTAGAGCTGGATTCACGTGGGATATTTGTAAAACTGGATAAAAAAATGTTATTGTTATCCAGGAAGCATAAGTAGAAATGAGTACTTATGTTTTCCGACTCATATATAAGAGGGTTATTTTGTATTTATGAATTTGCTAATCATAAACGTCGACTTATTTTATTGCAAAGAATACAATGGGCAAATATGGTCAGTATTCTATGATTTAGAGATAGTATACGACTGTTAAGAGTATGAAAGACACGAATGCTTCGGCATTTTTAGAAATGGCAATTTGTTGTGTAGATGGCTTTTTTTCGTGGCAGTCCATATGCATTAAAAATTATGGATTACATTGTATCATTTATTTTGAATATACGTATATTGGGGTTTTTTCGTGTATAAATATCAACATATTTTTTAATACACACATATATATATATATATATATATATATATATATATATATATATATAATATTACAATTCATATCAAAGAGGATCTCAGGCAAAGATAGCATGATCTTAATAAAGATGCGCTTGTGAGCTTCATGAATAAAAATTAAAGAAAGTATCGACAAAAAGAAAATTATTTTACACACATCTATATGCGTTCTAAAGGAAACTTTTTGTTTGTAAGTTAGAGTATCCTACGCCCGAGTATGAAGTTTAAAAAAGTCAGTTACTCAAAATAAGCAAAGCTAAATATAAACTGTAAGCAGTATATTTCTTGTAAAAAAAAACAAACGACAAATCTTACGAACATGAGTTGTATGCTTGTACGAATTACAATATGGACGTTAAGAATTAATTTTTCAGTTGTTGATTTGTCCGTACAGTGAAAAGTTTAGAATGTGATAATTATTAATTTGTGAAACCAAAATAATCGCAATGCGTGCGTGCGTTCGTGCGTGCGTGCGTGCGTGCGTGCGTGCGTGCGTAAATTCGCTGTGGTTCTAGTCCCATTTCTTTTATGATTTTAGCTTTGTGTTCTTTTTGTGAATTTGTAATTTTCAGTAAAGTTGTCAATGAGCATGCTGTGATAATTAATCGTATAGCAAAGCAAACAAGAGAAACCTCTGACAAAACATATCTCTGTTAACTGACTACTGACTCAATTACTACCGAAATCGGCGCCGCAACTTGTTCTTGTAGAGAATTGCCGGCTCTCCATGTAATCTGTTTTTCGAGTGTGAAATAAAAGTAATACTGAAGCGTATCTTACTGTATAGGGGTATTTTAAATTAAACCGTATGAGCGTCACTTGTCCTTATAGTTTTTGGTGTATTTTATTTGTCAAGTTTCCCAGCTCGAAATAAATATTATTTTTTTATATTTTTGGAGTCATATTATTATGGATCAGTCTTTCATATTGTTTCAAACATATGGAAGTTTATGTAGTAAACTTTATTTTTTACAGAAAGAAACAAACGCAGCACTTGAGCTAGAAATGTTCTGAGGGATTGAATAATTTCACAATCTTTTTATTTGAACGGCCTCCTAGATCAAAATACATGTTAATGATAGCTTAACTAAACTTCGTGAGATAGAGGAATTTAATCCGTAACTTTGAAAAACACTTCACATTCTCTTTCACCAATAGCAATCACGTTCGTTATCGTCGAGTTCCCAAAGCAAGGATAAAACTGGCCGCTGTGTTTACGTATCATTTGTGGCCGATCAGTAATAACGTTTACTATGAGCAATTCAGTATATTAAGGGCCGAAGTTATACGGGTTTTAATGAGACAACATCAACTGACAATGATCATTAAACTGATACAAATGTAAGTACGTTTTTAATAGAGTGTCCGATGGCTACACCACTGTTGTCTCAAGACGTGTTAGTATCGACACAGCCACTGAACTGTTCTCATTACGCCTGGTTTACTGATGACGTGGGCATAATGTCACACGTGGTATTCTACTTAGCATGAAAAAAAGAATTCATCTATAATTAAAACTTCATCATAATCTATATTAAACTTTCATCATTTATACTTCTGTTGTTGATAAGTTTAATTTTCCTGGTATCTCTGCGTAGTAGATCCCCTTTTCTGTCATTTGATTACGTTTTCTATAAAACACGATACTTTTAATATTTTTAAAACTGAATCATATAGGCCACTAGGAAAGTGATACTTATATGAAAATAAAACGTTATATTTTAAATTATAAAATTCCTCACTCGTTTTAACTACAACGGAAATTCCATGATCAATTTTTATTTTGTTTTACAGTTTATGACTACTAAATCATCTGTTGTCGTTTTATAATTTTGATACACGGTGTAGACAAACTATTGTAACCAATGTACAGAAAGAACATTATTTATGCTGGATTCGCATAAAATGAGATTTTCTAAATTGTGATAAAGGTGTAGTAATGTAGATACACTCAGAAATAACGAGCAACACTGAAAGGTAGAGAATGTGGATAGTACATGAAATGTTAGGGAAAGTTATTACGACTCTAATTCTAGAAAAGCCTAACGTCGATGCCAGCAATAAAACAATGGTAAACGACTTTTGTGTTAACGAAAATTATTTCCAATAATAATAATAATAATAATAATAATAATAATAATAATAATAATAAGCAGAGACAATACATGATTGCCTATCTTTACAAGTGCAGGCTATAACAATCATAATCGTTGCGTAAATGCACAAACATACACTTAAGAAAACAAACATATTTTGGATATTGGTTATGAAATAGATTTTCTTATGAGAAAAAAGTAAGAAACAACATTCTTGAAATGTATTCGTCTTTGAAAGTACACATAAATGACCTACGTGGAATTTCCATGTCCATCTGTTCTTTAAGGTCTTAAACGTGTTTCGTAATTAATTTTAAAAGAACATTCAACTCATTGTTTTACAGTTCTACCGATTATTTTCTAAGCAAAATATTACTAATCATTTTATCCAGAAATTTCGCCATAACCGCTGCTAATTTTATCTTTTACTGAATTATCATGTCTTGAAAATGTAGAAATGTGTAATAATGTAATATATATATATATATATATATATATATATATATATATATATATATATATATATATATCAGTTCTAAAAGAATATATATATATATATGCAAACGCTAAATCAGCGCGTGTTTTAATACTTATGACGATTGTAAGATTTCAGTTAAGCGAAAGATTTTCAGACGAGACCACACATATAACAAAAAAGAATTGCAGTTCGCTCAAACCCACCTTTGCCCTTATACTTGCTTCCTTAATTTCTCAATGCGATTTACTTCAAAATTCCTGATTCCATTTCTTCCTCTGTTTTTGTTTACATCCAAGTATTCAAAACTTAACACCGGGATCTTAATAGTTGAAAGATTGAACTTAAGCTTGTTTTGTATCGTAGCCTTGGTCTGCCAGTACTCTTTTCCCATCCGTCAGTATACCATACACAGGGTTTTTTTGTTATTTGCTCATCACTCATTCTTGCTACATGCCCAGCATATCATCGTTGGAACTGCATAAGGAACGTGAGAATACCTCCAATCTCATATCTTCCACTTCATCTGCTAGTGTGTATCCACATGTGGAGCGAAGACGATATCGAGTCCACGTGTCAGACCCATAAAAAGGACGGAAATCATACAGCTTGATAGACCTGGATCTTAGTTTCTGGTTTGACACTACTCTTTTCCCCAAAATGATGGCGACGCTTACCAAAGGCATTAGATGCGATTGATAATATCATCACTGAGCGAGGCATACAGGTTGACAGTACTTCTTAAATATGTGAAAGATTTTACATACTTCAGGCTTTCGTCATCTACTGTTATTGAGATATTTGGAAATTAGTGACGAGGTGATATTTTCTTTACACATTTGGCTTGCTTAGAAGTAGAGGGAAGCTGATACGCAACCTCAGTTTTCCTTACGCTGATAGTGTGTCCAAAAGCAAGTTAAGAAGCGATCCAGAATTTATTAAGCTTCCCCAAGAGAGGTTGCTACCAGAGCAGCTTCGCCCGCGACTAAAAGATCCCATATGATACTTGACCGTACACGTATTCGCTCTGACACGCTGATAGTTGAAGAGGCTACCTCTTGTGTGAAACCTGAACAGAAAACACAAGTTGAATCAACACAAGCCTATTGGAGTATCACTGAGAAAAACAAGGCGAAAAGACCCGGAGCCATGACACCACCCTGCTTTCTACCATTAGAAACGTCGAACAATTCAGAAACCTCCCCGCCAAACAGTACAGCACCCATCATACCCTCTAGTAAAGGCACCATGAGACGGAGCATCGTGTTCGGTATATCGATTTTTATGAGCATCTTACACAATTTCTCTGTTCACAGTGCCGAAGGCCTTAGTTCAGTTTACGAACACCCAGTACAATTACTAATGTTTCTTTTTGCATTCTCGACAACCTGACGAAGAGATAAAGTCATGTTAATAACACCACGACAAGCTAAAAAGCCACACTACGATACTAGGTAAATTACCACAATATGTTGAAGTATTCTGTTAAGAATACGTCAAGCTAAAATATTCTCTGCAATTGACAAAAGAGAGAGCCCTGGGGAGATGTCACATATGTTTTAACTACCCTTGTTTTGTAAAAGATGTCTGTGAAGGTGTCGCTAAAACATTATGACCCGTGCTTCCAGACGACAATAAAGATGTGTAAGAGAGTGTAAGTATGTATGTTCCGTAATATATATATACATGTTCTTTTTTCCAGTCCTCTTCACAATCTTAAGTTAACCATACATTCAGTATTACTTGTGAGGAAAAAACAGTTCTACTAACAGCAAAAACATAATAATAACACATATTAAAAAATATATATAATTGTTAAAAGCAAAAATAAAAGTAAAAATAGAATAATAAAAAATTACCTCTGTCTAAGATGATGTCCTGTACATTTATTAGGGAGAGAATAGATACTACACATAAATCATAGCTCGTTCTCCGAGATAATTATAATTATTATTATTATTATTATTATTATTATTATTATTATTATTATTATTATTATTATTGTTGTTGTTGTTGTTTTAAGATCTATAGTACTGCACCTACCCTATGTAATTGATTTAACTTCTATAGTAACTCAGTCTAATATTATGTATTTTATATGCTAGATTATGTTTGAGGTCAATTATGAGGGATATTTGATTGTTATTTTAACTTATTGTTTGTGTCTACATTTGGAATTATGTTTGTATGTATTGTAATGTGTTCTTCCAAAACATATAGGAGTGTTGGATCTGCTAAAAATCAGGCAGGAAACTACTGGTGTAAGATTTGTTTTCTTCAGTAATCAAAACTGTTTCGACGATGGTCTATTTTTTAGCCGTACGTTGAAAATAAGTGTTTACGGTTTCCCGGTCTATAAGTTTGTTGTTGATGATATCTTCATTCGGAAAGATTTTTACTGTGTAAACAACGTTATTTATATAGAACTTCGAATTCAGTGCATACTCATTTCCTTATATATAATTACAGTTCTTTTGTGGTTTTGGTGTTTCCTTTGTTTCTGTTTTGTTTTAGTTTATTATTTATTTGTAGTTTAATATTTTAATTTAAAAGGTTGTATTTGGAAGATCATTTATAGATCGCAGAAGATTGTCGGTGTCTTGAAAAATGAAAAAAAAACAGAGGGCGTTGAATTCATCGTGTAAAAGGTTGTAATACCGAAGCCCCCTTTTGAAGGATATACCGGGGCTCATTTTATGTATCGGATTGATTATGTATAGTTTATTTTTCTATTTTAAAGGTTTTATTTTGTTTGGCCTTTTATTTACTTATGGAGTTGTGGTTTCCTATTTAAAAGGTCGTCCAGGAGAAAACGAAAACAAAGGTGGATGGTGTCTGAATGTTTCGTTTAAAAAGATGCATTGTTGACGTGTCCATTTTGAAAGAAGTACTGTATCAGAGTACAACATAATATATGAATCTTAACCGTAATTAAGTTTTATTAAAATTAATGTAATTATTTATCATAGGTGTTGTCTATTTTCCTGCTTCAAGAGTGTGCTCCGATTAAAGGCTAACTGAGTGGCATACTTTATTGATTATGCTCTGGGTGGCCCTCATAACATTGTGTATTCATTTATTTATTATTATTATTATTTGTTTGTTTATTATAATTTAATTATGTTAGTTAAAACATAACTTAAATATTTCACTAACAACATACCCCCTCCGTCAACATGCAGCCAGTACATAACAATTACTCTACTCAAATGCATATACCCCATATATATATATATATATATATATATATATATATATATATATATATATATATATATATATAATATGATGAACATATTTTATAAAAATAATTTCAGATCAAAGTAGTAATACTCCAGATCAAAGTAGACTTGATGGTAGTCGTACTTATGAGGTAACTTTACTATAGACATCCGATGGTGAAGCGTACATTTGGGAAATGTAGATTCACTTAGTTACAGACTGTCAGTTCCTTTGTGACGGTAAGTTATGTTAGTACCTGTCAGATTACAGGTTAAATAGAACATGTTTCAATCACGAGACTAAACTACATGCATACATTAGTTCCCAACCCTATCAACTACTGAAGTTAAAACTGAACATTCGATGGTATTTTGAAGGAAACAGTGCATTATGGTTCTTGAGACAAATGTACAATTTAAAGCGATCCTTATGATTTACGACGACATGTGAAAAGAATCCGATAAAAAATCAATGATTGTTGCTGTGAATACCAACACACGTACGGTAAAGGGGAAATCGCTATTTAAAGAAAGCGTATCCACGAAGACAAAATCAAATGTAAGGGTCTACACTCTAATTATTTTCGAATAGCAACAGTAAACGACACATGATTGATTAGATCCCTTCCCCAACAAGTTATCTATAAAACGCTTTTTTATTTCGCCAGGAAATGTATGACATACCTGGCGGAAACGTACAAATATGGTAGAATACGATATATAGCAGCCATTCACCTAGATTTCAATAACAAATACATCATCCACAGGATTGAATATTTTTCTAAGCAGTTATAATTAGCGGAATTAATTTAAGGACAATTGTATCTGATTGATAATTGAATTGAATACAAAACGAAAATCTTCCACTTCAGGATGTATAAAATGTTAATAAATCACGTACAAAATTGAAATTATTGTTTCTGTTAATTTACTTTAAGGAAATGTATATATTTATTCGGGTGTTGCAGCGCAATTGTAAATGCATTGAACTTGATCAAATTAGTTTTAATGTTCTGACATAAATCATTCGATAATTCGTTATACTTTATTAATGGAGATGTAGTATCTTCCCCTCTGGAACCGAGCGTATACTATTTCAAAATTCCATATCTTTCAATTCATGTTACTATACTATTTTTTACTATATCTCAATGCTCAATTCGTGTGGTGGGTTAGTATCGACTATGTTCTTATGAAATGTTCCTTTCATACATCACCTCCCCCTTGTAAGAGAGTGGAAGTTAATCACTTCTGTTCTCATGATTCACTTCTTCGTCTTGGAGACAGTGTAATATATATTCGTTCAACATATGTACTAGCAGAAATATGCCACCTTTTTCTAGTGTATATTATAAAGTGAGGGCTGTATCTATAACTGTTCAACTATAGCATATACTGGTGTTATCAGTATTACACATATAAGTTCTAGCCCCAAGGCATTTCCAACTGTGTTCATAGAACTGGGAGAGTAAGTTACGCTGTATGTCTGAGATAAGTATTTCATATATAAGAAAATAACAAGGGTATTGTAGTAATTGTATTACCAGAACACTGGTGCTGATAAGGCGTTGGTCGCCTCTAATGAACTCTATTATGTGACAAATCCTACCGGAGTTAAGAAATAATTGTTTTAATGATGAACTAATTAATTATTTTCGTTTGGTGATTATCTCATTGTACACCTGTTTACATGTTTACGAGAGTAATACCCACTGTGTGATAGGTAGATGCATCTCAACGCTGTGCTTATTACAGGTTTTTTCATAAGATTTAAGATATTTATATCATGATCAAGATAGAATATTCCTGTTAGTCCAAGTTTAAAAAAAATACACTAATCAGTTAATAGTAGAAGCTGTATTGTTTTGTTTTTGCAAATAACGAAACTATGAATTTGTAATTCGTATTTAAAACGAAGTAGAACTGACGGTGTCCTTTAATATATTTCACTCCCAGCCTAGGATTCCATACTTTCCTTTCTATTGTAATTATATTAATTTCTTGAATTTCCAATATTAAGATGGGTCCGGGAATTATAGGTGCGCTGTAAGGACCCTGAAAACATCCACCAACATACTTCAACACTTATACGTAGACAACTGACAATTCGTATTGTTCGTGTCTTAAAGGGCTTCATGATTCAAAAGGATATACTTGGAGGTTTATATTGGACTTGGAAATGACCGTTTTGTACTCAACTTGGAATTAGCCCGTATGATTGTGTTGCAAAGACGGGTATTGCATGTAAATACACTTTTTTCATGGAGGTTCTATTAAGTAGTGTGTACACAGAGCAATAAAGGGGAATTATTTACAGTGATTGTAGTTATACTGTTTTTTTTTGTAAATGTTTTACAGGTGGTGAACCATAGATTGGAGCTAAGTCGAGCATCTGCTATAGAAATAGCGATACACTAGAGAAAGAGTAAAAACATATTTTCTATTAGACAGAAATTGTGGTAAACAGAAAAGGACATACCTCACTAGATTAAGAATTACTTCAATCTTTTGAGAAAACATTACAATATACCCAATTGCCTAAAGTAATAAATAGTTTTACTGATCAACATCATGCAAAGTAATTCGATAGTCGAATAATAAAGCAATCCAGATATATTCGTCACACCATGTGTAGATTATTGTATAACTTCCCTAATATCACATGCGAGCTTAAGTACATCTTCCATAGATGAGCAATATGACTTGAACTTACGTATAAAAAAAATCACCCATAAAGAATTGGGAATACCCATGTTTGTACGACATTATTGCCTGCATTTTATACATCATGATTACGTTTACATACCGGTTCCTGTTAGATCAGCGAAATTAAGCGAGGTTGAGCGTTGTAAGTATAAAAGTCAGTGACTATTTTAGAATTCCATAAAGGATATATGAGAGAAATGGCTTCGTATCTCGGCATTGTTTCCAGTCGTCTATACCACTGAAATCAAACAGTTTTGATCAAGGACACGTGTGGTTGCAGATTGCGCAAATCTTGCTGCCGAACCAACTTTCCATGCAAGCACCCTACAGACATCATCTATTGTCTTTCTAGACTGAACGGAACCCTATGATCTGGAATTGGTAATCGATGAAAACATTATTTGAAACAATTCATGTTTTTCCAGATGATCCGTAAACATTTATATCTAAAATGAAAGTCAAACAACATTCTAGAAAGTGTAATTGAAAACACGGACCTTCATTTTACAATAATAAAAATATTGTTTCAGAGAATATTGAATTAATTGTGATATTTTTGTAAAATTCTAATTTTGCATATTTTGTACTACACTTCCTCTCTTTTAAAAATAAAAACAAATAAATATCTACCGCTGCAAATTAATGTGTACGGCTACTAGATGTTCTTTGGATGAATTTTCCACAGCTAATACAGCTTGTAGCAAAGCTGCTACGTTATGGGCGGCTATATTTCCGACATTGTATCATTCTAATATAACATTATTCTATTTTAAACATATATGTTTGTTCTAATGTGTACATTTTTCTTTTAAAGAAAGAATGTGCAATACATGAATAATTGTAATGCACAAAGATATTTAATGACGGACACATCACTGGTGTCATTACTTCTGTTATTATCTATTTTGTTGGGAATTCGCCAATACATCTATGATCGCCATCTTGCTTTATCGTGTTTCGCCAACTGACTATTGCAACACCTATTTCTCAAACATATAAAATTATTTGTTAGAACAATCAGCAGTGTATATTTTAGATTCTCTATCCTTCCTTAACAGATGTGAACTATACATTTAACCGTAAATAGAAAGCTAACTTGTAATAAGGCATATTTCCAATATAAAGAAAACACATTTAAAACAGATCAAAATCAACTCGAGGATAAGTGTCATTGAAATGTTCAATTGTATGATGCAAAAGTACTATAAAATAATTGAGAATTATGATTAATTGACAAGGCGGCAACTTGGACTTCATAATGACTATTTTGTAGTTATTAGGGAAATATTCCCACGACAGCGTAATAGGCGAAAGGCTGGAGTTTCTTCGAAAGTCACTTTGTTCAAAGAAGTTCCGTTTCATGTTAGGTGCACAGCCTAAGAAGAGGGAGTTTTTGAAGTTTAGTTCGGAAGACAAGTTTTTTCTGAAAACGTTGTTCGATGCAGGGGGTTAGAAATTGAAGGTCAATCGAGCACCTTCCCTAAATATAGATATACAGGAAAACGTCTATATCTCGAACTTGATGGGACTGAAAATAAACTTCGAGATATCCGAGGGTTCGGGAAATCGGTGTTTGAAATTGACACTAATATTGTGTAGTAGATGTAGATATTGTAGATGTTAAACACGTTTCAGAGGACAGTCAGTTGTAAAGTAGGATGGAATAACACTTTGCTGCTGTAATCTTCGGTGCCCACTTGTCTCTTGAACTTCTGCAGTCCTGGGATTAGGTCACTTGCTTATATTGAACATCTTCGTCTTCCCTGTCACTTTCTTCGTTGTCTTTTTGCCTGGCCTCAAGTATGGAGTTGACTATGGCATTGTCACTAACATCTTCTGACTTTCTAAGTTCCTGGTCCACGCTGGCATACTCTTCTAAGGACACTCGAAGTCTCAGGGCTGAAAGGGAATTTCGTCCTCGGGATCATCTTCGTCGTCGTCTACTTCACTGTAGGGGTCAGCTGGCAGCTCTCTGATGATGTGTGCATGTTGAAAGCAGTTTACTCTAGTTTTTTCGGTGACATTTGCCCAGGCTTTACTCAACAGACGTAAGGCGTCCAGCACACTAATTACGGCATGTTCTGTCGTGTTTTCGTAGGACTTCAGTTGCTGCAGTATAACAAGCTTCCGATAATGAACTTTCAAGTTCTGAATCACATCTTGATCCATCGGATGTTTCTTGCTGGTTGTATTTGGGGGCAAACAGATCAGCTTAATGCCCTTCAATCTTGAGACTTTGGGATGGGCAGGGCAATTGTCTACTATCATAGCGACTTTCCTTTTTGGGTCCTGAAATTTTCTACTTAATGACCGCAGCCAGTTAGAGAAGAGTTCAGAGGTTATCCAAGCTTTCTTGTTAGCTTCATACTGAGTGGGTAGAGTGTTTACGTTTTTGAAACATCGTGGGTTTTAGGCTCTGCCTATGACATACAGAGGTATCTTTTAACTTCCACTCATGTTGGCGCAGATAAGAACAGTAAGTCTGTCTTTGCTGCACTTTCCCCTATGACTATCCACACCCTTAAAATCTAAAGTTTTGTCGGGTAGCAGACGGAAAAATGAGCATGTCTCATCGGAATTGAAGATATCATTTGGATTGCACTCGCTAAGAAGCGTCTTCAGTTTAGCGGCCCAGTCTGTCATGTCTTTACTGTGTTCCTTTACAGATTAAGATTCGCCACATACTTTTTTTAAAGTTACGCTATGACGGTCTTTAAATCTGTCTAACCAACCAGTTGAACATTTGAATGATGTTTCGCCTAGCTGTGATGCAAACTCCTTGGCTTTAGCTTGCAACAGAGGGTTAGATAGGGGAAAGTTTCTGTCTCGTGCTGCCTTGAACCACTAACGAGTTGCATTTTCTGTGTCTTGGTAGGTGACAGTGCGCATTTTCTTTCGTTGGGGGCCCACAGCTCGCTGTTCATAGGAATCTTTAATTTTCTCTGCATTTCTAATCCACGTTGACAAGGTGTTGAGAGGAACTTCGAATTTCTTTGCTATCACTGTCTTTGATTCTGTGCCTTTTTCTACTTTTGCTAGAACCTGGAACTTTGTTTCAATTGTGTGGACTTTAAGTTTTGGTTTAACATCACTGCCAGATAATCCAACTATCTCCCCGGAGTGGCTACCGGGTCCGTCGTTAGATTGCCTATCAGACATGATGCGTACTGAAGATTTTTAATTTCAGTGCTGATATTTATACTGAAAATAAGGTTGTTAATTGTCTAAAATAGAAATAAAAAAGAGAAATAAAAATAAAAAGTAAGGTTGTAGAAAATAAGGTTGATCTATATTAAATTCCGATTTCAGTATAATTTACATAACGGGATATTTTTGTACTACAGGTGTGAATTCAGCAGAGCGAATAATTGTGTAGACTTCGAGATAGCGGGTGTGTTTTTGGCACTAGGGAGCGTAAATTCCCTTTGAGATATGCCGGATATTCGAGATTTCCGTGTTCGAGATACCAGGTATTTTTTTTGCATTCATATATATAGCAAAAACGGTCGCGACCACCAACTGACTACGAGATTTGCGTAGTATTCGAGACATCAATGTTCGGGATACCGAAGTTTACCCGTATTAGGATAAGCCTTACAGCATATAATCTCTGAGAGAGGGGCTACAAAGAAGCGAAGATAGAATCCAGCACTCGATTAGAGAGTCGATATACGTAACTCTTATATTGATGATCGACCTAAACGTAAACCACTTCAAATCGAAACTTCCATTATGGAGTCGTAGAGACATAATTAATTGTAAGCATGGAAAACTGCTACGCTACTTAGCTGTGTGTATCTTCCGTACATTTAATTTGCAATGTGGTGAACATTGAACATCACACATGTGTAACTATCGTAATACACGATTTCAATTTTATTGGGTGCAATATATTTGATGTTATTATATCGTCAATGGGTTTCATTCTTTATTGGTAATATAATGCATACGCATCACATATGCTCTCTGTCCCGGCGATATTTGAAGATTATGATTGGTTATTATGAATCATTTTACGGACAACGCCATAACAAATCTTTTTATTTCCCAGTCCTTACATTTGATCTGCGATCGTATTTCTACGAGTTGAGAAGGGGTAATGTTGATAAGTAGACGGAATAAAGCCAGTGTTGTACGAATGGGTGGCGAAGAGAAATTGGTAGAAATGTATATCAAGGATAAGAAAGTAGAGATGACGATAGAGAAAATTAAACAGAACGAAACAAGAATATAATGACCTCTGTTTCCAATTGATGTGACTGAAATATACTGATCTAAAGAATCGATTATTACTTCCGTTTCACTTCCTATGGGAAATTTGGAAACAATCTCGGCATTGTTCGCGGGAAATAAGTTCTCGGGTCTTGTAATGCCGAAACAACAAAAATGACTCATTGCGTGTGACTAATTTAACGCAAGTTTCAGTTTTGACCATAACTAGATGAGCTATAGGTTTGTCGTTTTATTCAACGTTGTTCGTGCAGTGATACTCACGCTATATGCGAACAGATTTGAAAATAGAATAGCTAATTTAATAGTAGCAGACGATATTAAAAATGCTGTTTTGTATTAACGTAATGGATGACACACACTTATGCTACGTGCTTTTTTAACCCTAGACTGATTTTGACACGTCCAATCGCATGTGTCTTCCTTCCCCACTTCTGACTCGATCCTAAACGACCTCATTTTATCTCTATCTATTTATCTATTTATCTATCTATCTTTTTATTCATCTATCTAACTTTTTTACTATTTCGCTCTCTTTTGACATTATGTTATTTTGTTTTATTTTATATTTTATATATTATCTTTTTTACTAATATTTTATATTAATATTCGTTTTTTTTTTACATTATTATTATTTATTATTTATTAGTTTAATTTATTATTTTTCATTTTTTATTTTTTATATTTTATTTTTAATTCTTTCCAAATATGATCGACGGTTAAGATCGGGTTCTAACTCTGCCTGATGTGATCTCAGTTTATAATAGCTGTTGTTCGATAACATCGACATGACAGTCTCGCAGATGTTATATATGTATGTTTAAATAAAAATAATTATATACAAAAGCTCTATTTGATATTGACCACTTTTTATGAAACCGGTTAACATTCTTTGGATTACTACCCTGTGGATGTTTTTCATGGATGATATATATATATATATATATATATATATATATATATATATATATATATATATATATATATTAAGGATGACAAAAACAAGTTTATGTCTGCCATAACTGACTGATATGTTTCGGTGTTGAAATAACAACATTGTATCTTTTGTGTTAATTTTGTTATCCTTTCTTTTTGTTGCTTTGATTGAGCTCTCTTTTTGGCAATATACCTTTTCATATATGATTCTATTTCAATTTAGTGTGACATAAAACTAATACTTCTAATCTAATTGCATCTGTAATAACACATAACATCAATATACATATATATATATATATATATAATAATATTTATAAATAAATATTAATTATTTATTACCTACATACATCGATGTTTCATGCTAACGCAAAATTAAAGAGGAATTTCACTTTGTAAATAGCGAGTCGGCGGCTAATTTTACACGAGCAGTTAAAGTGATAAACAAACTGTGTTTGGATCTTGCATATCTATTTCTGAGTTGTTATAAAAATATATATGTACGTATGTGCTCCTTCTAATATCCGAAAATGTGTCAAATTGCAATCTCAACGAAGTTGTATTACACGCTTCATAACATATATAATTCATAGTTGCATTCAACATCATAAGTACCATAATTTTCATTAATTCTTACGATTTCTTTCTTTTTATATTTCGGTATGTATCTGTGGTGTTTTCTGTCTCACATTCAGCATTTTTATCATTTACTTTTCCAAATACCTTTAATGAAAATAGCAATGTTGCACCCCGTATTTAATAACTGACTCGAAATAGGATCATCATTTTTTGTATGATACACACAACTTCACATCTTAGAGTACACACACGAACACTTTAAATATATAATTTAAAACAATCAAAACAACTAAACACATATTATTGACACAAATTATAAATAATACACAAAGGTATAGAACAAGCATAAAAATACCATAAGAACATCAAACTACGAAACAATAAAACAGATACTAGATTACGTCTCTACACCCAACAAAAACAATCCAGAGCTATTGACAGAGATAACAGAAAAACTATTTTCAACGGAAACAATAAACTAAAAAACAATCTTAAATGTACAAAATGATAAAAATGCAAATGCCAACAAATAAACCTTAAGCAAATGTTAACCTCATCTAAACTAAACGAACACCTAATACAAGGGGCAACACAATTCAACAAAAAAATATGTGACGTTAGTAACATAATCACAAAGGGGAAGTCATACCCATTCAAAAACCAACACGAACATTTAAAATAAAAAAAATGCTTACACTGCGCCTCCAGAAATGTGATCTACTTTAAAAGTAGATAACATACAAGGGGGTCATTCTCTGTCACTATGTCAGGATGTCAGGAACTATGTCTGCCCGTCGAAGATAATTTTTGTAAACGTAAGAAATACATTAGACACAACTTTAACTACTAAATAATAAAATAATGAATTAAAAAATAAATAACTTTGCGCCGAAACTGGGAATCGAACCTTGACACTTCAGATTCAGTCCCCCTTTCCTACTAACTGATCTGAAAATGTTATTAGACTTACAAATGTATACACATATAAATAAGCTTCGTGAAAGATTGAGAACGAGGCGTTGGGAATTTTTCTCTTTCTTCGTCTTAACCTCCCTCTCTCTATACAACAAACACCCACATACAGCGTTTTTTAAATTCATTTCAAACTCGTTTTTTTATATTCAACTTGAACTACAGATTGGCGTTAAAACAATTGTATATAATATAAAAATAAGCCAAACTTTATAAGAAAATTATCCCTGTGTGTTAGTTCAGGAGTCTATTTTTATTTAAGCTGGCCAAAATAGTGTAAGCTTTTTAATAACGATAAGATTTTGAGTTTCTTTCTCGGCCAGGAAAATGTTATAAGCCAGAGTGCTCTTCCTTACTAGCGCTGGTTTTAAATTCTACTTTCCGACCTTGTGTCACATCTTACCACTGTTAGAGGGAGATACAAATGTAATAATACTATTTTAAATTTACAATTATTTAAAAATAAAATGTGTGTTTACAAAGTTTGGTACGAGAGTATTTCTATATTTAAGGAGGAAATATATTGTGGGCACAGTTCATATGTTTTTTATATATATAATGCTAATCTTCATAGTACACGTCAAATGCCGAACTAAAACATACGTCAGAAATTATATTTCTATTTTCTTAAAAAGGTAGTTTTAATTTATTATTTGTTAGATTGTTTGGTACCTCCCCTCCGTTTCCCGGAGCAATACGAGGGGGCTATACGACGGTAGCACGATGAAGTTTTGTACCCCTCCCCCGAGGAGTTTCGTGTCGGTTCGGCACTAAGAAAGCGATGTTTTTATTATTGTCAATTGTTAATAAAAACAAAAAAACAATAAACTTTTTTTATTATTTGCAAACATGGAGGGTTACATAGCAGCCATTATGGAGTAGTAATGTTCTATTTAACCCCGTTCAGAATGAGCAGAGAAACGAGTAAACCCATTCTTAACAAAAGAAGCAGGGGGTTAACCTTACGCCAGGGAAAAGATGAAAAGGTTGTTTCATGTAATATCGGTACAAATTTTAAGCTAGTCGACTGTTCAGCGACAGCTTGACCATTTTCGTAAATCAAAAACATTCGGCCCGATATGGGTCCCCTATTTCTATCGAAATAAGAGTTTAAATTCGTCAAATTAACTTACGAATTTGTATTATTTTGACTAATATTCTCATCTTACTGTATAGCATTTCAGAAAAATATTCAACTCTTAGTCACTTTGGTTCAGTTCAAATTCTGTAGAAACATTTAATTTTTGTCCACTTCGAGAATTTCGTCGGTAATATTCTGTATTAGATAGTCGTTACATTGTTTAATTTGTTAATAATGTGAATTTGTTATATATGAAAATAAACCAATTTTGTGTTGTCATGAATGAAGATACGTGTGTGTATTATACATTCTTAGGAGACCGTCATACCAGTTTAAAGTTATTTATCCTCGACAGTTTAATGCTTCTTTCGTTTCGTTTGTTTAGAAAGCTGGCAACTATAATTTTAGGCCTACAAAACTTCCAAAACACAACTATAGCAAACTTCATTGTTTCCGTGTAACGTCGAAATGAGAATTTGATCAGAAAACTATAGTCACCATCTTTATAAACATTCAGAAAGCGTCTTGCTAAAAACGAATTATGAGTCAAGTTCATAATATTTTGGCTTAAAAAAGTGCAAATCAACCATTTCATTCTAAATAATTTACATGACTTAGATAGGAATTAACTTATAAACATTGCCGCAGTCGAGAAGGATGTTTTATATTTTGGCCAAAGTTGGGTTTTTAAATCTAACTTGCTATCCTTTTAATGAGAATTTGTTTTAAAACGATTCAACTTTTTATTGACTTTTTGGATATTTACCAACACATATTTGAGATTAAAACAGATGAAGGGTGTTATATAAAAACACATAACATATACTACACTTTGCTCCTACCAAAAAGGTCAACTATGCTAATTACTGTTTTTAATGTTTTTTTAATTATATACTAAAATAGTGCTATAGTAGCAAAAATTATTTACGTGACTGAAATAGTAATTAGGGGAATTACATGTAAATTTAATATCATAACGCGTGTACACTGGTACTGTAAGATTTCCATATGTGTTTATTATATGTAGGTATTATTGGATTCCTTCACTTTAAGTACGCCCCACCACACACAGACACACACAGATGGGCACTTGTGCACTTGGGTAAACAGCAGAATTTATTGTTTTCTATTTTGATTTTGAAGAGTTCCATTCAAGACAGCGGTCTAAATAAGCATACAGGAGAGCGGCAGACAATCCGCAGACAAACCCACCCACACGCAATTACGATGTTAAAAAATCACTGAACATTTTAAATTAAAAACGTCACATTTTAAATCATGAAAAATCACTATATTTTATTACAGCGTTTTGACCAAACTGTTACTTTATTGAACGTAAACTGTATTACATTGCTTCCTTTCAGAAACTATAGTTGATTAAATAAATAAATGTATTAAAATGTTTTAATCTATTTGTCGTTTTCTGTCTGCCACTGTCTTGAATGAGGATTATTACCGTTTTCTTCAATGTAATTTTTAAAAATTGCAAAGAAATAAAGTCTGCGGTTTACTCGGTTGTGCGAACAAAATCCAACCGGGCATAAGACAACTAGGCATAGGCCAAGACAACCGGATAAAAGCCCACCAAAATAATTCAAACCCGGACAAACTCACCGACGTAAACATATATTTTTTTTAATTAAACAATAATCTTTTTTTATATTTAGTTTTTTTACAATAATCATTAACTTTTGTCTGTAATTTATTTTTTCGGCAGATATTTTTATTTCATTTTTAAACATTTTCTGTAAATTTGTAAACAAGGCTTTCTTTTAAAGATTACATCATAAAAAACACGCACCCTTTCTACTACTAACCTTAAGTCCGGGTGGTAAAACGAAAAATACATTTAAAAATTGAAAGAAAAAAAAATTAGAACGCAAATTAGTTTTGCATATAATTTAACATCAAATGATCCACAATTTCGAGGCCATTCTAACTCTTTAGGGCAGATAATGTTATTTTGCTATGTAATTAAATTCGCTCCATTTATTCGGGCGGGCTGGGTTGGTTCTACTTTTTAAAGCGATTACGTGTAGTTTTACAACTTAGCCGGTCTGACATCGGGTTTTTTTTAACAAAAAATAGTTAACTGTCCTAAAACGTGTTAATGGCCCGGAAAGAGAGTGATCATTTTATATAAAATTGATATGCGGAACTTATCGCAAACTCTGAATTGAAATAATGTTATTTTTGTTTTATCTATTATCCCTTTTTAAAAAGGTGAAAAGACTAAACTTGTCTTCCAGAACTGCACAGGACAATACCTCACACCGTACAAGTGTATCCACTTATAATATCACTGACATAGCAAATGTTTTAATGGTAGTGACTTTGATTTTGTTTGTAAGCTAAGTTTTGCAAATTTCTCTAACACGGCGTATATATTATCTGCCAATGTTTTCTCTCATCTCGGCATGTTAAATTTAATCGTTTTCTTTAATGCCAATGTATTTGTATTGTTCCTGTTCTTCAAGCTATTTAATGTCAGTATATTCATCAAGCTGTATGTTTTCCGTTTGGATCGTCTTCCAATCTTTGGGGGAGCACTTGACACATTTGTCCAGCCGAACTTCATTCTACTAATTTAGGAAAAGTTATGGGCAACTTGAAGACGTCGGATTCAGCCTGCATCTGAACTAGCATACAGTGAAGAGCAGGTGGCTGACTCTTTTGTTTCGGTCTTGTTAGCGGCCCTGGCGAAGATTGGTTGACTCCGGCTTTTGTTTAGTAATTTTCTGAGAGGATCAATTGCCCGGCAAAATAGTAGAGTAAATAAGCTTTCTCCTTAGAAGATTCATCTCTGAATATTGACATCAGTGATCTTTATTGTTCTAGTAGTATGGATTTATGCCATGATTGTTTGCCTCATATTTATATGTACTACCAGGCGTTTCCTCATGGCCAGATGGATCTTATATAGTTTACGGCAGCGCAAAAGTCATGTGTTGCGTACACTATCGTATTCCTTTTGGTAATCGATCCACATCATGCTTAGGGTTCTCTGCCTCTTTCTACTGTCCTCAAGGATGGTCTTATCGATCAACAACTGGTCCTTGGTCCGGTAATTTCTAAGGAAACATTGAAGATTCAGCTGTTAACAGTGGTCATGGTGATAGTAATGGTATAATAACTTAGATTCAATGAGGGTCTATATGATTGTAAATAGAATGCTGATGGTAGTGAGACATTTGTCGAGAAGCCACTTGATGAAAGGGATGCTGATGTTAAAGTGGCTGTATGGTGTGTTGCCATTTACACAGACTGTGTGACGGCTTAATACATGAGTGAATGGTAAGTTGGTTCTGACTGTTCCTGTGGGTTTTTTAACGATGGTAGGAATTATTCTATATCTTTGTTTGTTTTGTTTTATTGTTCATTTATTTTATGACTTCTTATTAGGACTGTTATTTATTTATTATTAGTATTAGTCTTACTATTTAAAATAACCGACTCCTAAAGACGACTAGAAAGTCGGAAGTGCTCGAGAAAAATGGCCGAATTAAGAACAATCGGTGAAATACTCTACGGACTGCCACCTGAAACCAGAAGGATAGCTGAGAACCTCACGAAGATTTACAATCGAGAAAGTTCTGTGACGTTCAACAACGCTTGATTGGATATATATATATATATATATATATATATATATATATATATATATATATATATATATATATATATATATATTGCGTGGGAGTATGTGTGTGCATGTTTGTTAAAGTTCCATCCCATTACTCTTTTTACAGAAAATCAAATACAACTAAAAATAATTCATATTACTGATATTTATGCATGAGAATTTTGTTAAATATTTCAGAATAATTGGTGTATTCATTAAGCAGTTAACACTATACATACAAATATATTAATATATACACAAAACTTTACATTTATTGAAATATGTCAAGTAACAAATCATAATAAAATGTACTTTTACTGAAGTGTCACGGTATTACAGGTCATCAGAAATGTATCTCACTGGCATAAAAAATTTCAAACAGAAGGATGCATAGTACTGATACACGTTTCCAGTGTGTTAGTCTCTCTCTCTCTCTCTCTCTCTCTATATATATATATATATATATATATATATATATATATATATTCATAATTCATACTAGTTTTCTTTTCCGTAGTTAATATTATTATTATTTGTTATTTACTTACTCTGGGCTTAAATAGCAATGTTTATATGGGTATATATGTTTTCATTTAAATATAAATTCTTGCTTTTATATAATTGTTTTATTCAAAGTTTTCTTTTGTTATGATTGATAGTTATGTATTTCAAAGTAGAACTAATTCGTACTTTTATTTAAAGAATAATTATAATTTGTAAAATATATATATATATATATATATATATATATATGCACAATGTAGTTACATTTCTCAATTTCCACTTATTCACAACCTCGTATGATACTTATATCTACACGTGCAATAATTTGCTGTGGTCCATATGTATATTTTTGTTGTTGTTAATAGTATTATTTACTCTTTTACTTGCATTAAACAAAATTAAATATTTTTCATTAATGTGCAATGTTTTGTTTATTTTACAATTGCATACATTGGTAGTAGTATTATAACTAACGGGAGTAGCGCTCATATTACTGTTAATATTATTACTTCTTTATATTGTAATATTGTGTTTTACTGATTGAATATTACTCATGGAAATAAACAAAGTCTTATGATATTCCTATAGATCGGTGTAGGCAGCTTTTAAAGACATGTTGGCTTACACATTACCAGGGCTATTTGCGGGCATATTGTTTCAAGTTCACTACACACACACACATCAATTATAATATTATTGTTTTCATTTCAGATAACCAATCAGATCAATATGCTAATGAAAGAAATAGAAATAGACTTGCAATCATAGTTGCTTTAGTTGCGAACAATAGTGATTTAGAAGTCGGTAACTGTTGGCAGGTCATTTTTCCATAAAGTTCAGTTGGAGCTAGAAAAATGTAATGACCACGTTTCTTTTAAAGTGGGTGTGTATATCCTTTCCTAAATTACACAGAATAATGCACACCAAATGTCCGGCTACTGTGATGGTTTTATGAGTTGTGAGTAGTGAAAGTAATGTCATGCCAACTTACATTTTCTCATAAGGTTTACGGGTCAATGATGCTTTGTACCTTGATGTTCTTAAAACGGTTATTAAGGTCTGAGTTGGTAAAGTATGCAATGGAAGGTAATGCGTCAGTCAACAAGACTCTAAACATTCTCACAAAGCTATTGTTACTCATAACCAGTTATCAGATACTGTTTACGATCATGTGTCCCCCAACATGTGTCCCCCTAACTCATTTAAATCATTTGTGGTATTAGATGTTCATATATTATACAAAGATATATTTTCCCAGCCTCTTTATTTTTTTCCGATTATAAAACGTATTAGATTCGTTGTTTTACAGATTTATATATATACTAGCGGGGCTACCCGGCGTTGCTCGGGGTCATAAAAACATAATTGAAGAAAAATTGCGTATGTAACATCTTTATATTAAAACTTCTATTTCTCTCCTTCTCTCTCTATAGCTGTCTCTTTATCTTTCTACTTTTCTCTACCCTGGTCGCTACTTTTAAATTTTGCCTTTTGCGAAAGCTGTTTCTTCCCCACCATTTCATCCTACGTTTCACAGGGCAATAGTGTGACTTATTTCTATAAAAAGTACCACCACTGTCTGCGCCTTCTATATAGGTACTTATAACCGCCCCGGTGTTCATACTATATATTTTGAATCCCCTCATGATATCCTTCATCATTTTAACTCCCCTCGTTATATTCATCATTTTCGATCTCCTCATACTATTAATCATTTTCAATCCCCTCATAATATTCTTCATCATTTTCAATCTCCTCATACTATTAATCATTTTCAATCCCCTCATAATATTCTTGCTCATTTTCAATCCTCTCGTAATATTCCTCATCATTTTCAATCCGCTCATGATATTCTTAATAATTTTCAATCCTCTCATGATATTCTTCATTTTTTCAATCCTCTCATGATATTCTTCATTATTTTAAATCCCCTCATGATATTCTTCATCATTTTCAATCCCCTCATGATATTATTCATCATTTTAAATCCCCTCATGGTATTCTTCATCATTTCCAATCCTGTCAGTCTATTCTTCATCATTTTCAATCCTCTCATGACATTCTTCATCATTTTCAATCCCCTCATGATAGTCTTCATCATTTTCAAACCTCTCATGATAGTCTTCATCATTTTCAAACCTCTCATGATAGTCTTCATCATTTTCAAACCTCTCATGATAGTCTTCATCATTTTCAATCCCCTCATGATATTCTTCATCATTTTCAAACCTCTCATGATAGTCTTCATCATTTTAAATCCCCTCATGGTATTCTATATCATTTCCAATCCTGTCAGTCTATTCTTCATCATTTTCAATCCTCTCATGACATTCTTCATCATTTTCAATCCTCTCATGACATTCTTCATCATTTTCAATCCCCTTATGACAGTCTTCATCATTTTCAATCCCCTCATGATAGTCTTCATCATTTTCAATCCTCTCATGAAAGTCTTCATCATTTTCAATCCTCTCATGAAAGTCTTCATCCTTTTCAATCCTCTAATGATAGTCTTTATCATAGCTCTATATAGGATATTGAGCACTTTTCTCCCGGACGACGCCGAGTACTTTGAAAATCGAGGAGGCTTCATGAGCACTACTGAAATCCCTTAGGTATCCCCTCTCCTTCTGATCTGTGAAATAGTCCAAAGGGGAACGAAGATGGCGTTAAAATATTTTCCAAACCTATCACTACAGTAGCTCTATCTAGGACATTGAGCACTTTTCTCGCGGACAACGCCGAGTACTTTGATAATCAAGGAGACCTCCTGTGGACTACTGAAATCACTTAGGTATCCTCTCTCCTTCTGATCTTCGAAATAGTCCAAAGGGGAACGAAGATGGCGTTAAAATATTATCCAAACCTATCACTACAGTAGCTCTATCTAGGATATTGAGCACTTTTCTCCCGGACAACGCCGAGTACTTTTAAAATCGAGGAGGCTTCATGAACACCCATGAAATCCCTTAGGTATCCTCTCTCCTTCTTATCTGCGAAATAGTCCAAAGAGGAACGAAGATGGCGTTAAAATATTTTCCAAAACCTATCACTACAGTAGCTCTATCTAGGACATTGAGCACTTTTCTCCCGGACAACGCCGAGTACTTTGATAATCAAGGAGGCTTCCTGGGGACTACTGAAATGACTTAGGTATCCTCTCTCCTTCTGATCTGCGAAATAGTCCAAAGGGTAACGAAGACGGCGTTAAAATATTTTCCAAACCTATCACTACAGTAGCTCTATCTAGGATATTGAGCACTTTTCTCCCGGACAAAGCCGAGTATTTCAAAATCAAAGAGGCCTCCTGAGCACTACTGAAATAACTCTTATCGATTACCCCATCCTTTTCAGCGTAGATGCTGTTAAAATATTATCCAAACCTATCACTATAGTTGCTCTATCTAGGACATTGAGCACTTTTCTCCCGGACAACGCCGAGTACTTTGATAATCAAGGAGGCTTCCTGGGGACTACTGAAATGACTTAGGTATCCTCTCTCGTTCTGATCTGCGAAATAGTCCAAAGGGTAACGAAGACGGCGTTAAAATATTTTCCAAACCTATCACTACAGTAGCTCTATCTAGGATATTGAGCACTTTTCTCCCGGACAACGCCGAGTATTTCAAAATCAAAGAGGCCTCCTGAGCACTACTGAAATAACTCTTATCGATTACCCCATCCTTTTCAGCGTAGATGCTGTTAAAATATTATCCAAACCTATCACTACAGTAGCTCTATCTAGGACATTGAGCACTTTTCTCCCGGACAATGCCGAGTACTTTGAAAATCAAAGAGGCCTCCTGGGGACTACTGAAATAAGTTAGGTATCCTCCCTCTTTTTATTTGCAAAATTGTCCAAAGGGAGACGAAGATGGCGTTAAAATACTTTCTAAACCTATAACTACAGTAGCTCTATCTAGGATATTGAGCACTTTTCTCCCGGACAACGCCGAGTACTTTGAAAATCGAGGAGGCTTCATGAGCACTCCTGAAATCCCTTAGGTATCCTCTCTCCTTCTGATCTGCGAAATAGTCCAAAGGGGAACGGAGATGGCGTTAAAATATTTTCCAAACCTATCACTACAGTAGCTCTATCTAGGACATTGAGCACTTTTCTCCCGGACAACGCCGAGTACTTTCATAATCAAGGAGGCCTCCTGGGGACTACTGATATCACTTAGGTATCCTCTCTCCTTCTGATCTGCGAAATAGTCCAAAGGGGAACGAAGATGGCGTTAAAATATTTTCCAAACCTATCACTACAGTAGCTCTATCTAGGATATTGAGCACTTTTCTCCCGGACAACGCCGAGTACTTTGAAAATCGAGAAGGCTTCATGAACACCCATGAAATCCCTTAGGTATCCTCTCTCCTTCTGATCTGCGAAATAGTCCAGAGGAGAACGAAGATGGCGTTAAAATATTTTCCAAAACCTATCACTACAGTAGCTCTATCTAAGACATTGAGCACTTTTCTCCCGGACAACGCCGAGTACTTTGATAATCAAGGAGGCCTCCTGGGGACTACTGATATCACTTAGGTATCCTCTCTCCTTCTGATCTGCGAAATAGTCCAAAGTGGAACGAAGATGGCGTTAAAATATTTTCCAAACCTATCACTACAGTAGCTCTATCTAGGATATTGAGCACTTTTCTCCCGGACAACGCCGAGTACTTTGAAAATCGAGAAGGCTTCATGAACACCCATGAAATCCCTTAGGTATCCTCTCTCCTTCTGATCTGCGAAATAGTCCAAAGGAGAACGAAGATGGCGTTAAAATATTTTCCAAAACCTATCACTACAGTAGCTCTATCTAGGACATTGAGCACTTTTCTCCCGGACAACGCCGAGTACTTTGATAATAAAGGAGGCCTCCTGGGGACTACTGAAATCACTTAGGTATCCTCTCTCCTTCTGATCTGCGAAATAGTCCAAATGGAAACGAAGACGGCGTTAAAATAATTTCCAAACCTATCACTACAGTAGCTCTATCTAGGATATTGAGCACTTTTTTCCCGGAGAACGCCGAGTATTTCAAAATCAAAGAGGCCTCCTGAGCACTACTGAAATAACTCTTATCGATTACCTCATCCTTTTCAGCGTAGATGCTGTTAAAATATTATCCAAACCTATCACTACAGTAGCTCTATCTAGGACATTGAGCACTTTTTTCCCGGACAACGCCGAGTACTTTGAAAATCAAAGAGGCCTCCTGGGGACTACTGAAATCAGTTAGGTATCCTCCCTCCTTTTTAGCTGCAAAATAGTCCAAAGGGAAACAGAGATGGCGTTAAAATATTTTCTAAACCTATCACTACTATAGCTCTATCTAGGATATTGAGCACTTTTCTCCCGGACAACGCCGAGTACTTTGATAATCAAGGAAGCCTCCTGGGGACTACTGAAATCACTTAGGTATCCTCTCTCCTTCTGATCTGCGAAATAGTCCAAAGGTGAACGAAGATAGCGTTATAATATTTTCCAAACAAATCACTACAGTAGCTCTATCTAGGATATTGAGCACTTTTCTCCCGGAAAACGCCGAGTACTTTGAAAATCGAGGAGGCTTCATGAGCACTCCTGAAATCCCTTAGGTATCCTCTCTCCTTCTGATCTGCGAAATAGTCCAAAGAAGAACGAAGACGGCGTTAAAATATTTTCCAAAACTATCACTACAGTAGCTCTATCTAGGACATTGAGCACTTTTCTCCCGGACAACGCCGAGTACTTTGATAATCAAGGAGGCCTCCTGGGGACTACTGAAATCCGTTAGGTATCCTCCCTCCTTTTCATCTGCAAAATTGTCCAAAGGGGAACGAAGATGGCGTAAAAATATTTTCTAAACCTATCACTACAGTAGCTCTATCTAGGATATTGAGCACTTTTTTCCCGGACAACGCCGAGTACTTGGTAAAATAAAAGAGGCCTCCTGGGGACTACTGAAATCAGTTAGGTATCCTTCCTCCTTTTCATCTGCATAATTGTCCAAAGGGAGACGAAGATGGCGTTAAAATATTTTCTAAACCTATCACTACAGTAGCTCTATCTAGGATATTGAGCACTTTTCTCCCGGACAACGCCGAGTACTTTGAAAATCGAGGAGGCTTCATGAGCACTCCTGAAATCCCTTAGGTATCCTCTCTCCTTCTGATCTGCGAAATAGTCCAAAGGGGAACGAAGATGGCGTTAAAATATTTTCCAAACCTATCACTACAGTAGCTCTATCTAGGATATTGAGCACTTTTCTCCCGGACAACGCCGAGTATTTCAAAATCAAAGAGGCCTCCTGGAGACTACTGAAATAACTCTTATCTATTCCCCCATCCTTTTCAGCGTAGATTCTGTTAAAATATTATCCGAACCTATCACTACAGTAGCTCTATCTAGGACATTGAGCACTTTTTTCCCGGACAACGCCGAGTACTTTGAAAATCAAAGAGGCCTCCTGGGGACTACTGAAATCAGTTAGGTATCCTCCCTCGTTTTGATCTGCAAAATTGTCCAAACGGGAACGAAGATTGCGTTAAAATATTTTCTAAACCTATCACTACAGTAGCTCTATCTAGGATATTGAGCACTTTTCTCCCGGACAACGCCGAGTACTTTGAAAATCGAGGAGGCTTCATGAGCACTACTGAAATCCCTTAGGTATCCTCTCTCCTTCTGATCTGCGAAATAGTCCAAAGGGGAACGAAGATGGCGTTAAAATATTTTCCAAACCTATCACTACAGTAGCTCTATCTAGGATATTGAGCACTTTTCTCCCGGACAACGCCGAGTACTTTAGAAAATCGAGGAGGCTTCATGAACACCCATGAAATCCCTTAGGTATCCTCTCTCCTTCTGATCTGCGAAATAGTCCAAAAGGGAACGAAGATGGCGTTAAAATATTTTCCAAAACCTATCACTACAGTAGCTCTATCTAAGACATTGAGCACTTTTCTCCCGGACAACGCCGAGTACTTTGATAATCAAGGAGGCCTCCTGGGGACTACTGAAATCACTTAGGTATCCTCTCTCCTTCTGATCCGCGAAATAGTCCAAAGGGGAACAAAGATGGCGTTAAAATATTTTCCAAACCTATCACTACAGTAGCTCTATCTAGAATAGTGAGCACTTTTCTCCCGGACAACGCCGAGTATTTCAAATTAAAGAGGCCTCCTGAGCACTACTGAAATAACTCTTATTGATTACCCCATCCTTTTCAGCGTAGATACTGTCAAAATATTATCCAAACCTATCACTACAGTAGCTCTATCTAGGACATTGAGCACTTTTTTCCCGGACAACGCCGAGTACTTTGAAAATCAAAGAGGGTTCCTGGGGACTACTGAAATCAGTTAGGTATCCTCCCTTCTTTTCAGCTGTAAAATTGTCCAAAGGGGAACGAAGATGGCGTTAAAATATTTTCTAAACCTATCACTACAGTAGCTCTATCTAGGATATTGAGCACTTTTCTCCCGGACAACGCCGAGTACTTTGAACTCGAGGAGGCTTTATGAGCACTCCTGAAATCCCTTAGGTATCCTCTCTCCTTCTCATCTGCGAAATAGTCCAAAGGGGAACGAAGATGGCGTTAAAATATTTTCCAAACCTATCACTACAGTAGCTCTATCTAGGACATTGAGCACTTTTATCCCGGACAACGCCGAGTACTTTGATAATCAAGGAAGCCTCCTGGGGACTACTGAAATCACTTTGGTATCCTCTTTCCTTCTGATCTGCGAAATAGTCCAAAGGTGAACGAAGAAGGCGTTAAAATATTTTCCAAACAAATCACTACAGTAGCTCTATCTAGGATATTGAGCACTTTTCTCCCGGACAACGCCGAGTTCTTTGAAAATCGAGGACGCTTCATGAACCCCCATGAAATCCCTCAGGTATCCCCTTTTTCTTTCTGATCTGCGAAATAGTCCAAAGGGGAACGAAGGTGGCGTTAAAATATTTTCCTAAACTATCACTACAGTAGCTCTATCTAGGACATTGAGCACTTTTCTCCCGGACAACGCCGAGTACTTTGATAATCAAGGAGGCCTCCTGGGGACTACTAAAATCACTTAGGTATCCTCTCTCCTTCTGATCTGCGAAATAGTCTAAAGGGGGACGAAGATGGCGTTAAAATATTTTCCAAAACCTATCACTAGAGTAGCTCTATCTAGGACATTGAGCACTTTTCTCCCGGACAACGCCGAGTACTTTGATAATCAAGGAGGCCTCCTGGGGACTACTGAAATGACTTAGGTATCCTCTCTCCTTCTGATCTGTGAAATAGTCCAAAGGGGAACGAAGACGGCGTTAAAATATTTTCCAAACCTATCACTACAGTAGCTCTATCTAGGATATTGAGCACTTTTCTCCCGGACAACGCCGAGTATTTCAAAATCAAAGAGGCCTCCTGAGCACTACTGAAATAACTCTTATCGATTACCCCATCCTTTTCAGCGTAGATGCTGTTAAAATATTATCCAAACCTATCACTACAGTAGATCTATCTAGGACATTGAGCACTTTTCTCCCGGACAACGCCGAGTACTTTGAAAATCAAAGAGGCCTTCTGCGGACTACTGAAATAAGTTAGGTATCCTCCCTCTTTTTATTTGCAAAATTGTCCAAAGGGAGACGAAGATGGCGTTAAAATATTTTCTAAACCTATCACTACACTAGCTCTATCTAGGATATTGAGCACTTTTCTCCCGGACAACGCCGAGTACTTTGAAAATCGAGGAGGCTTCATGAGCACTCCTGAAATCCCTTAGGTATCCTCTATCCTTCTGATCTGCGAAATAGTCCAAAGGGGAACGAAGATGGCGTTAAAATATTTTCCAAACCTATCACTACAGTAGCTCTATCTAGGATATTGAGCACTTTTCTCCCGGACAACGCCGAGTACTTTGAAAATCGAGAAGGCTTCATGAACACCCATGAATTCCATTAGGTATCCTCTCTCCTTCTGATCTGCGAAATAGTCCAAAGGAGAACGAAGATGGCGTTAAAATATTTTCCAAAACCTATCACTACAGTAGCTCTATCTAGGACATTGAGCACTTTTCTCCCGGACAACGCCGAGTACTTTGATAATCAAGGAGGCCTCCTGGGGACTACTGATATCACTTAGGTATCCTCTCTCCTTCTGATCTGCGAAATAGTCCAAAGGGGAACGAAGATGGCGTTAAAATATTTTCCAAACCTATCACTACAGTAGCTCTATCTAGGATATTGAGCACTTTTCTCCCGGACAACGCCGAATACTTTTAAAATCGAGAAGGCTTCATGAACACCCATGAAATCCCTTAGGTATCCTCTCTCCTTCTGATCTGCGAAATAGTCCAAAGGAGAACGAAGATGGCGTTAAAATATTTTCCAAAATCTATCACTACAGTAGCTCTATCTAGGACATTGAGCACTTTTCTCCCGGACAACGGCGAGTACTTTGATAATCAAGGAGGCCTCATGGGGACTACTGAAATCACTTAGGTATCCTCTCTCCTTCTGATCTGCGAAATAGTCCAAAGGGAAACGAAGATGGCGTTAAAATATTTTCCAAACCTATCACTACAGTAGCTCTATCTAGGATATTGAGCACTTTTCTCCCGGACAACGCCGAGTATTTCAAAATCAAAGAGGCCTCCTGAGCACTACTGAAATAACTCTTATCGATTACCTCATCCTTTTCAGCGTAGATGCTGTTAAAATATTATCCAAACCTATCACTACAGTAGCTCTATCTAGGACATTGAGCACTTTTTTCCCGGACAACGCCGAGTACTTTGAAAATCAAAGAGGCCTCCTGGGGACTACTGAAATCAGTTAGGTATCCTCCCTCGTTTTGATCTGCAAAATTGTCCAAAGGGGAACGAAGATAGCGTTAAAATATTTTCTAAACCTATCACTACAGTAGCTCTATCTAGGATATTGAGCACTTTTCTCCCGGACAACGCCGAGTACTTTGAAAATCGAGGAGGCTTCATGAGCACTACTGAAATCCCTTAGGTATCCTCTCTCCTTCTGATCTGCGAAATAGTCCAAAGGGGAACGAAGATGGCGTTAAAATATTTTCCAAACCTATCACTACAGTAGCTCTATTTAGGATATTGAGCACTTTTCTCCCGGACAACGCCGAGTACTTTAGAAAATCGAGCAGGCTTCATGAACACCCATGAAATCCCTTAGGTATCTTCTCTCCTTCTGATCTGCGAAATAGTCCAAAGGGGAACGAAGATGGCGTTAAAATATTTTCCAAAACCTATCACTACAGTAGCTCTATCTAAGACATTGAGCACTTTTCTCCCGGACAACGCCGAGTACTTTGATAATAAAGGAGGCCTCCTGGGGACTACTGAAATCACTTAGGTATCCTCTCTCCTTCTGATCTGCGAAATAGTCCAAAGGGGAACAAAGATGGCGTTAAAATATTTTCCAAACCTATCACTACAGTAGCTCTATCTAGAATAGTGAGCACTTTTCTCCCGGACAACGCCGAGTATTTCAAATTAAAGAGGCCTCCTGAGCACTACTGAAATAACTCTTATTGATTACCCCATCCTTTTCAGCGTAGATACTGTCAAAATATTATCCAAACCTATCACTACAGTAGCTCTATCTAGGACATTGAGCACTTTTTTCCCGGACAACGCCGAGTACTTTGAAAATCAAAGAGGCCTCCTGGGGACTACTGAAATCAGTTAGGTATCCTCCCTCCTTTTTAGCTGTAAAATTGTCCAAAGGGGAACGAAGATGGCGCTAAAATATTTTCTAAACCTATCACTACAGTAGCTCTATCTAGGATATTGAGCACTTTTCTCCCGGACAACGCCGAGTACTTTGAACTCGAGGAGGCTTTATGAGCACTCCTGAAATCCCTTAGGTATCCTCTCTCCTTCTCATCTGCGAAATAGTCCAAAGGGGAACGAAGATGGCGTTAAAATATTTTCCAAACCTATCACTACAGTAGCTCTATCTAGGACATTGAGCACTTTTATCCCGGACAACGCCGAGTACTTTGATAATCAAGGGAGCCTCCTGGGGACTACTGAAATCACTTTGGTATCCTCTTTCCTTCTGATCTGCGAAATAGATTAAAGGTGAACGAAGAAGGCGTTAAAATATTTTCCAAACAAATCACTACAGTAGCTCTATCTAGGATATTGAGCACTTTTCTCCCGGACAACGCCGAGTTCTTTGAAAATCGAGGAGGCTTCATGAACCCCCATGAAATCCCTCAGGTATTCCCTTTTTCTTTCTGATCTGCGAAATAGTCCAAAGGGGAACGAAGGTGGCGTTAAAATATTTTCCTAAACTATCACTACAGTAGCTCTATCTAGGACATTGAGCACTTTTCTCCCGGACAACGCCGAGGACTTTGATAATCAAGGAGGCCTCCTGGGGACTACTGAAATCACTTAGGTATCCTCTCTCCTTCTGATCTGCGAAATAGTCTAAAGGGGGACGAAGATGGCGTTAAAATATTTTCCAAAACCTATCACTAGAGTAGCTCTATCTAGGACATTGAGCACTTTTCTCCCGGACAACGCCGAGTACTTTGATAATCAAGGAGGCCTCCTGAGGACTACTGAAAGGACTTAGGTATCCTCTCTCCTTCTGATCTGTGAAATAGTCCAAAGGGGAACGAAGACGGCGTTAAAATATTTTCCAAACCTATCACTACAGTAGCTCTATCTAGGATATTGAGCACTTTTCTCCCGGACAACGCCGAGTATTTCAAAATCAAAGAGGCCTCCTGAGCACTACTGAAATAACTCTTATCGATTACCCCATCCTTTTCAGCGTAGATGCTGTTAAAATATTATCCAAACCTATCATTATAGTTGCTCCATCTAGGACATAGAGCACTTTTCTCCCGGACAACGCCGAGTACTTTGATAATCAAGGAGGCTTCCTGGGGACTACTGAAATGACTTAGGTATCCTCTCTCCTTCTGATCTGCGAAATAGTCCAAAGGGTAACGAAGACGGCGTTAAAATATTTTCCAAACCTATCACTACAGTAGCTCTATCTAGGATATTGAGCACTTTTCTCCCGGACAACGCCGAGTATTTCAAAATCAAAGAGGCCTCCTGAGCACTACTGAAATAACTCTTATCGATTACCCCATCCTTTTCAGCGTAGATGCTGTTAAAATATTATCCAAACCTATCACTACAGTAGATCTATCTAGGACATTGAGCACTTTTCTCCCGGACAACGCCGAGTACTTTGAAAATCAAAGAGGCCTTCTGCGGACTACTGAAATAAGTTAGGTATTCTCCCTCTTTTTATTTGCAAAATTGTCCAAAGGGAGACGAAGATGGCGTTAAAATATTTTCTAAACCTATCACTACAGTAGCTCTATCTAGGATATTGAGCACTTTTCTCCCGGACAACGCCGAGTACTTTGAAAATCGAGGAGGCTTCATGAGCACTCCTGAAATCCCTTAGGTATCCTCTCTCCTTCTGATCTGCGAAATAGTCCAAAGGGAAACGAAGATGGCGTTAAAATATTTTCCAAACCTATCACTACAGTAGCTCTATCTAGGACATTGAGCACTTTTCTCCCGGACAACGCCGAGTACTTTGATAATCAAGGAGGCCTCCTGGGGACTACTGATATCACTTAGGTATCCTCTCTCCTTCTGATCTGCGAAATAGTCCAAAGGGGAACGAAGATGGCGTTAAAATATTTTCCAAACCTATCACTACAGTAGCTCTATCTAGGATATTGAGCACTTTTCTCCCGGACAACGCCGAGTACTTTGAAAATCGAGAAGGCTTCATGAACACCCATGAAATCCCTTAGGTATCCTCTCTCCTTCTGATCTGCGAAATAGTCCAAAGGAGAACGAAGATGGCGTTAAAATATTTTCCAAAACCTATCACTACAGTAGCTCTATCTAGGACATTGAGCACTTTTCTCCCGGACAACGGCGAGTACTTTGATAATCAAGGAGGCCTCCTGGGGACTACTGAAATCACTTAGGTATCCTCTCTCCTTCTGATCTGCGAAATAGTCCAAAGGGAAACGAAGATGGCGTTAAAATATTTTCCAAACCTATCACTACAGTAGCTCTATCTAGGATATTGAGCACTTTTTTCCCGGACAACGCCGAGTATTTCAAAATCAAAGAGGCCTCCTGAGCACTACTGAAATAACTCTTATCGATTACCTCATCCTTTTCAGCGTAGATGCTGTTAAAATATTATCCAAACCTATCACTACAGTAGCTCTATCTAGGACATTGAGCACTTTTTTCCCGGACAACGCCGAGTACTTTGAAAATCAAAGAGGCCTCCTGGGGACTACTGAAATAAGTTAGGTATCCTCCCTCCTTTTCAGCTGCAAAATTGTCCAAAGGGAAACAGAGATGGCGTTAAAATATTTTCTAAACCTATCACTACAATAGCTCTATCTAGGATATTGAGCACTTTTCTCCCGGACAACGCCGAGTACTTTGATAATCAAAGAAGCCTCCTGGGGACTACTGAAATCACTTAGGTATCTTCTCTCCTTCTGATCTGCGAAATAGTCCAAAGGTGAACGAAGATGGCGTTAAAATATTTTCCAAACAAATCACTACAGTAGCTCTATCTAGGATATTGAGCACTTTTCTCCCGGACAACGCCGAGTACTTTGAAAATCGAGGAGGCTTCATGAGCACTCCTGAAATCCCTTAGGTATCCTCTCTCCTTCTGATCTGCGAAATAGTCCAAAGAAGAACGAAGACGGCGTTAAAATATTTTCCAAAACTATCACTACAGTAGCTCTATCTAGGACATTGAGCACTTTTCTCCCGGACAACGCCGAGTACTTTGATAATCAAGGAGGCCTCCTGGGGACTACTGAAATCAGTTAGGTATCCTCCCTCTTTTTCATCTGCAAAATTGTCCAAAGGGGAACGAAGATGGCGTTAAAATATTTTCTAAACCTATCACTACAGTAGCTCTATCTAGGTTATTGAGCACTTTTTTCCCGGACAACGCCGAGTACTTGGTAAAATCAAAGAGGCCTCCTGGGGACTACTGAAATCAGTTAGGTATCCTTCCTCCTTTTCATCTTCATAATTGTCCAAAGGGAGACGAAGATGGCGTTTAAATATTTTCTAAACCTATCACTACAGTAGCTCTATCTAGGATATTGAGCACTTTTCTCCCGGACAACGCCGAGTACTTTGAAAATCGAGGAGGCTTCATGAGCACTCCTGAAATCCCTTAGGTATCCTCTCTCCTTCTGATCTGCGAAATAGTCCAAAGGGGAACGAAGATGGCGTTAAAATATTTTCCAAACCTATCACTACACTAGCTCTATCTAGGATATTGAGCACTTTTCTCCCGGACAACGCCGAGTATTTCAAAATCAAAGAGGCCTCCTGGGGACTACTGAAATAACTCTTATCCATTCCCCCATCCTTTTCAGCGTAGATTCTGTTAAAATATTATCCAAACCTATCACTACAGTAGCTCTATCTAGGACATTGAGCACTTTTTTCCCGGACAACGCCGAGTACTTTGAAAATCAAAGAGGCCTCCTGGGGACTACTGAAATCAGTTAGGTATCCTCCCTCGTTTTGATCTGCAAAATTGTCCAAAGGGGAACGAAGATAGCGTTAAAATATTTTCTAAACCTATCACTACAGTAGCTCTATCTAGGATATTGAGCACTTTTCTCCCGGACAACGCCGAGTACTTTGAAAATCGAGGAGGCTTCATGAGCACTACTGAAATCCCTTAGGTATCCTCTCTCCTTCTGATCTGCCAAATTGTCCTGAGGCGCTCATACCGGCGAATGCCGACATTCCCCCTCTCAGATTTCTCCTGAGGCGCTCATACCGACGAATGCCGACATTCCCCCTCCCTGGATTTCGCCTTAGTCGCTCACACTTCAACACTGCTCAAAAAAGGAGTAGATAATGCATGGGATTAGGGCATCATGACAACGGAACCGATACGACCCTACCTCAACACTTCTCAAAAAAGGAGGAGATAATGCATTGGAATAGTGCATCATGACAACGGAACCGATACGACCCTACCTCAACACTTCTCAAAAAAGGAGGAGGTAATTCATGGGATGAGCACATCTTGACAACGGAACCGATACTATTCTACATCTACACTTCTCAAAAAAGGAGGAGGTAATGCATGGGATCAGTGCATTATGACAACGGAACCGATACTACCCTACCTCTACACTTCTCAAAAAAGGAGGAGGTAATGCTCACACCGGCGAATACCGTAACCCCCCCCCCCTAATTTGGCCTGAAAGGAGGAGGTAATTCCTATCATGATAACAGAACGGCCACAGGGAGGGAGGGGGGGGGGAATATTAGCGTATATTAATAATTAAGAAAGAAAGTGTGAGAGGGGAAAATGACAGAAAGGAAAACTGCCACTCTCTGACGTCATGATGACCTGATATAACCGGACACAATTTAGAGCAAGACCGGGTACATCCGGCAAGGGATTATGGGACAGGTGAGGATGTGATTGAGCAACCCTTGTTTCACTACACACTCTTAACGTAGGATTCCTATGTTGTTATTGATGCAACCGGACAGAAGTTATTGGATGATCTGATACAACCGGACACAATTTAGGGCAAGACCGGGTACATCCGGCAAGGGATTATGGGATGTTTATAGTGACTCGGCATTTTTATCGGATTAGTACATAAATACATTAGATTATTTCGAATTTACTACATATTAACGTTGAAATTTCGTGAAAAATACGAAAAAACTGCTACCTTTTGTCGGAAAGTGGTCCGGTTGACTGTCAGCGAGTGAATCGATTTTCGCGATTTTTAGATATTTTACATCCGGGATTTGTGCGGTCCTGTAGATGTCAACTTTTTGACATGTCGTCGGGTAGTTTTTGAGGAGATACTGGACATACAAACAAACAAACAAACAAACATACAAACAGACAACTGCCCTTTATATAAGAGACTAGCGGGGCTACCCGGCGTTGCTCGGGGTCATAAAAACATATATTTGAAGAAAGATCGTGTGTGTAACATCTTTATATTCAAACTTCTATGTCCGCCCCCTCTCTCTATAGCCGTCTCTTTATCTGCTACCTTTCTCTTTCCTGGTCGCCCCATTTCGCCGCTAATTTCTAATTTTGCCTTTTGCAAAAGCTGTTTCTTCCCCACCATTTCTCCTATTGCCCAGGGTAATACAATGACATATTTCTATAAAAAGTAACACCTCTATCTGCGCCTTCTATATAGGTACTTATCTCCACCCCGGTGTTCATACTATATACGTATCTATCATCACCCCGGTGCGCATACTATATACGTACCTATCGCCGCCCCAGTGCACATACTATATACGTACCTATCGCCGCCCCGGTGCAGATACTATTTAAGTACCTATCGCCGCCCCGTTGCGAATGCTAAATAGTACCTATCGTTGCCCCGGTGTGAATGCTAAATACATACCTATTGCGCCCCGGTGTGCATGCTACATAAGTACCTATCGCTGCCCTAGTGCGAATACTAAAGACATACCAATTGCGCTCCGGTGTGCATGCTACATAAGTACCTATCACTGCCCTAGTGCGAATAATTAATATGTACATATTGCCGCTTTGGTGTGAATGCTAAATACGTACCTATCGCCGGCCCAGTGCGAATGCTAAATACGTACCTATAGCCGCCCTGGTGCGAATGCTAAATACGTACCTATAGCCGCCCCAGTGCGAATGCTAAATACGTACCTATCACCACTACAGTGCGAATGCGAAATACATACCTTTCGCCGCCCCGGTACGCATGCAATATATGTACTGATCGCCGCCGCAGAGCGCATGCTATGTACGTACTTATTGCTGCCCATGTGTACATGCTATATACGTAGCTATCGCCACCCCTGAATTCTGAATACGTACCTATCGCCACCCTGGTGTGGAAGCTAAATACGTACATATCGCCGCCCCGGTGCGAATGCTAAATACATACCTATCGCCGCCCCGGTGTGAATTCAAAATACGTACCTATTGCCGCCCCGGTGTGAATTCTAAATACGTACCTATCGCCGCCCCGGTGCGGAAGCTAAATACGTACATATCGCTGCCCCGGTTTGAATGCTAAATACGTACCTATCGCCGCCCCGGTGTGAATTTTAAATATGTACCTTTCGCCGCCCGGTGTGAATTTTAAATATGTACCTTTCGCCGCCCCTGTGCGCGTGCTATATACGTACCTATCGCCGCCCCGGTGCGCGTGCTATATATGAACCGATCGCTTCCTCAGTGCGCATGCTAAATACATACCTATCACTGCCCCGGTGTGCATACTATATACGTACTTATTACCGCCCATGTGCACATGCTATATAAGTACCTATCACCACTGCTGAATGCTAAATAAGTACCTATCGCCGCCCCGGTGTGGAAGCTAAATACAGACATATCGCCGCCCCTAAATTTGGGCAGACCCTAAAAAATTTGGCCTGACCCCTAAAATTTTCCCCGTCCCCTAAATCTCTCCAGCCTCTAATTTTTCACTCTCCCCCAACCATGAGAAACATTTTGACTTCAAAACAAAAAAAAACAAAAAAATTTGGCCTGACCCCTAAAAAGTTCGTCCTGACCCCTAAAATTTTCCCCGACCCTTAAATCTCTCCAGCCCCCTAATTTTTCACTCTCTTACAACCATTAGATATATTTTGACTTCAAAACAAAAAAAAACAAAAAAATTTGGCCTGACCCCTAAAAAGTTCGTCCTGACCCCGAAAATTTTCCCCGACCCCTAAATCTCTCCAGCCCCCTAATTTTTCACTCTCCCCCAACCCTGAGAAATATTTTGACTTCAAAACAAAAAAAAAACAAAAAAAACAAAAAAATATGGCCTGACCCCTAAAAAGTTCGTCCTGACCCCTAAAATTTTCCCCGACCCCTAAATCTCTCCAGCCCCCTAATTTTTCACTCTCCCCCAACCATGAGATATATTTTGACTTCAAAACAAAAAAAAACAAAAAAATTTGGCCTGACCCCTAAAAAGTTCGTCCTGACCCCTAAAATTTTCCCCGACCCCTAAATCTCTCCAGCCCCCTAATTTTTCACTCTCCTCCAACCATGAGAAATATTTTGACTTCAAAACAAAAAAAAACAAAAAAATTTTGCCTGACCCCTAAAAAGTTCGTCCTGACCCCTAAAATTTTCCCCGACCCCTAAATCTCTCCAGCCCCCTAATTTTTCACTCTCCCCCAACCCTGATAAATATTTTGACTTCAAAACAAAAAAAAAACAAAAAAAAACAAAAAAAATTTGCCTGACCCCTAAAAAGTTCGTCCTGACCCCTAAAATTTTCCCCGACCCCTAAATCTCTCCAGCCCCCTAATTTTTCACTCTCCCCCAACCATGAGATATATTTTGACTTCAAAACAAAAAACAACAAAAAATTTGGCCTGACCCCTAAAAAGTTCGTCGTGACCCCTAAAATTTTCCCCGACCCCTAAATCTCTCCAGCCCCCTAATTTTTCACTCTCCTCCAACCATGAAAAATATTTTGACTTCAAAACAAAAAAAAACAAAAAAATTTGGCCTGACCCCTAAAAAGTTCGTCCTGACCCCTAAAATTTTCCCCGACCCGTAAATCTCTCCAGCCCCCTAATTTTTCACTCTCTTACAACCATTAGATATATTTTGACTTCAAAACAAAAAAAAACAAAAAAAAAGAAAAAAATTTGGCCTGACCCCTAAAAAGTTCGTCCTGACCCCTAAAATTTTCCCCGACCCGTAAATCTCTCCAGCCCCGTAATTTTTCACTCTCCCCCAACCATGAGATATATTTTGACTTCTAAACAAAAAAAAACAAAAAAATTTGGCCTGACCCCTAAAAAGTTCGTCCTGACCCCTAAAATTTTCCCCGACCCCTAAATCTCTCTAGCCCCCTAATTTTTCACTATCCTCCAACCATGAGAAATATTTTGACTTCAAAACAAAAAAAAACAAAAAAATTTGGCCTGACCCCTAAAAAGTTCGTCCTGACCCCTAAAATTTTCCCCGACCCCTAAATCTCTCCAGCCCCCTAATTTTTCACTCTCCCCCAACCCTGAGTAATATTTTGACTTCAAAACAAAAAAAAACAAAAACAAAAGAAAAAAATTTGGCCTGACCCCATAAAAGTTCGTCCTGACCCCTAAAATTTTCCCCGACCCCTAAATCTCTCCAGCCCCCTAATTTTTCACTCTCCCCCAACCATGAGATATATTTTGACTTCAAAACAAAAAAAAACAAAAAAATTTGGCCTGACCCCTAAAAAGTTCGTCCTGACCCCTAAAATTTTCCCCGACCCCTAAATCTCTCCAGCCCCCTAATTTTTCACTCTCCTCCAACCATGAAAAATATTTTGACTTCAAAACAAAAAAAAAACAAAAAAATTTGGCCTGACCCTAAAAAGTTCGTCCTGACCCCTAAAATTTTCCCCGACCCCTAAATCTCTCCAGCCCCTAATTTTTCACTCTCTTACAACCATTAGATATATTTTGACTTAAAAAAAAAAAAAAAAAAAGATTTGGCCTAACCCCTAAAAAGTTCGTCCTGACCCCTAAAATTTTCCCCGACCCCTAAATCTCTCCAGCCCCATAATTTTTCACTCTCCCCCAACCCTGAGAAATATTTTGACTTCAAAACAAAGAAAAACAAAAAAATTTGGCCTGACCCCTAAAAAGTTCGTCCTGACCCCTAAAATTTTCCCCGACCCCTAAATCTCTCCAGCCCCCTAATTTTTCACTCTCCTCCAACCATGAAGAAATATTTTGACTTCAAAACAAAAAAAACAAAAAAATTTGGCCTGACCACTAAAAAGTTCGTCCTGACCCCTAAAATTTTCTCCGACCCCTAAATCTCTCCAGCCCCCTAATTTTTCACTCTCCCCCAACCCTGATAAATATTTTGACTTCAAAACAAAAAAAAAAAAAAAAAAAAAAAAATTTGGCCTGAC
This sequence comes from Sepiola atlantica, assembly GCA_963556195.1. Classification (NCBI taxonomy): domain Eukaryota; kingdom Metazoa; phylum Mollusca; class Cephalopoda; order Sepiida; family Sepiolidae; genus Sepiola; species Sepiola atlantica. The sequence continues at coordinate 37,782,798 of OY744519.1, read as the reverse complement.
CCCTAAAAAGTTCGTCCTGACCCCTAAAATTTTCCCCGACCCGTAAATCTCTCCAGCCCCGTAATTTTTCACTCTCCATCAACCATGAGATATATTTTGACTTCTAAACAAAAAAAAACAAAAAAATTTGGCCTGACCCCTAAAAAGTTCGTCCTGACCCCTAAAATTTTCCCCGACCCCTAAATCTCTCTAGCCCCCTAATTTTTCACTCTCTTCCAACCATGAGAAATATTTTGACTTTAAAACAAAAAAAAACAAAAAAATTTGGCCTGACCCCTAAAAAGTTCGTCCTGACCCTTAAAATTTTCCCCGACCCCTAAATCTCTCCAGCCCCCTAATTTTTCACTCTCCCCCAACCCTGAGAAATATTTTGACTTCAAAACAAAAAAAAAACAAAAACAAAAGAAAAAAATTTGGCCTGACCCCATAAAAGTTCGTCCTGACCCCTAAAATTTTCCCCGACCCCTAAATCTCTCCAGCCCCTAATTTTTCACTCTCTTACAACCATTAGATATATTTTGACTTAAAACAAAAAAAAACAAAAAAATTTGGCCTGACCCCTAAAAAGTTCGTCCTGACCCCTAAAATTTTCCCCGACCCGTAAATCTCTCCAGCCCCCTAATTTTTCACTATCCTCCAACCATGAGAAATATTTTGACTTCAAAACAAAAAAAAACAAAAAAATTTGGCCTGACCCCTAAAAAGTTCGTCCTGACCCCTAAAATTTTCCCCGACCCGTAAATCTCTCCAGCCGCCTAATTTTTCACTATCCTCCAACCATGAGAAATATTTTGACTTCAAAACAAAAAAAAACAAAAAAATTTGGCCTGACCCCTAAAAAGTTCGTCCTGACCCCTAAAATTTTCCCCGACCCCTAAATCTCTCCAGCCCCCTAATTTTTCACTTTCCCCCAACCCTGAGAAATATTTTGACTTCAAAACAAAAAAAACCCAAAAAAAACAAAAAAATTTGGCCTGACCCCTAAAAAGTTCGTCGTGACCCCTAAAATTTTCCCCGACCCCTAAATCTTTCCAGCCCCCTAATTTTTCACTCTCCTCCAACCATGAAAAATATTTTGACTTCAAAACAAAAAAAAACCAAAAAAACTGGCCTGACCCATAAAAAGTTCGTCCTGACCCCTAAAATTTTTCCCGACCCCTAAATCTCTCCAACCCCCTTATTTTTCACTCTCTTACAACCATTAGATATATTTTGACTTCAAAACAAAAAAAAACAAAAAAATTTGGCCTGACCCCTAAAAAGTTCGTCCTGACCCCTAAAATTTTCCCCGACCCCTAAATCTCTCCAGCCCCCTAATTTTTCACTCTCCCCCAACCCTGAGAAATATTTTGACTTCAAAACAAAAAAAAACAAAAAAAAAGAAAAAAATTTGGCCTGACCCCTAAAAAGTTCGTCCTGACCCCTAAAATTTTCCCCGACCCCTAAATCTCTCCAGCCCCCTATTTTTTCACTCTCCTCCAACCATGAGAAATATTTTGACTTCAAAACAAAAAAAAACAAAAAAATTTGGCCTGATCCCTAAAAAGTTCGTCCTGACCCCTAAAATTTTCCCCGACCCGTAAATCTCTCCAGCCCCCTAATTTTTGACTATCCTCCAACCATGAGAAATATTTTGACTTCAAAACAAAAAAAAACAAAAAAATTTGGCCTGACCCCTAAAAAGTTCGTCCTGACCCCTAAAATTTTCCCCGATCCCTAAATCTCTCCAGCCCCTTAATTTTTCACTCTCCACCAACCATGAGATATATTTTGACTTCAAAACAAAAAAAAACAAAAAAATTTGGCCTGACCCCTAAAAAGTTCGTCCTGACCCCTAAAATTTTCCCCGACCCCTAAATCTCTCCAGCCCCCTAATTTTTCACTTTCCCCCAACCCTGAGAAATATTTTGACTTCAAAACAAAAAAAAACAAAAAAAAACAAAAAAATTTGGCCTGAACCCTAAAAAGTTCGTCCTGACCCCTAAAATTTTCCCCGACCCCTAAATCTCTCCAGCCCCCTAATTTTTCACTCTCCCCCAACCATGAGATATATTTTGACTTCAAAACAAAAAAAAAACAAAAAAATTTGGCCTGACCCCTAAAAAGTTCGTCCTGACCCCTAAAATTTTCCCCGACCCCTAAATCTCTCCAGCCCCCTAATTTTTCACTCTCCTCCAACCATGAAAAATATTTTGACTTCAAAACAAAAAAAAAACAAAAAAATTTGGCCTGACCCCTAAAAAGTTCGTCCTGACCCCTAAAATTTTCCCCGACCCCTAAATCTCTCCAGCCCCTCTAATTTTTCACTCTCTTACAACCATTAGATATATTTTGACTTCAAAACAAAAAAAAACAAAAAAATTTGGCTTGACCCCTAAAAAGTTCGTCCTGACCCCTAAAATTTTCCCCGACCCCTAAATCTCTCCAGCCCCCTAATTTTTCACTCTCCCCCAACCCTGAGAAATATTTTGACTTCAAAACAAAAAAAAACAAAAAAAAAGAAAAAATTTGGCCTGACCCCTAAAAAGTTCGTCCTGACCCCTAAAATTTTCCCCGACCCCTAAATCTCTCCAGCCCCCTAATTTTTCACTCTCCTCCAACCATGAAAAATATTTTGACTTCAAAACAAAAAAAAAACAAAAAAATTTGGCCTGACCCCTAAAAAGTTCGTCCTGACCCCTAAAATTTTCCCCGACCCCTAAATCTCTCCAGCCCCTAATTTTTCACTCTCTTACAACCATTAGATATATTTTGACTTCAAAACAAAAAAAAACAAAAAGATTTGGCCTAACCCCTAAAAAGTTCGTCCTGACCCCTAAAATTTTCCCCGACCCCTAAATCTCTCCAGCCCCATAATTTTTCACTCTCCCCCAACCCTGAGAAATATTTTGACTTCAAAACAAAAAAAAACAAAAAAATTTGGCCTGACCCCTAAAAAGTTCGTCCTGACCCCTAAAATTTTCCCCGACCCGTAAATCTCTCCAGCCCCCTAATTTTTCACTATCCTCCAACCATGAGAAATATTTTGACTTCAAAACAAAAAAAAACAGAAAAATTTGGCCTGACCCCTAAAAAGTTCGTCCTGACCCCTAAAATTTTCCCCGACCCCTAAATCTCTCCAGCCCCCTAATTTTTCACTCTCTTACAACCATTAGATATATTTTGACTTCAAAACAAAAAAAAACAAAAAAATTTGGCCTGACCCCTAAAAAGTTCGTCCTGACCACTAAAATTTTCCCCGACCCCTAAATCTCTCCAGCCCCCTAATTTTTCACTCTCCCCCAACCCTGAGAAATATTTTGACTTCAAAACAAAAAAAAACAAAAGAAAAGAAAAAAATTTGGCCTGACCCCTAAAAAGTTCGTCCTGACCCCTAAAATTTTCCCCGACCCCTAAATCTCTCCAGCCCCTTAATTTTTCACTCTCCTCCAACCATGAGAAATATTTTGACTTCAAAACAAAAAAAAACAAAAAAATTTGGCCTGACCCCTAAAAAGTTCGTCCTGACCCCTAAAATTTACCCCGACCCCTAAATCTCTCCAGCCCCCTAATTTTTGACTCTCCCCCAACCCTGAGAAATATTTTGACTTCAAAACAAAAAAAAACAAAAAAAAACAAAAAAATTTGGCCTGAACCCTAAAAAGTTCGTCCTGACCCCTAAAATTTTCTCCGACCCCTAAATCTCTCCAGCCCCCTAATTTTTCACTCTCCTCCAACCATGAAAAATATTTTGACTTCAAAACAAAAAAAAACAAAAAAATTTGGCCTGACCCCTAAAAAGTTCGTCCTGACCCCTAAAATTTTCCCCGACCCTATAATCTCTCCAGCCCCCTAATTTTTCACTCTCCCCCAACCCTGAGAAATATTTTGACTTAAAAACAAAAAAAAACAAAAAAAAACAAAAAAATTTGGCCTGACCCCTAAAAAGTTCGTCCTGACCCCTAAAATTTTCCTCGACCCCTAAATCTCTCCAGCCCCCTAATTTTTCACTCTCCTCAAACCATGAAAAATATTTTGACTTCAAAACAAAAAAAAACAAAAAAATTTTGCCTGACCCCTAAAAAGTTCGTCTTGACCCCTAAAATTTTCCCCGACCCCTAAATCTCTCCAGCCCCCTAATTTTTCACCGATACGACCCTACCTCAACACTTCTAAAAAAAGGAGGAGATAATGCATGGGATGAGGGCATCATGACAACGGAACCGATACGACCCTACCTCAACACTTCTCAAAAAAGGAGGAGATAATGCATGGGATGAGGGCATCATGACAACGGAACCGATACGACCCTACCTCAACACTTCTCAAAAAAGGAGGAGATAATGCATGGGATGAGGGCATCATGACAACGGAACCGATACGACCCTACCTCAACACTTCTCAAAAAAGGAGGAGATAATGCATGGGATGAGGGCATCATGACAACGGAACCGATACGACCCTACCCCTACACTTCTCAAAAAAGGAGGAGGTAATTCATGGGATGAGCACATCATGACAACGGAGCAGATACTATTCTACATCTACACTTCTCAGAAAAGGAGGAGGTAATGCATGGGATCAGTGCATCATGACAACGGAACCGATACTACTCAAGGGCATCATGACAACGGAACCGATACGACCCTACCTCAACACTTCTCAAAAAAGGAGGAGATAATGCATGGGATGAGGGCATCATGACAACGGAACCGATACGACCCTACCCCTACACTTCTCAAAAACGGAGGAGGTAATTCATGGGATGAGCACATCATGACAACGGAGCAGATACTATTCTACATCTACACTTCTCAAAAAAGGAGGAGGTAATGCATGGGATCAGTGCATCATGACAACGGAACCGATACTACTCAAAAAAGGAGGAGGTAATGCTCACACCGGCGAATACCGTACCCCCCCCCCAATTTGGCCTGAAAGGAGGAGGTAATTCCTATCATGATTACAGAACGGCCACAGGGAGGGAGGGGGGGGAATATTATCGTCTATTAATAATGCAAATAAATTCATATAGGCGCTCACACCGGCGAATGCCGTCCCCCCCCCCCCCAATTTGGCATGAAAGGAGGAGGTAATGCCTATCATGATAACGGAAGGGAGTGGGAGGAATATTAGCGTCTATTAAAAGGTTGTAGTGTGAGTGAATTTATTCCCGCCACTTTGCATTATTTTTCAAATTATCTGCCACTCTCTGACGTCATGATGACCTGATATAACCGGACACAATTTAGAGCAAGACCGGGTACATCCGGCAAGGGATTATGGGACAGGTGCGGATGTGATTGAGCAACCCTTGTTTCACTACACACTCTTAACGTAGGATTCCTATGTTGTTATTGATGCAACCGAACAGAAGTTATTGGATGATCTGATACAACCGGACACAATTTAGGGCAAGACCGGGTACATCCGGCAAGGGATTATGGGATGTTTACAATGACTCGGCATTTTTATCGGATTAGTACATAAATACATTAGATAATTTCGAATTTACTACATATTAACGTTGAAATTTCGTGAAAAATACGAAAAAAACTGCTACCTTTTGTCGGAAAGTGGTCCGGTTGACTGTCAGCGAGTGAATCGATTTTCGCGATTTTTAGATATTTTACATCCGGGATTTGTGCGGTCCTGTAGATGTCAACTTTTTGACATGTCGTCGGGTAGTTTTTGAGGAGATACTGGACATACAAACAAACAAACAAACAAACATACAAACAGACAACTGCCCTTTATATAAGAGACTAGCGGGGCTACCCGGCGTTGCTCGGGGTCATAAAAACATATATTTGAAGAAAGATCGTGTGTGTAACATCTTTATATTCAAACTTCTATGTCCGCCCCCTCTCTCTATAGCCGTCTCTTTATCTGCTACCTTTCTCTTTCCTGGTCGCTCCATTTCGCCGCTACTTTCTAATTTTGCCTTTTGCAAAAGCTGTTTCTTCCCCACCATTTCTCCTATTGCCCAGGGTAATAGTATGACATATTTCCATAAAAAGTAACACCTCTATCTGCGCCTTCTATATAGGTACTTATCTCCACCCCGGTGTTCATACTATATACGTATCTATCATCACCCCGGTGCGCATACTATATACGTACCTATCGCCGCCCCAGTGCACATACTATATACGTACCTATCGCCGCCCCGGTGCAGATACTATTTAAGTACCTATCGCCGCCCCGTTGCGAATGCTAAATAGTACCTATCGTTGCCCCGGTGTGAATGCTAAATACATACCTATTGCGCCCCGGTGTACATGCTACATAAGTACCTATCGCTGCCCTAGTGCGAATACTAAAGACATACCAATTGCGCCCCGGTGTGCATGCTACATAAGTACCTATCGCTGCCCTAGTGCGAATAATTAATATGTACATATTGCCGCTTTGGTGTGAATGCTAAATACGTACCTATCGCCGGCTCAGTGCGAATGCTAAATACGTACCTATAGCCGCCCTGGTGCGAATGCTAAATACGTACCTATAGACGCCCCAGTGCGAATGCTAAATACGTACCTATCACCACTACGGTGCGAATGCGAAATACATACCTTTCGCCGCCCCGGTGCGCGTGCAATATATGTACTGATCGCCGCCGCAGAGCGCATGCTATGTACGTACTTATTGCTGCCCATGTGTACATGCTATATACGTAGCTATCGCCACCCCTGAATTCTGAATACGTACCTATCGCCGCCCTGGTGTGGTAGCTAAATACGTACATATCGCCGCCCCGGTGCGAATGCTAAATACATACCTATCGCCGCCCCGGTGTGAATTCAAAATACGTACCTATTGCCGCCCCGGTGTGAATTCTAAATACGTACCTATCGCCGCCCCGGTGCGGAAGCTAAATACGTACATATTGCTGCCCCGGTGCGAATGCTAAATACATACCTATCGCTGCCCCGGTGTGAATGCTAAATACATACCTATCGCCGCCCCGGCGTGAATGCTAAATACGTACCTATCGCCGCCCCAGTGTAAATTTTAAATATGTACCTTTCGCCGCCCAGTGTGAATTTTAAATATGTACCTTTCGCCGCCCCTGTGCGCATGCTATATACGTACCTATTGCCGCCCCGGTGCGCATGCTACATATGAACCAATCGCTGCCTCAGTGCGCATGCTAAATACATACCTATCACTGCCCCGGTGTGCTTACTATATACGTACTTATTACCGCCCATGTGCACATGCTATATAAGTACCTATCACCACCGCTGAATGCTAAATAAGTACCTATCGCCGCCCCGGTGTGAAAGCTAAATACGTACATATCGCCGCCCCTAAATTTGGGCAGACCCTAAAAAGTTCGGCCTGACCCCTAAAATTTTCCCCGACCCCTAAATCTCTCCAGCCTCCTAATTTTTCACTCTCCCCCAACCATGAGAAATATTTTGATTTCAAAACAAAAAAAAACAAAAAAATTTGGCCGGACCCCTAAAAAGTTCCGCCTGACCCCTAAAATTTTCCCCGACCACTCAATCTCTCCAGCCCCCTAATTGTTCACTCTCCCCCAACCCTGAGAAACATTTTCAGTTCAAAACAAAAAAAAACAAAAAAATTTGGCCTAACCCCTAAAAAGTTCCGCCTGACCCCTAAAATTTTCCCCGACCCCTAAATCTCTCTAGCCCCCAAATTTTTCACTCTCCCCCAACCATGAGAAATATTTTGACTTCAAAACAAAAAAAAACAAAAAAATTTGGCCTGACCCCTTAAAAGTTCGTCCTGACCCCTAAAATTTTCCCCGACCCCTGAATCTCTCCAGCTCCCTAATTTTTCACTCTCCCCCAACCATGAGATATATTTTGACTTCAAAACAAAAAAAAACAAAAAAATTTCGCCTGACCCCTAAAAAGTTCGTCCTGACCCCTAAAATTTTCCCCGACCCCTAAATCTCTCCAGCCCCCTAATTTTTCACTCTCCCCCAACCCTGAGAAATATTTTGACTTCAAAACAAAAAAAAACAAAAAAATTTGGCCTGACCCCTAAAACATTCGTCCTGACCCCTAAAATTGTCCCCGACCCCTAAATCTCTCCAGCCCCCTAATTTTTCACTCTCCCCCAACCATGAGATATATTTTGACTTCAAAACAAAAAAAAACAAAAAAATTTTGCCTGACCCCTAAAAAGTTCGTCCTTACCCCTAAAATATTCCCCGACCCTAAATCTCTCCAGCCCACTAATTTTTAACTCTCCCCCAACCCTGAGAAATATTTTGACTTCAAAACAAAAAAAAACAAAAAAAAACAAAAAAATTTGGCCTGACCCCTGAAAAGTTCGTCCTGACCCCTAAAATTGTCCCCGACCCCTAAATCTCTCCAGCCCCCTAATTTTTCACTCTCCCCTAACCATGAGATATATTTTGACTTCAAAACAAAAAAAAACAAAAAAATTTGGCCTGACCCCTAAAAAGTTCGTCCTGACCCCTAAAATTTTCCCCGACCCCTAAATCTCTCCATCCCCCTACTTTTTCACTCTCCTCTAACCATGAGAAATAATTTGACTTCAAAACAAAAAAAACAAAAAAATTTGGCCTGACCCCTAAAAAGTTCGTCCTGACCCCTAAAATTTTCCCCGACCCCTAAATCTCTCCAGCCCCCTAATTTTTAACTCTCCACCAACCCTGAGAAATATTTTGACTTCAAAACAAAAAAAAACAAAAAACAAAAAAAAAAATTTGGCCTGACCCCTAAAAAGTTCGTCTTGACCCCTAAAATTGTCCCCGACCCCTAAATCTCTCCAGCCCCCTAATTTTTCACTCTCCTCCAACCATGAGATATATTTTGACTTCAAAACAAAAAAAAAACAAAAAAATTTTGCCTGACCCCTAAAAAGTTCGTCCTGACCCCTAAAATTTTCCCCGACCCCTAAATCTCTCCAGCCCCCTAATTTTTCACTCTCCACCAACCCTGAGAAATATTTTGACTTCAAAACAAAAAAAAACAAAAAAAAACAAAAAAATTTGGCCTGACCCCTAAAAAGTTCGTCCTGACCCCTAAATTTTTCCCCGACCCCTAAATCTCTCCAGCCCCCTAATTTTTAACTCTCCACCAACCCTGAGAAATATTTTGACTTCAAAACCAAAAAAAACAAAAAAATTTGGCCTGACCCCTAAAAAGTTCGTCCTGACCCCTAAAACTTTCCCCGACCCTTAAATCTCTCCAGCCCCCTGATTTTTCACTCTCCCCCAACCATGAGATATATTTTGACTTCAAAACAAAAAAAACAAAAAAATTTTGCCTGACCCCTAAAAAGTGCGTCCTGACCCCTAAAATTTTCCCCGACCCCTAAATCTCTCCAGCCCCCTAATTTTTCACTCTCCCCCAACCCTGAGAAATATTTTGACTTCAAAACAAAAAAAAACAAAAAAATTTGGCCTGACCCCTAAAAAGTTCCGCCTGACCCCTAAAATTTTCCCCGACCCCTAAATCTCTCCAGCCCTCTAATTTTTCACTCTCCCCCAACCCTGAGAAATATTTTGACTTCAAAACAAAAAAAAACAAAAAAAAAACAAAAAAATTTGGCCTGACCCCTGAAAAGTTCGTCCTGACCCCTAAAATTGTCCCCGACCCCTAAATCTCTCCAGCCCCCTAATTTTTCACTCTCCCCCAACCATGAGATATATTTTGACTTCAAAACAAAAAAAACAAAAAAATTTTGCCTGACCCCTAAAAAGTTCGTCCTTACCCCTAAAATATTCCCCGACCCTAAATCTCTCCAGCCCACTAATTTTTAACTCTCCCCCAACCCTGAGAAATATTTTGACTTCAAAACAAAAAAAAACAAAAAAAAACAAAAAAATTTGGCCTGACCCCTGAAAAGTTCGTCCTGACCCCTAAAATTGTCCCCGACCCCTAAATCTCTCCAGCCCCCTAATGTTTCACTCTCCCCTAACCATGAGATATATTTTGACTTCAAAACAAAAAAAAACAAAAAAATTTGGCCTGACCCCTAAAAAGTTCGTCCTGACCCCTAAAATTTTCCCCGACCCCTAAATCTCTCCAGCCCCCTAATTTTTCACTCTCCTCTAACCATGAGAAATAATTTGACTTCAAAACAAAAAAAACAAAAAAATTTGGCCTGACCCCTAAAAAGTTCGTCCTGACCCCTAAAATTTTCCCCGACCCCTAAATCTCTCCAGCCCCCTAATTTTTAACTCTCCACCAACCCTGAGAAATATTTTGACTTCAAAACAAAAAAAAACAAAAAACAAAAAAAAAAATTTGGCCTGACCCCTAAAAAGTTCGTCTTGACCCCTAAAATTGTCCCCGACCCCTAAATCTCTCCAGCCCCCTAATTTTTCACTCTCCCCAACCATGAGTAATATTTTGACTTCAAAACAAAAAAAACAAAAAAATTTGGCCTGACCCCTAAAAAGTTCGTCCTGACCCCTAAAATTTTCCCCGACCCCTGAATCTCTCCAGCCCCCTAATTTTTCACTCTCCCCCAACGATGAGAAATATTTTGACTTCAAAACAAAAAAAAAACAAAAAAATTTGGCCTGACCCCTAAAAAGTTCCGCCTGACCCCTAAAATTTTCCCGACCCGAAATGTCTCCAGCCCCCTAATTTTTCACTCTCCCCCAACCATGAGAAATATTTTGAGTTCAAAACCAAAAAAAAAGAAAAAAATTTGGCCTGACCCCTAAAAAGTTCGTCCTGACCCCTAAAATTTTCCCCGACCCCTGAATCTCTCCAGCCCCCTAATTTTTCACTCTCCCCCAACCATGAGATATATTTTGACTTCAAAACAAAAAAAAACAAAAAAATTTGGCTTGACCCCTAAAAAGTTCCGCCTGACCCCTAAAATTTTCCCCTACCCCTAAATCTCTCTAGCCCCCTAATTTTTCACTCTCCCCCAACGATGAGAAGTATTTTGAGTTCAAAACAAAAAAAAACAAAAAAATTTGACCTGACCCCTAAAAAGTTTCGCCTGACCCCTAAAATTTTCTCGACCCTAAATCTCTCCAGCCCTCTAATTTTTCACTCTCCCCCAGCTATGAGAAATATTTTGAGTTCAAAACCAAAAAAAAGAAAAAAATTTGGCCTGACCCCTAAAAAGTTCGTCCTAACACCTAAAACTTTCCCCGACCCCTGAATCTCTCCAGCCCCCTAATTTTTCACTCTCCCCCAACGATGAGAAATATTTTGACTTCAAAACAAAAAAAAAACAAAAAAATTTTGGCCTGACCCCTAAAAAGTTCCGCCTGACCCCGAAAATTTTCCCCGACCCCTAAATCTCTCCAGCCCCCTAATTTTTCACTCTCCCTCAAACATGAGAAACATTTTGAGTTCAAAACCAAAAAAAAGAAAAAAATTTGGCCTGACCCCTAAAAAGTTCATCCTGACCCCTAAAATTTTCCCCGACCCCTAAATCTCTCCAGCCCCCTAATTTTTAACTCTCCCCCAACCATGAGAAATATTTTGAGTTCAAAACAACAAAAAACAAAAAAATTTGGCCTGACCCCTAAAAAGTTCGGCCTGACCCCTAAAATTTTCCCCGACCCCTCAATCTCTCCAGCCCCTAATATTTCTACTCTCCCCCAACCCTGAGAAATATTTTGAGTTCAAAACAAAAAAAAACAAAATATTTTGCCTGACCCCTAAAAAGTTCGGCCTGATCCCTAAAATTTTCCCCGACCCCTCAATCTCTCCAGCTCCCTAATTTTTCACTCTATCCCAACCCTGAGAAATATTTTGACTTCAAAACAAAAAAAAACAAAAAAATTTGGCCTGACCCCTAAAAAGTTCGGCCTGACCCCTAAAATTTTTCCCGACCCCTCATTCTCTCCAGCCCCAAATCCCAACTAATTTTTAACTCTCCCCCAACCCTGAGAAATATTTTGAGTTCAAAACAACAAAAAACAAAAAAATTTGGCCTGACCCCTAAAAAGTTCGGCCTGACCCCTAAAATTTTCCCCGACCCCTCAATCTCTCCAGCTCCCTAATTTTTCACTCCCCCAACCCTGAGAAATATTTTCAGTTCAAAACAAAAAAAAAGAAAAAAATTTGGCCTGACCCCTAAAAAGTCCGGCCTGACCCCTAAATCTTCCCCGATCCCTTATTCTCTCCAGCCCCCCTATCCCAACTTATTTTTCACTCTTCTTCAACCCTGAGAAATATTTTGAGTTCAAAACAACAAAAAACAAAAAAATTTGGCCTGACCCCTAAAAAGTTCAGCCTGACCCCTAAAATTTTCCCCGACCCCTCAATCTCTCCAGCTCCCTAATTTTTCACTCCCCCAACACTGAGAAATATTTTCAGTTCAAAACAAAAAAAAAGAACAAAATTTGGCCTGACCCCTAAAAAGTCCGGCCTGACCCCTAAAATTTTCCCCGACCCCTTATTCTCTCCAGCCCCCCTATCCCAACTTATTTTTCACTCTTCTTCAACCCTGAGAACTATTTTGAGTTCAAAACAAAAAATGTATATAGAGTGGTTCTGACTCAACGGGTCACTGTAAACGTGTACTTGTTAAATTCTTCTTTTTTCTTTTTTAATACATATATAGAGTGGTTATGACCCAACGGGTCACTGTAAATGTGTACTTGTTAAATTCTTCTTTTTCTTTTTTTATACATATATAGAGTGGTTATGACCCAACGGGTCACTTTAAACGTGTACTTGTTAAATTCTTCTTTTTTTCTTTTTTTATACATATATAGAGTGGTTATGACCCAACGGGTCACTGAAAACGTGTACTTGGTAAATTCTTTTTTTCTTTTTTTTTACATATATAGAGTGGTTATGACTCAACGGGTCACTGTAAACGTGTACTTGTTAAATTCTTCATTTTTTCTTTTTTTATACATATATAGAGTGGTTATGACTCAACGGGTCACTGTAAACGTGTACTTGTTAAATTCTTCTTTTTTTTCTTTTTTTATACATATATAGAGTGGTTATGACTCAACGGGTCACTGAAAACGTGTTCTTGTTAAATTCCTCTTTTTTTCTTTTTTCTATACATATATAGAGTGGTTATGACTCAACGGGTCACTGTAAACGTTTACTTGTTAAATTCTTCTTTTTTTTCTTTTTTTTATACATATATAAAGTGGTTATGACTCAACGGGTCATTGTAAACGTGTACTTGTTAAATTCCTTTTTTTTCTTTTCTTATACATATGTAGAGTGGTTATGACTCAACGGGTCACTGTAAACGTGTACTTGTTAAATTCTTCTTTTTTCTTTTTTTTATACATATATAGAGTGATTATGACTCAACGGGTCACTGTAAACGTTTACTTGTTAAATTCTTCTTTTTTTCTTTTTTTATACATATATAGAGTGGTTATGACTCAACGGGTCATTGTAAACGTGTACTTGTTAAATTCTTCTTTTTTCTTTTTTTATACATATATAGAGTGGTTATGACTCAACGGGTCACTGTAAACGTGTTTTTGTTAAATTCCTCTTTTTTCTTTTTTCTATACATATATAGAGTGGTTATGACTCAACGGGTCACTGTAAACGTTTACTTGTTAAATTCTTCTTTTTTTCTTTTTTTATACATATATAGAGTGGTTATGACTCAACGGGTCACTGTAAACGTGTACTTGTTAAATTCTTCTTTTTTCTTTTTTATACATATATAGTATGGTTATGACTCAACGGGTCACTGTAAACGTGTACTTGTTAAATTCTACTTGTTACTTTTTTTATACATATATAGAGTGGTTATGACTCAACGGGTCATTGTAAACGTGTACTTGTTAAATTCTTTTTTCTGTTTTTATACATATATAGAGTGGTTATGACTCAACGGGTTACTGTAAACGTTTACTTGTTAAATTCTTCTTTTTTCTTTTTTATACATATATAGAGTAGTTATGACTCAACGGGTCACTGTAAACGTGTTCGTGTTAAATTCCTCTTTTTTCTTTTTTCTATACATATATAGAGTGGTTATGACTCAACGGGTCACTGTAAACGTTTACTTGTTAAATTCTTCTTTTTTTCTTTTTTATACATATATAGAGTGGTTATGACTCAACGGGTCACTGTAAACGTGTACTTGTTAAATTCTTCTTTTTTCTTTTTTTATACATATGTAGAGTGGTTATGACTCAACGGGTCACTGTAAACGTGTTCGTGTTAAATTCTTCTTTTTTTCTTTTTTTATACATATATAGAGTGGTTATGACTCAACGGGTCACTGTAAACGTGTACTTGTTAAATTCTTCTTTCTTTTTTATACATATATAGAGTGGTTATGACTCTACGGGTCACTGTAAACGTGTACTTGCTAAATTCTTCTTTTTTCTTTTTTTATACATATATAGAGTGGTTATGACTCAACGGGTCACTGTAAACGTTTTCTTGTTAAATTCTTCTTTTTTTCTTTTTTCTATACATATATAGAGTGGTTATGACTCAACGGGTCACTGTAAACGTTTACTTGTTAAATTCTTCTTTTTTTCTTTTTTTATACATATATAGAGTGGTTATGACTCAACGGGTCACTGTAAACGTGTACTTGTTAAATTCTACTTGTTTCTTTTTTTATACATATATAGAGTGGTTATGACTCAACGGGTCACTGTAAACGTGTACTTGTTAAATTCTTCTTTTTTCTATTTTTATACATATATAAGTGGTTATGACTCAACGGGTCACTGTAAACGTGTACTTGTTAAATTCTTCTTCTTTCTTTTTTATACATATATAGAGTGGTTATGACCCAACGGGTCACTTTAAACGTGTACTTGTTAAATTCTTCTTTTTTTCTTTTTTTATACATATATAGAGTGGTTATAACCGAACGGGTCACTGAAAACGTGTACTTGGTAAATTCTTTTTTTCTTTTTTTGTACATACATAGAGTGGGTATGACTCAACGGGTCACTGTAAACGTGTTCTTGTTAAATTCCTCTTTTTTCTTTTTTCTATACATATATAGAGTGGTTATGACTCAACGGGTCACTGTAAACGTTTACATGTTTAATTCTTCTTTTTTCTTTTTTATACACATATATAGAGTGGTTATGACTCAACGGGTCACTGTAAGCGTGTACTTGTTAAATTCTTCTTTTTTTCATTTTTTATACATATATAGAGTGGTTATGACTCAACGGGTCATTGTAAACGTGTACTTGTAAAATTCTTCTTTTTTCTTTTTTATACATATATAGAGTGGTTATGACTCAACGGGTCACTGTAAACGTGTACTTGCTAAATTCTTCTTTGTTCTCTTTTTATACATATATAGAGTGGTTATGACTCAACGGGTCACTGTAAACGTGTTCTTGTTAAATTCCTCTTTTTTTCTTTTTTCTATACATATATAGAGTGGTTATGACTCAACGGGTCACTGTAAACGTTTACTTGTTAAATTCTTATTTTTTCTTTTTTATTATACATATATAGAGTGGTTATGACTCAACGGGTCACTGTAAGCGTGTACTTGTTGAATTCTTCTTTTTTTCTTTTTTTATACATATATAGAGTGGTTATGACTCAACGAGTAATTGTAAACGTGTACTTGTAAAATTCTTCTTTTTTCTTTTTTTATACATATATAGAGTGGTTATGACTCAACGGGTCACTGTAAACGTGTACTTGTTAAATTCCTCTTTTTTCTTTTTTATACATATATAGAGTGGTTATGACTCAACGGGTCAGTGTAAACGTGTTCTTGTTAAATTCTTCTTTTTTCTTTTTTATACATATATAGAGTGGTTATGACTCAACGGGTCAGTGTAAACGTATACTTGTTAAATTCTTCTTTTTTCTTTTTTATACATATATAGAGTGGTTATGACTCAACGGGTCAGTGTAAACGTGTACTTGTTAAATTCTTCTTTTTTCTTTTTTATACATATATAGAGTGGTTATGACTCAACGGGGCACTGTAAACGTGTTCTTGTTAAATTCTTTTTTCTTTTGTATACATATATAGAGTGGTTATGACTCAACGGGTCAGTGTAAACGTGTACTTGTTAAATTCTTCTTTTTCTTTTTTATACATATATAGAGTGGTTATGACTCAACGGGGCACTGTAAACGTGTTCTTGTTAAATTCTTCTTTTTTCTTTTTTATATATATATAGAGTGGTTATGACTCAACGGGGCACTGTAAACGTGTACTTGTTAAATTCTTCTTTTTTCTTTTTTATACATATATATAGAGTGGTTATGACTCAACGGGTCAGTGTAAACGTGTTCTTGTTAAATTCTTCTTTTTTCTTTTTTATACATATATAGAGTGGTTATGACTCAACGGGTCAGTGTAAACGTATACTTGTTAAATTCTTCTTTTTTCTTTTTTATACATATATAGAGTGGTTATGACTCAACGGGTCATTGTAAACGTGTACTTGTAAAATTCTTCTTTTTTCATTTTTATACATATATAGAATGGTTATGACTCAACGGGGCACTGTAAACGTGTACTTGTTAAATTCTTCTTTTTTCTTTTTTATACATATATAGAGTGGTTATGACTCAACGGGTCAGTGTAAACGTGTTCTTGTTAAATTCTTCTTTTTCCTTTTTTATACATATATAGAGTGGTTATGACTCAACGGGTCAGTGTAAACGTGTACTTGTTAAATTCTTCTTTTTTTCTTTTTTATACATATATAGAGTGGTTATGACTCAACGGGTCAGTGTAAACGTGTACTTGTTAAATTCTTCTTTTTTCTTTTTTATACATATATAGAGTGGTTATGACTCAACGGGGCACTGTAAACGTGTTCTTGTTAAATTCTTCTTTTTTCTTTTTTATACATATATAGAGTGGTTATGACTCAACGGGGCACTGTAAACGTGTTCTTGTTAAATTCTTCTTTTTTCTTTTTTATACATATATAGAGTGGTTATGACTCAACGGGTCAGTGTAAACGTGTTCTTGTTAAATTCTATTTTCTTTTTTTATACATATATAGAGTGGTTATGACTCAACGGGTCAGTGTAAACGTGTACTTGTTAAATTCTTCTTTTTTCTTTTTTATACATATATAGAGTGGTTATGACTCAACGGGGCACTGTAAACGTGTTCTTGTTAAAAAGATGGCGTTAAAATATTTTCCAAACCTATCACTACAGTAGCTCTATCTAGGATATTCAGCACTTTTCTCCCGGACAACGCCGATTACTTTGAAAATCAAAGAGGCCTCCTGGGGACTACTGAAATAACTCTTATCCATTCCCCCATCCTTTTCAGCGTAGATGCTGTTAAAATATTATCCAAACCTATCACTACAGTAGCTCTATCTAGGACATTGAGCACTATTTTCCCGGACAACGCCGAGTACTTTGAGTATCCTTTCTCCTTCTGATCTGCCAAATAGTCCTGAGGCGCTCTTACCGGCGAATGCCGACATTCCCCCTTCTCAGAGTACGCCTGAGGCGCTCATACCGACGAATGCCGACATTCCCCCTCCCCGGATTTCGCCTGAGGCGCTCACACTTCAACACTGCTCAAAAAAGGAGTAGATAATGGATGGGATGAGGGCATCATGACAACGGAACCGATACGACCCTACCGCAATACTTCTCAAAAAAGGAGGAGATAATGCATGGGATTATGGCATCATGACAACGGAACCGATACGACCCTACCTCAACACTTCTCAAAAAAGGAGGAGATAATGCATGGGAATAGTGCATCATGACAACGGAACCGATACGACCCTACCTCAACACTTCTCAAAAAAGGAGGAGATAATGCATGGGATGAGGGCATCATGACAACGGAACCGATACGACCCTACCTCAACACTTCTAAAAAAAGGAGGAGGTAATTCATGGGATGAGCACATCATGACAACGGAACCGATACTATTCTACATCTACCCTTCTCAAAAAAGGAGGAGGTAATGCATGGGATCAGTGCATCATGACAACGGAACCGATACTACCCTACCTCTACACTTCTCAAAAAAGGAGGAGGTAATGCTCACACCGGCGAATACCGTAACCCCCCCCCAATTTGGCCTGAAAGGAGGAGGTAATTCCTATCATGATAACAGAACGGCCACAGGGAGGGAGGGGGGGAGGAATATTAGCGTCTATTAATAATTAAGAAAGAAAGTGTGAGAGGGAAAAATGACAGAAAGGAAAACTGCCACTCTCTGACGTCATGATGACCTGATATAACCGGACACAATTTAGGGCAAGACCGGGTACATCCGGCAAGGGATTATGGGACAGGTGCGGATGTGATTGAGCAACCCTTGTTTCACTACACACTCTTAACGTAGGATTCCTATGTTGTTATTGATGCATCCGGACAGAAGTTATTGGATGATCTGATAGAACCGGACACAATTTAGGGCAAGACCGGGTACATCCGGCAAGGGATTATGGGATGTTTACAATGACTCTGCATTTTTATCGGATTAGTACATAAATACATTAGATTATTTCAAATTTAGTACATAATAACGTTGAAAAAGTCGAATAAAATACGAAAAAACTGCTACCTTTTGTCGGAAAGTGGTCCGGTTGACTGTCAGCGAGTGAATCGTTATTTGCGATTTTGAGATATTATGATCCCAGGATATGTACGGTGCTGAAGATATACACTTTTTGACATGTCGCCGCTTAGTTTTTGAGGAGAAGCTTCACATACAGACATACATACATACAGACAACTGCCCTTTATATAAGAGATTTTTTTAAATTGTTACCTACCATATACGATATCTATCTATGTGTCTATCCCTTTCTCTCTCTCTCTCTCTCTCTCTCTCTATATATATATATATATATATATATATATATAGCGAGAGAGAGAGAGAGAGAGAGAGAGAGAGAAAGACAGACAGACAGACAGACAGAGAAAGAGAGACGGGGAGAGATGAATAGAGAGATAGAGAGAGTTAGAGATAGTTATGTGTGTTCTAACTTTGGCAAAAGTATTCTCAATGGAACATTTCAAAGAGGCAATTCATATCTTAATCTATTCTGATATGTTTAAGTGTTCTTTATTTCAATGCTATTTATTATCTTAAAAAAATGGTTTCGTGTCGCTGTATGCAAAGTTCTAGATGATAATATTGAGCCAACGCTTAAAATACTATATCGGAGATTTGAGAGTCAGAATAATCATAGATGGTACCGGATAAGAATATTGATTATTTATCCTAGTGCGGCGTGCACACATTTATTTATTTTCAGAATGACCCGAAGTTTATATAAGAATTATGAACATTGCCTATGCTTATCCAAGTTGGCACAAGCGCAAATTGTGATATAGCAAAAACTGAAGATTACAATGAATAACAAAAATCGCCTGGTTCGAGGGTGTTAATTATCGATCCATAAATATGAAATATAATGAAGTCTGGAAATTATTTCCTTATCGCACTGATACCCGTGAATTTAAACATCAATGCGATCATTTATACAATAATGAGCTAAAGAATGTCATGACCCTAATCCTAGTCCTTACCCTAACTCGTGAATTTAAACATCAATTAGTAGTTCATGTTAGCACGTACGTTATCCCCTTTAAACAATTAGTTCGTCTTAAAGCAAAATCGTGATTAAAGTCAGGATTTGCGACTCTACTAATTGTAAAATTAAAATAAATTATGCCTGAAGTATAACCATTTTAAATCAGCTCATTTAAACAAGTGTGATTCGTTGTATTTCTCTTGAATTCACAAAACACAGGGGATATGTATTGTTTTGAAAAGCATTACCTAGCTTCTATTTAAACAAAACTTATATACAAAAACACATACTCGTTATATTTATTTAACTAATAGTTTACTAACAATGACAATTACTTATTCGGAAGAAGAAATATTTATTACTTTACTGATATAACTATTGGTTGTGGCAACCATTTGTTATTTCAAAATAAATATCATTATTAAAAGTAAATTATAGACGTTGATGATATAATCACCGTGGCATTTCCACGGAGTCTGCGTCAAGTAAATATTTTGAATAAACATTTGATTCGAAAACATACTTAATAAATGAATCTCGAATAAATGAGAGATTTTTAAAAAATTGGTCGATATTTAAGCTTGTATAAATAATAGTCTAATATGTTTGCTGGGTGGATCTAGCTTCATGTGTAAACTAGTTATATCCGTGACAGAAGAGGTAACGTTGAAGTTACACATTTAAGATTTCAATAAATCAGCCAAGTTCGTAAAAAATAACGTGTATAAAGTAAATGGGTGAGTGTTAGCTGCAATTTGTACCATCGGGTGTGGGGTCTTGGATTGACATTGTGTATTTAAAGATGAGCTAACAACTTATGAAAAGTAAGCCATGCGCATTTAGAATAAGGGTGTCTCTCTCTTGGTTTTGCTATGCCACCTTTTGTATTTTGCAGTTCACTTGATAATCACGTTGCGGTCGATTGAATAAATCATTCATTCTCGCTAAAATGTGTTGCATTAATTAAATAATTGAGCCCGTATTTTTTTAAATACGAAATCGTTTTTAATTACAGCTATAATATTGACGTTGAAAATTACGGGTCGTGTTTACCGGAATGTAACCTGGCAGGAATAATACGTACTTGACACAGGCACACACCTGGCTAGAATAAACGAAAGGCGGCTGATTGACAACATCAATTGACACATTAACACTACTGTTTGGAAATCAAGAATTCGTTGATTACTTCAAAACCATCTGCGATAGTTATCTGGATAATGTTACCTGCACACAGGTCGCTAAATAAGCGAAGCTGAAATCTTAAATGGGCCTTTACAGGTGGAGCTTTTGTGCTCTAAATGATTATATATATATATATATATATATATATATATATATATATATATATATATATATATATATATATATATATATATATATATATATATACCAAATAAAAGATCGGGAGTAAACTAGCGATTGAGTTCGAAAAAAAACACTTCCCTAAATTCTTGTACGTTCTTCTTCTTCATTCAACACACTAGTTCACCGCCAGAGAAAATAACACGTATATAATTATATAATAATTCATAACGGTAGGCATCATGCTCTTGAGCACAGCATAAATAAAAGCATCAGAGAAGACACAAACGAACGCAATATCGAGGCTGCCGAGAAGAGAAGGTATAGGTGTACTAATTGAACACTTGCGGTAAATAGTTTGATACGTAAATAAGTTTATTTTTGAAATTAATTATAAATAGCTTGTTTCGTTACTACATGCACGACCTCAAATGACATATATCTATTCCTGGACGAACTGTAATTGGCATTGCGTTGCCACCAACGACAGCCAGGAAGATGCATTAGAAGAACCAATCAGACTGTCAGGGCTTGTTCCTTGACGTTGATAGCATCCGTCCGAAATGTAAATGTACATGAGTATATAAACGTCAACACTTATATTAAGAATATAACACAATATGTTTCTATCTTAATGTAGAAAATATATTTAATTCAGAAAGGTGTAAAATATGTTATTAGCGTACATGGGCCTTAATATTTTCACTATCTGTTCGTAACTATACAGGACTTATTAGATTTGTTTATGGTAATCATGTAATATTTGGAATTATTTGTGTGGCATAATGTAAATAAACAGATCTCTTTATGGTCAATATAATTATTAATATAAAAAATACAATAACATATAAACTAAAACAAAATCAATTTAGTCGTACTCAGGCGTAACTGAATTAAAAAGAAACAGTAGCAATCCTAACTATATTTTCGAATTGCAATGGTATATTTAAAAGCTAAAGTTATATCCAAGTCCATATTGATCTCCACGTTAGGCGTAGTAAGTGATGGATATGGGGGTTCTATATCTAAAGATAACACCAGTCATGTACAAAATCAACGAACAATAAACATTTATATAGCGTTACTTTTTCTGTTTATAAAGTCATATAATAATAAGCTTGTATCTTTTTTCTGTTAACATATTTCACCCCAAACCAGACAGGTTGCAACTATAAGCATAATGGGCTACTGAGAATTGCGGTTAGGTGTTGAGTGTCATCCTAAGTTGGGAGTTGTGTAGCGAGATGTCTGTTTACATTAGATTCAAACCTCTGCATATCGGTACAGTCAGAGAAAATGCAGCAGGGAAGGAAGTTCCAGAGGTAAACAGCACGATGGAAAGAAGCTATTGGAGTAGACGTCTCTCCGGCATATGGATACCTTCACAGTTAATGGATAGGATTTAGCTGATTGTCGAGTTGTTCTAGTGAATTTACGTCGAGGCGGCACCATGGCAGCCAGTTCATCGGAGCACAATCCATTGAAGTATTTGTAAAACAAGCACACGTATGCAACATTGCTGCGATGAGACAGGGGCTGGGGCTTGCTGTATAGTGAGGGACCTATTAAGTTGGTGACTCTTTTTGGACCTTGTCTAAGAGGAGGAGATAAGTGGATAATACACCAGCGCAGGCGTGACAACAAAACTCCAGGCATGGACGGAGGGTGGATTTGCAAAGATACATGGCACTGTACGATGTGAGCAGTTTACTAGCACGGTAGAGGGAGCCCATATTCTTTGCTGCAGCCTTGGCAATGTATTCAATGTATTTGTTCCAATTCATGCAACCCGTGAAGGTTAGGCTGATGAGTTTGAATGTTGAACTCTCAGGTAGGGTGTTATTTGCCATGGTAATCGGTGGTTGGAAAGGATTATTGTAGTTATTGAAATAAAAGAGCTTTGTCTTTGCAGCATTAACACTTACCAACTAGTTATGACCCTAATCCACTACAGCCTGCATGTCATTTTCTACGGATTCAGCTATTGCCTCGGATATTTTGGCGTCGGTTTTGCCCACATGATGAGAGTAAAGCATGGTGTCGTCAGCAAATATTCGTATCTCAGACTCGATGTCATAATGGGGGTCGTTTATTAAAATCAGGAAAGATTATGGTCCAAGGATAGGTCCCTAGAGATCACCCGCATGCATGTTATGCTTTTTAGATAAACGACCATTCGGGCCAACCTGAATCTCTCTATTGGTCACGAAAGATCTAATAATATTAAATATTAGTCCAGTAATACCATATAGGCGAATTTTTAGGAGGCTCCCTTCATGCCGTACCTTGTCAAAAGCTTTGGATATATCAAGCGCTACTGCCCTAGCTTCACCTGCCTTGCCCAGTGTATGATACATGCGTTCAGAGATTAACGTTAGTATGTCTGAAGTATATTGTGCTTGTCTAAATCTATACTGGCTGTCAGAAAGAAGTTTAGCAATAACAAAGTGCTGGACTATCGCTAGATTTATTAAGGATTAAAATATTTAGCAAAGATCGGAAGTAGACTGATTGGGCGGTAGGTAAGAAAGTCAGTTTTATTCCCAGAATTCTTAAAGACTGGTACCACTGAGGCAATTCTCCAGCTATCGCGGAAGTAATATTAAGCTAGGCATTTGTTGTAGAGTTTGGAAAGGACAGGGACCAGTTCAGCAGAGCATTTCTTTGTTACTATTACTGGTATAAGATAATTTCTCAATAACTATTACAAGTATAAGATGAGGCTCACACGGTTTTAAGGTGTCAATGATTTTTAAGATGTCCCTGACTTGGGATAGGGTGATAACGAGGTTTTCAAGTGTCCGCAATAAGAATTCTAGGGGTGGAATGCTTTATTGAGTCCAACGTTGAGTCTACGGCGAAAAGCTGAGCAAGTAGTTCAGCCTGATCAGTTGCCGTGAATACGACATCATTGCTGTTTGCATAGCGGGGGAATGGTTTATTGTCCAATGTTCAAAACGCGATTGTAGATTTTCCAGAAATCACGAGTACCTAGTTTCTGTGACTGAAGGCGTGTTTTGGTTAACTCAGCATATTTTCTATTTGCTTTATCTATCACTGCCTTACAATTATTTCTTGCCTTTATAAATGTATGTCTATTAGCAGTGGACTTATGGCGGCCGAATTTACGGAATTCTTTCTGCACATTTCGAGGTACACCATTGCTGATAAAGGGATTTGCTTAATAATTTTAGCCTGGGGACATAAACATCAATTCTTGCATTGACCCATTCGGTTAACTTATTTGCACACTGATCAGCCACTCTATGGGGCTCCTTTGATGGACTCAAAATCAGCCGCTCGTAGTATCTCATTGTTTTGCGCAACGGCTCATTGGTTTTTTAACTACTTTTTAGGGCAATATAAACCATTATCACAATGTGATCAGCATTCCTGTGTGGGCTATGCGTTTTTGTCACACAAGCCTCGAGCAGTTATGTTAAGAACAGGTCTAGAAATGAGGCTTGCTGGTCTACTCAATTGAGGATGAAGGTCGGGAAATCGACAGTGTGAATAATCCCAACTAGTCACGATGGTGTGCATTAAACTCCCCAAATACGTGTATCTGGGCATTCGATCAAAGTGAGAGTGCTGTATCTATGCTTCCAGAGACAGAGTTTACCAGGGAACATTCCTGGGTAGAAGAGAAACAGTATAAGAAATATAAGTAACTAACGTTGTGATGTAAAGTCAATCTAAAGCACACGTAGGAGTTTGTCAGGGGAAATGTTTCTACGTCGTTGATGTTGGTTCTAAGTCCCCGGATATTTGTGAATGCGATCCTCAAGTGCGGAGGCGAAGGTGATTTGTTGTTGGGTGTCTGGTTTAGGTGTGATTGTTTTTTGGGAATTATATGTGTGTTTTGATATAAATTGAGCAGGCAAGGTTGGTGCTTTTTATGTGCAATAAGCTCACACAACCAGTTCATTAGTTACGACCTGGTTCATGATGCTTGTGACCTTGAGAAAGCCCATCAAAGTAACTGTAGGGTTCCATTCCATGCGCGACATGGCACGTACAGCTACCCACTGTTATCTTCAAGAGGCTTCACACTTACCGGTCATTAAACTCTGGATTTCAATTCGTCGCTTTATCTAAAAAATGAAATATCTCTAAAAAATATATTAAATTATTCCTGAACTTACATAGAGCATGGTAAAAAAATAGGGGAATGCAAAGGTAATAGTGCGTCTGCGTTTCTCATTTTTTTCTGAATTTAGAAAGTATGTCAAATGACAAAAAAAAAATGCAAATATCAAATGTTAAAAATAAGAAATTGACATCTAAAGAAATTGTAATATACATTAAAATAGGTTAAATAACTCATGTTCTGACAAAAATCAAAAGAAAATACATTATGTTAACATACACATTGAATTGAGCCAGTTTTAAATTAAATAGCTGCTAATAGTTATTGTTTTCTTTGGATTGGTTTGTTATAAAAATAGTTTATTTATCCGGAAAGTTACTTAGCACATAGACATATAATTAGCATATCTTATGAGTTTATTAAATTACACCTATTTGTTCATCTGCTTTTTTGTAGTTATTTCTATATTTTGTGAGATGTGTACCTCATATATATATATATATATATATATATATATATATATATATATATTTATATATATATATACATATATATATATATATATATAACACAATTATTAAACACTTATTAAATTATACATACATATATATATATATATATATATATATATATATATATATATAACATTCTTATTTATATATATTTTTTTGCAAAAAAACACACTCCAACGAGTGGCTGTATTTATCTTATTTCTGAGGATGCGGGCTTCCCTCGAAAATTAAAAATAATAATAAAAGGACACACTCCAACCTAACACCACGGTCAACGATACACTGGTAAATATATATATATATATATATATATATATATATATATATATATATATATATATATACATGCGTGTGTTAAAAGATGTATTCAATAAAGATTTCAAATCTATCAGATACCTTGGCTCAGACGATGTTAATCTTGTTTAATGTTCAGTGACATCTTATTATTTTCTGTATATCTAAGGCAAATAAATGTATATAATGTTGTTTGTGATTCTCCTGTCTTTGTTGATATTGGTTAACAATTAATCAAAGATTCCACTGTCTGTAGCAATTCACTGTTGCCAATTATGCGGCTTCGTCCATCCAATTAAGTCGAGACAAACATATACATTCTCTGATGTAGCTAAACCATCACAAAACCCTCTGAACCTTTTCATCAATCATAATATATAAGAAATTTTCTAGAAACGTTTATTTGTGAGAGATTATTCTTTTTATTGTGTGAGTATTTATAATGAGTGTGCTCCATTTGTAAGCTTGACGGAATATAGTAACGGTGTACTGTGTTCGTGTTGTACTGAATCTAGCGAATCACTCCCCTAATATTCTTAGTATAGGCGTTTGGTCGCAGTAGCTACGTTGGTGTCTACGTTTAAGTAGACGCACTTACGTTTAAGTGGGTGTTGCTGCATCAGACCCGGCACATGAAACGTGTATACGGGATAAAGTAACTAGTAGTTAACGGCTACTGTATTTCATTACCGTTCGTTGAGACGATTTTTAATGGTCAACGTGAATTAACAGGATGTTTTATTATTCTAAAATCGTTGTCCCACTAAATGTAAAATAAGGTACTCGCTTTTGTAAGCTACTATTTATTTTGTCATTATGTGCCTTCTTTTTTATCTTTTTCATCGGTAAATTTGAAACAATTTAAATAAAGGTATAGCTGTTAGGGTAAGGTAGAAGTTAGGGTTTATGTTGGGGTAATAATTAGAGGTTAGTGTTTATGTTGGGGTAATAATTAGAGGTTAGTGTTTATGCTGGGGTAATAATTAGAGGTTAGTGTTTATGTTGGGGTTATAATTAGAGGTTAGTGTTTATGTTGGGGTAATAATTAGAGGTTAGTGTTTATGTTGGGGTAATAATTAGAGGTTAGTGTTTATGTTGGGGTTATAATTAGAGGTTAGTGTTTATGTTGGGGTAATAATTAGATGTTAGTGTTTATGTTGGGGTAATAATTAGAGGTTAGTGTTTATGTTGGGGTAATAATTAGAGGTTAGTGTTTATGTTGGGGTAATAATTAGAGGTTAGTGTTTATGTTGGGGTAATAATTAAAGGTTAGTGTTTATGTTGGGGTAATAATTAAAGGTTAGTGTTCATGTTGACGTAATAATTAGAGGTTAGGGTTTATGTTGGGGTAATAATTAAAGGTTAGTGTTTATGTTGTGGTAATAATTAGATTGTAGTGTTTATGTTGGGGTAATAATTAGAGGTTAGTGTTTATGTTAAGGTAATAATTAGAGGTTAGTGTTTATGTTGGGGTAATAATTAGAAGTTAGTGTTTATGTTGGGGTAATAATTAAAGGTTAGTGTTCATGTTGGCGTAATAATTAGAGGTTAGTGTTTATGTTGGGGTAATAATTAGAGGTTAGTGTTTATGTTGGGGTAATAATTAGATTGTAGTGTTTATGTTGGGGTAATAATTAGAGGTTAGTGTTTATGTTGGGGTAATAATTAGAGGTATAGTTGTAGATTATGGTGTTTGTTGCATTTCGTTTTTTATTAAAGATCAACAGAAACTAATAGGAAGTGTACATTTAAGCAGACGAAACGGATAACTAAAGAAAGTAGCTTCAACGAACTAGAATCTTTTTGACAGTCGCTCGTCCCGAATGCTCTACCTCAGAGGATAACCTACCCACTAAATATTCAATATAAAAATGTACAAATAATATATATAGGGCGGTCAGTCTCCGACATACATGACGTATAAAGTATGCTACCACTGTGTTTGCACTACTATATATATATATCTTTGTGAAATAACGTATTAGTCGATGAAGTTACAAAATATAAATAATAAGAGAAAATGTCTCGCATTAGAAAGTTTTAAAAGTGACAAAAGTTATACATATGTATAGCCAATAAGAAAGTATAAAAAGAAAATAAGTTACATTGTGGAATAGTTTTTTTCCGAATACATTTTTTAATTGTTTTTTCTTATTGCACTTGAAAATAATTGTGTCCGGCAGTTTATTTGTCGCTAAATTCCATGCGACGTGGCGAATATATAAAATATATAATTCTATACAATAAAATACACATTGCTCATTTTTATAGGGTGAAGGACTGAACTAATATTGCATTTTATATATGCTTTGTTGATTGAGTTTTACGGATTTTAATGCGTGTTGTGTTACGAAGAAAAAGAAGAAGAAGAAGAAGAAGAAGAAGAAGAAGAAGAAGAAGAAGAAGAAGAAGAATAAAAGGAGGTAGAATAACCTGTTGAATGGCCGACATGCAGAAAGGGAAAGTTAAAATGAAATAGATTGGAACTGGACCTTTTGGCGTATGTTGTCTATTTAAAAGCTGGAAGTGATTCACATACTTGTGGGTGCAGTAACATGAGGAGAGGTACATTTGAGGGTAGAACAATTTTAGCAAACAGCATCTTATATAATACAACAACTTTGAGAATTTTGCTCGTTTGCTTGTTTGGTCACTTGAAGTTCCATGTTGAATTTATTAGATAATGAAAGCGGGTGAGGAGGAGGCGATAAATGGTGAGTGAAAAATATGTTGAGCGTAAGTGTTAAGAGGAAGGGAAAAGCGGTAGCAGCAACAATGATCTAATATAAAGAAAAGTTTGAAGATCAAATAATCATATCAAAAGAAATAAATATGCAAAGTAGGATTATTAAGTAAATAGATAAATGACGTAAATAAAAAAACAGTAAAATACTAAATGTATACAGATAACGCATTGCGTGCATTACATGATGCAAGTTAGTGATACGAGAAGTGGTCTGTGAAGTGGAATACACGAAGGGAGAATCGTTGGAGAAAAGGATAGAGGTATTAATGGTAGTAGACATCACGGCAGAGTAATATAATGAGAGTAAGATGAGGTGAACACATGTGAACCAAAACGTAGGAATATAAATGCAGAGTACGATGCGACGTAAAATGAAAAATGATGTAAATAAAAACAACAGAAAAAGACTAAATATATACAGTAGACACCAAACGACATTATTCAATTGGAATTGTTACTTATTCTCGCACTAATGAGAAAACATTTTCATTTCCGTCCAGACTTATTGATTTTTTTTTCTTAAAAGAGTTATTGATTTTGGTGGCATTAAGTTATTTAATATCGGGCTAAAATTATCGGACAGTGCAAAATAATAGATCATAAAATTGCACTTTCTTTCTAAACGAGGAGTTCGTTATGAACTGCGTAGATTTACACTTTATAATGATTGGGACGCTATTGACAGAATAACAGACACTGATTTGGGAAGAACAAATAAAGGCTATATATTCTGATTAAGACGACGTGAAGCAATATAACTTAAACATACATAGACAGTCTTTTTGTTATTTATATCCGTAATGATACACTTCAGAATTATAACCAGATCGCTGGCATTGGTGATGTGTCTCAGCTTCATAATGACCATAAATATTGGTCACGTCTGTCTCTTTCGTGATCAGAGTAAGCGTTAAAGTAATGGTGTTGATGTTTTATTCGGAAATACCTAGACGCTCATTGAATTTGGAAGCTGCGTGTATTGCCTCTTAGATAAGGAAAGTTGATCTGGCAGATATTCAAGGGTTGACGAGTATTTTTAACTATACACTTTGAAACACACCCAATAAATCACAAGGAAACTTGCAGAGATTTAGAAATATGAATATAAATTATATCAATAAATATTTACCGAACATTATTGCACACTAATTCGCTTATGTTGTTTCCTTTCAGAACACGAACCACATTTAAAAAAGACAAATATTTTAAATGGGCATAACGGTACGCAATAGCAGTCATATCTGCTAGTCAAGAAAATACAGTAAGTGTAGTACTTTCGACGATTATTTGTTTTTTAACCGGACGTATGACTGTTTTAAGTTGAGTAGGAATTTCATTTCCCGACCTTAAATAATTATCTGTTTTGAAAATAATATATTCAAAATCAAAATTCTTATTCAAATTCTAGCCCATAACGACCAGCAACCTGTTGAATATAGTCTTAATTTTCCTTGTGAAAATTCTACACAGAATGAGTCTACTGTATTGGGATTCTCAAATCAACGACTTTTTAAAAAGAGTTGCTTTATCAGAATAAAGTGTAGACAGAGATAGCAACCTATGGGTTATAAACTAGATGCGGCTGAAATTCCACACCAATCTATTGTTCAATGTTGTTGCTGTTTGTTTTTAATGAAATGTAAGGTTTGCATGAAATAGTCGCTAGTTTGAGGGTTTCAATATTTTGGAAGAAGCCTGTCACGAATTATTCGAATCAAATCCGATGTATTTTTATTTCGACCAAATCTGAAAGTTTTGAGAGAAATTTGTGGAGAAGGCTGGTGTTATGTTAGAGAATATGTGTTAGTTTTAATACATTTTAGCATTATAAATAATTATTTCAACAGACAACACACAAGTTTTCCTTATTTTTTTAAAATATTAATAAACATTTAAAAACATTCATTGTAAATATTCTATGGACACCCTGCCATTTTAACATATCACGCTTAATCTCAATAAAACAAAATGTGTGTTTACAATTCGGAATTCAACACAATCTTTCTTTCAAAGTTTAACTCTTGATGTAAACGTTGTCTTACGTCGTACGCTTACTACAGAAATTGCATGAGCGTCATCCTAATAATACACACGTTACATTGTGCCACACACCCTATATTGACATCCATCACATTTAAAAAGACGAATAATACTTGTCTATAATTATTTGTTCATACCTATATTTTTGAAAGCAAGACTAATGATATTATTATTGTAATTCAGTTAACATATCTTGTGTATATATGGATGTAGTGGATATACTGGAGTTTTGTTTAACTTAGATTCAGATTTGAAATTACAAATTGAAATCCAAAGTTGAAATTTATATCATGTTGGATGTTTTAATCATAGTTTATATTTTTAATTCCTTCATTACTTTACTGGCAAATAAGCACGAACAATATATTGTGCCTTTGTGCTATGACGTCACAGACGTCTGAATGTGAATTAAGATCTCTAATATACAAGCATGATTGAACTTAATAGATAGAGGATAAAATATTTGCTAGTCAATTCGAGAGTGAAGCGAGACATAACACCCAAACCTTCGTAAACAATACAGAGAGAGAGAGAGAGAAAGAGAGAGAGGGAGAGAGAGAGAGAGAAAGAGAGAGATGCAGTGGGTGATGGTGGAGACAAAGTAATTAATCTCTATTTCTTTTTCTCAATGTTTTGCGTTCTTTTGCTCGCTCGTTTTTTTTTAAATTTCCTTTCAGTACATCCTCATTATCTTACTGGCTAATCAGAAAAAAATGGTTCATTAATTCTTTGCAGTATAACGTTAATTCTGTTTGTCACAGAAATAAGATCGCTAATGTAGA
The DNA here is from genome assembly GCA_963556195.1 of Sepiola atlantica. NCBI lineage: Eukaryota > Metazoa > Mollusca > Cephalopoda > Sepiida > Sepiolidae > Sepiola > Sepiola atlantica. Next base: position 37,751,617 of record OY744519.1, on the reverse strand, counting down.
AATGTTATAAAGGATTTGAATAAACAGCTGTTAAATTTTATATCATTTCTAAACCTGTGGATTACTCAGCGAAAATGTGTGTAGACGTAAGTCATTCTGAGGAAGGAACGCAGCTGAATAACATTAACGCTGAAACTATGATAATAATCAATGGTCGTAATTTCTGGTCAAATCGGGAGATGATTCATGAAAATAGTTGAAAGGTTAAACAGTTCATATGTTCAATTTAGTCCACGAAGAAGGCCTTCCCTCTCGAATTGTTTACCCGTTTATTCTTTATCTTAACGTCTAAAATAGCATTTACATACATTAATAACACAGTTTAATTGAGTGCATCGTATTACCTCCGCTAATGAGAGTGTGTGTTTACAGTCAAGTGTGTGTGTCACTGCTTGTGTGCAGCCTAGTTTCTACATCGTTTGCACAGTCATCGCAAAACTTAGTAAAAATATAGATTATTAAATTAACTAATTAAATTATGCAATATCGAGGAAAAATGTAAAGTTCAACGTCGAGATCAAAGGGAAAATCACACTTTTGAGAATAACTTCGTTCCTGGCCACAATTGATAATCGCTACTATACTTCTAGCAAATAAAGTTGCACATTTTATATAACGTTGAAATTGAAATTCTGGAAAAAAATGTCAACCAAGACCGTTCGTTTAATGGACAAATTCGAAATTTTGAATGGATTTTTGCTGTAAATGTTCTATCCTATACTCTTTAATAAAAGTAATTACCATGAAATATATCAGCCTTAAAAGATAAAAAGTGTTTGAGTTATCAACGTTTCATCGCATACCTTCGGAAATACATCATAACATATAGGGGAGAAAGACCCAGATAGGCTTTGGTCAATACTTACGTTTTCAGGCGAACGTATTCAGTCTAACGAGTGGCATGTGCTTGTTTTTATGCATCCAAGTGCCAGTATGTATTTCACCGTTGCGTGTAAAATAGCCTTTTGATCAGTAAATCAAAAGATGGATGGACGCTTTTGTCAAATAATTATGTTGTTCTTCTATATAAATCGCAAACTTGAAGATTATAAAAAAAAACAAACGTGTATAATTATAACTCAGTCTATCAATCTTTAAGTTCTTTATAGCATGTTCACCTGACTGGTTTGAAATAATATGTTATATATCCACCCCCGAATAAACACGCAACTTTCTCAGTCGGTTAGGTTTTTTTCATGTGAGGCTGCACCGGAGATCACTGTGACTTTATTTAGATATTCTAAAGTCCTTCTCCCTATATCCGTTTTTCAAGAGAAAGAAGGGGTTGCGCCTGCTCTCGGCCTGCCAAATCAGGAGAAAACCCGATAAAATCTCTTGTTGTTTCTTATATTTCTCTCAAGGTTTTTTTATACATCCAAATATAAATAGCAGATATTAATCTCAAGCTTGAATGTAGACTTCTCTTATAAATGATTGCGAATAAAAATAATATGTCATTGTATTCCAATTCTCTCTAAATATGTGTCCGTGTTTGTTTAATTTTATGTACATACCGTCAATCATGCCTGGTCATAGTCTTCACTCCAAAATGTCGAATAGGAAGTCATAAAAAAGGAAAAGTGCAGTTGTATAGGCGCCCTTCTTTCGGTCTGGCATGCTAATGGTCAGAATATGTGTTGATGGCTTAATTCACAAAACGAATCGACGTATATTTGTTGAAATTCGTCTAAACATCTCAATCGGAGGATCTGTCTGTCTCGCTGGATTTGAATATCGGATGTTGGTCAGTATATAACGCTTAAGTTTTAAAATACACAAGAGGTACCCGTGATTTATTTAGTCACAATCATTACCACTATATATTTTAGTTTGATTTAATACAACCATTAATGAACTGTAACATATCTGTTAAAACATATTTCTTGCTTTACAAATCAAATACTTTTCTCTATTTCTATGCTATTTAATCACTAGAAGAGGTCACACAGAAAATTATTAGTGACTCCTCACTTGACTAAAGTTGTGGTCACTCGGACTTCAGGGCACACCCCTAAAGTTCGTGTGCCAACAAGTCTCTCTAGATTTCCATGACTGTTCATTTCTTTTAATAACGATTGCCAATTCCTATGCGTTTTCACAACAGCCGTTGCCCATTGATTTCCTTCTAGTAATATACCTTGGTCTTCCCTCGAATGTGAGTAGTAAATAGCCTCACTAAAGTTCCAGTATTCTGCGCTTCCTTCAAGTCGAGGTCTAGGATGTGTCCTCTTTCCTCGGGCTTCTTATTTTATTTGTTTCTTCTTCCAGAAATCCAATAATCGATTATAGTGACACCAGCTTTACTGAGATCTATGTAAAAGCTAAAACTGGTGTCACCACATGCATGTGTGCATGTCTGTGAATTTAATTTGTGTGTTGCGCTAATTAGATTTCCGGCAATTTTCACCGTTTTTAGGTATGTGTGTTTTTACATTTGTGTAAACCAATCGTTTGCCAGGGAGTGTGACTCAGTGTGTGTGCGCTTCGAGGAATTTTCTGTGACGGCTGTAAACGTCCTGGCATAGTGTGCGTGTCTTGCGGATTTATCTGGAAGGGCTGTCGACGTTCTGTTACAGTACACACCTCCTCGATTGTTAAATGATAAGCAGACCACTTTACTGAAAGGAGTTATACCGCTTGTAGGAGATGGCACAGTGGCTAAATAGTAAACAAAGAGGACTTAGGACCTACGTGTACTGTTTTTTAATCCAGTTCCTTTCACAAAAACACGTTCATCAAACTCACAACTGTCCCTGTCTCAAACCTCTCAAATAATAAGCAAATAAAATACTGGTTATAGAGCATTTGATCTGCGACGTCATTAGCAGCAGTAATTATCTCCTGAGAATTAATAATCTTCTGGCTAATAGATTAAACGCTGCATAAAAGGATATATTTATATATATAAAATATTATTTATTTTTGCTAAAGAAACATACTTTCAAAATCTCTAGTCGGCTGAGCTTTCGACCGAATCACACGAGTCAAAATTCCAAACTGTAAATATCTCACTGCAATAATGAAAGATAGACAGAGGGAGAGAGAGAGAGTAAGAGAGAGAGAAAGAGAGACAAAGACAGAGACTGACAGACACACAGAAAGACAGATAAATAGAGAGAGAGAGAGAGAGAGAGATAGAAGGAAAGAGACAGGGAAAATAGAGTCACCGGTGTTTTTCAGTTCACAACTCCCTGCGACAGTTGATTTGATCCTTTGAATTCCTCCGATGCACGTCCATGGATTTCTTTGACATCGATCTTTGATTTTCCTAAACAATGGCTGTTTGACGTGGCTGACATTTGGAAGTGCAGAAATGTCAGCTATGCGCGCCCCCCTCTAATGGGAATGGGAAGTAATGCGCAAGGCTTTTAATATAGTGTTAATATTCTTACAACAGTTGTATGTTTTGTCAGTTTTCTCTTTAAAATTATTTCCGTTCTTTGATTATGTTAGTCGATTTCCGTATTCAAGTATAACACTAAAGAGTTCGCCTGTTTTCATCATTGACACTATTTTCTTCCAATTTCGTCTAGTTGTTTTTTAAGATTTCTCGGGGCTGCTCCTACTGCTCTTAAAATTATTGATATTGTAGTAATGCTCTTAACGTTCCCTTATCTTGTCAGTTCCCTGGTAAGACCCATGCATTTCCTTCGTGTTTCTGTCTCTTCGATCTTCACCTTATAAAGTGCAGCAACGGCAACATCTAAAATATAGGTGGTGTTTCCTTTACTTCTAAACTATTATCACGTATGGTCTTCTAGATGTCAGGAGGTTGTTGTTTCGATCTCCGTGCTCTAGACGAGTTTGTGATTTTATTTTAAAATACGCTTTATGGCTTGTGTCTGTCAAATGTGTACGCATGTTCACATTGTAGACGTTTGCATAAATACCAGTGTACTACTTTTTTACGCAGTGGTGTCTGTTGTTATATTCGATTTGGAATATTTGGCTGCATTCAATTATTATTATTATTATCATTATTAAATTTATTAGTGTTATTATTATTATCATTGTTTTTATTATAATTAATTGCATACTAATAGGTTTCACACAAGTCATATCAGTGATTGATTATTTTCTTTGTATTATTAGTTATTATAATTATATAAAAATATTACTACTCTTCAATATTTTGATATGAAATTAAAGTGTTTTTTTTATTCTTCCATCAAATTCACATAGATTAAGGAGTCTTTGAATTTCAACAGCGAATTTAAGAAGATTTCGAGCGTGGTTAAATCACCATTAAGTGAGAGGGTAAAAAATACATGCGTGGCTAAGAGAAACCTTAATGGCGTGTTCCGTTAATTACAAATCACGGCTTACTAGACTGATAACAGCAGCATTGTTTTTAAACTCCATCCGAAAAAAAAATCATTTATTTTCTTCTATTTAGAAACAACGTTATTCAATCGGTAGTTTCGTTTACAGATCACGCTTAATTTTGAAATATCAATCTAATCACAAAATGTAGGGATTTAGTAGCAGCATTTAGAACTATCCATTTTTATTCTTATTTAATTTACAAATGTCTGGGTTAGCCAATGAAAATGCCCATAGACATAGGAAACTCGGTGAGTTTCGAACTAAATGAAATATCACTAGCATTTGAGATCACCTGGTGAACTTAGTATTTAGCAGTAAAACGCCTACGAGTATTGATTATGGCGTAATTACTTGGAAAGTCGACAAATTATTGACAAAAAATGCCTACAGTAAAATCGACTCATATTTTCTCTATTTGTCCGATAGTGTTCTTCTTGATTTTTGATACATTCAAATTTATCTTGACTCTACTCCATATCTATAATTAAAATAGAATAATTGGTCAAAATCGTGTTTGTTAAAAGAAAATTGAAAAGTTATAAATATGGTGTGTCTATCTGGTATGTTTCTTTTAATTATATTTCTAATTTTTGTATTTCTTTAATTTTTAGTTTTCATTGAAATTGATGTAAACACTTGATTTTAAACCATATTTGATCCAAAACTAAAAGTTAATTTTAGAGAGTTAAAATGTTTTATTAGGCAGACATTTAGAAGTTTACATATCAAAAATCCCCCCAAAATCAATAAGTGTATGAATAGTCTAATTACTTTATAAAAGTATTTGTTCGTCTGTCAGTTTGTCACGCATACTTTTAAACAGTATTTGTATCGCTAAATGAGTCACTCTCCGTCGGTGAGAGTATCATATCCTAGGCTTCATTTTTTGACCAGTACTTTTTTTTCCGTTCGTATATTTTTTGTTAAGCTGAGAGGGGGGTATAATAGTGCACACACCACATAAATTGACATAGCAATTAGGAGGTAATTACTTAAAGGATGATAACATGGCAAGAGAATATATAGTACACTACAGGCCCCCACCGAGAAGAGTAGGTAATCCTGGAAGGATGATATCTGAGAAACAAGCATACCATATACTACCTCCCAAAGAAGAGGTACTTACTTTGAGTAATATATTATAACGAATGGTAATATACATAATAAAATAAGGTGGTTATACCTGGGGAGATGGTATAATGAAGATCAAATATATACACCACTACTCCCAAAAGTAATAGGTAATTCATGATGGTATCATGACAACGGGACATAGACTAGAATGACCCATCAGAAATAAAATAATTAATACTTAGAAGGATCCATCCATAACATGCTAAAGTAATGCTTACTAACATGTTATCAAGGAACACGAAAAAGTACTACATTGCAGCCTCCTAAAAAAGAGGACATTTTCCATAGATAGATGCTCTAGTTAGAACAATACATATATTGCATTTTCCCCTCTATCATAGGAGTATGTAATACCTAGGAGGATTAGCCTCCCCTCCTACCTAAAGACAAAGGAATGTAATTCCTGGTAGGAAAGTCCATTGTAAACATAACAATAATATGCAAACCACCTTCATTAATAAACAGTATTGTAATAGACTATATCAGGGGTGTTTTTCATTAAAATTAAGAATGCCTAGTCATATATACATTAGTTTATTATGTTTTTGGCTAAGATAAAAGAGTATTATCTCTTCTCAGCATCCTAGCAAAATAAGACGTTTTACTAACGACAAAACTATTGCGTATATATATATATATATATATATATATATATATATATATATATATATATATATATATATATATTTATATAAACACATATGAAAATACTAATTTACATTACAAAATATTAATTAGAAGATGTTAAAAACATACTTATGATCATTTGGAATACTTAAAGGTGTTTGTGAGTATTTGCAGATTACTATATATACAATGTTAAGAAAGGTTATATTGTATCATCGAATTACATAAGCATAACTCCTGTGTATGTTAATATTGTAAGGATAGGTAAACCAGTTTCGCATGAATTCATAGAAATATAATTTATTTGGGAATGTAAAGTTTAAATATGGCATTACATTTATCTAAACACTGCCGCTTTCTATTTTACAAAATGTCACTCCCCACTCGAGTGAATACAGACAAATGCACGATACACGTCGGTATAAAAACACGATTGCTGGGAAAATAAATCGATCGTTGTCTTATATAACAAACGAAATCTCGTCTCCCCTATAATTATACAACATAGCTTACCCACCAGGTTTTAGCAATTTTTATAACAAGTTATAAATATGTAACTTATCTAATACAAAAAAAACAGAAGTCACTAAATCAGAACCGCCAGATAAGTGTATTACCTCAAACACAGCTTCATGTACTTCAAATTACGTCCGCGCCCATATTTACTCCGGCCGAGGCACAGGTCTTCGTGGTAACAGATTGAGACTTTCGGAAGTAAATCTTCATTTACAATGTCTTCGCTTGACCATATCTGAGTCAACAACGCGTTCATATTATCTGGATTTTTTATGAAGTTTACCGTGTGTCACGAAGTGTCAAATAACTTTTAATTCGAAGTATAATTAACTATAGAAAATCATGTTAATTTTGAGATAGCATTTTAATTTGAATATCACGATTTTGTATATAATACCATTTTCATTCCGGTAACACGTTTATATCTTTAATAGCATCTTGCCTTGTTTCATACGCTAACGATTAAAACACGTTTCAGATGTAAGAAATATATCCGTTCATAGCAAAATGTGCATGGTAAATTGGCAATATTTCTCACGCGGAAGACATATAGGCGTTCAGCCATTTCTTTGACCAGCATATCAGCAGTCACTGTTTCCACTTTAGCGCAAAACCTCTCCTTCAATCAATCAATATATATTGAGCAGGCTAGGCTCAAATATTTTACACTTCACGTATTCCCTCTAGAAATAAATCGCTCTAAATTCTCGTCTTAACTTTGAAGGAACCTTAACGATTTTCCGATACATGAACATCCACTTTTCCTTAGTTGCACAGTACATGTCCAAACTTGTTTTCTTTTATTGAAGATTGACAGGAATCAATGATCACTGATTGAGATCGTGTGCACTTCAACACACAAAATGCATGTTGTCGGCTTTGGGAACGGAATTCTGTAAACTGCGAGTTATTTATAAAGTATGATGACGTCCGAAAGGCCAGGCGGTTGGCGTAAAACTTTACTATCGAAGATTTCCTGTTATACAAATTGCATTTACATGTGAAATGAAATGCACTTTCTAAGTTAGTGACTACTAAATGCATGTCAAATAATTCAGAATCAGAATATATATATATATATATATATATATATATATATATATATATATATATATATATATATACGAATACATATTATTATAAATACAACTTACTTGATAGAAGTACCAGTTGAAAAAATTGGCAATGTAATCTTTTTAATGTTCCCCTTTTTACTCATCGTTAGTATATTCAATTGATAGTTATAAATAAACGGCTATAACATCAAGCATGTTAAGTGATCTTTCTTCTTGGCCGTACAAAATGGGTGACCATAATGAAAGCGCAAGTACTGTACTAAAATAAATGTCTACACATTAATCTACAGATCATTCATATACAAAACTTTTACGACTTTCTCGGAAACTGACTCAACATGGATGGACATCGTGGGAAACACAAGTTTCAATCAATCATTATTAACAAACCAAATATATGTTCTCAATACACAGGAATGGTTTTAGTTTATATTAATGCTTTATATAAGGCGATAGCAATGCAGAAATATACCGGGTCGCATATTCTTGCTAGGTTAAGAGGATATGTATATCATGATGAACGACTGATATACACTGACGTCGAAGGAAGGAGGTAATGAATGGGAGGATAGTATAATGAAAACGAGACAAACCCATCCACGAAAAACAGTAAGAGTTAATGCCTAGTAGTATGATATCTTGGTAACAGAATATAAATATACACTGCCCTCTCACAAAAATGTAGAATTTAATCCTGGGAGGATGGTTATCTTGAGGAAAGAACGTATACTATACTGCCTCCTAAAAATAAGCAGAAATGCCTGTGACTAATGTACTATGACGAATTTAAAAAATTATTCCACAAATAAATACATTAGTATGAACAGTTTGAATGTTAATATATCTAGGATAGAATATTAATTCATAACAAAAACTTGAAATAAAAAATATTCAAATGAGCAATATCGAGTTTGTTTAAAAAAAGGTTTTAAGATTACTATATATACGGCACTGGAAAATGTTCTTTTATTAATAGAATTAAATAAGGTGTTGGTTTTGATGTAAATGTAGTCATGCTAGATGTAAACACATTCGCATTTACTCATATATATATATACTCATATATATACTCATATATATATATATATATATATATATATATATATATATATATATATATATATATGCTTTCAGTTGTCTCCCTAATAACTATAATCGTTGCTGTGATCCCGTAATATAACAGTATTTCGGGAGTATTACCCATTTATCAAGGTTCTATTTCATTATGTCAGGCTACTCACTGCTTCGTGTGTATATCTGTTGACTGTGAGGTTGCTGTGTTTAAGGACCATAGCAAATGATCTATCGTCGATAAACTTTGTGTAATAAAAATAAATATTGTTGAAAATATTATACTTATTTCTAATCAGAAGTTATTTACTTTATTCTATTTATTCCGTTATTTTTGTGTAATATCTAGAAATCTTAGAATGCAAGAGAGATATCTGTAAAATATGCAATGGTAAATTAACAACTGTTAGATACTGTGTGTACCCGTGTCTCGTCACTGCTAGATAGGTTACCCTGGCTGTTGAAACTATAACAGAGGGAAGCTGTATGTTTATAAGGGAAAAACGGAATGGTTAGATATATTAGGGCAATACTATACTATTGCATTGAGGTTTCAGAATTAAATAATTATATTGAAACAAAACAACACAGAAACTAGGAAGAGTGTGCACTAGAGAAAGAAAAATATCCGAAAATAATTACTTACAGAGATATTTACTATAGTATTATCAGGACATTTAGGAATACACTGCGTCTAGGCTCTTCTGGCCTCTGTTGGCTGCAGGGCCCCCTCGATTTGAACGACCAGTTCAGGTGGTGGTCACTCTGAATAAGCAGAATCACCTCGAAACGGAAGTTACGTCATTTCTGACTTTCGTTTTTACCTTCTCTCACTTTTTAGGGCGTCTGTCGCACAGCCTCTAACAAAACTACTAACAACATGTATGATAATATGACAGTCTGGCTTATTTCGTATGTCTTTCAACGGTATTAGCAGTTTTTTATTACGGTATTTATTTTTTAAGACAAATGTGGTTTCTAAACTGTGCATGTCCATGTAAGGATATATTTCCATATCTTAAACAAAAATAACATATGATGTATGCTATTGAAAGTTTAAGACATTGAAACCAATCTCTTGTAAGGTAAACTATTCAGTAGCTTAATAGAAAATGCAATGTATGCTTATAGGGAAAATCGGAATGGTTAGATATGAGGGCAATAATATACTATCGCATAATGGTTGCGAAATTATATAATTATATTGAAACAGACAAACAATCTAAATTGTATAAATTATTTAAATATTTTTCTCTCAATGTATGAAGTTACTCATTACGTATGTATTTATTAAATTGTATCATAACGTATTCTGAGTATTAAATAACATTGATGAGATTGTTACTTTTTTATATCTTATGAACATAACTACGTAGTTTATGGGTTGAATTCTTTTCAACTTTTTTCGGAATAAAACTGTCCTTAATGTTCTGATCAGAGCAAATACAAGTATTTGAATAATAAATAATTCTTGAAGTATTCAATAAAGTATTAATATTTCATGATTAATTTTATCTGATTATGAAATATAATTATTTAATGAATGTCAACATAGAAGAATGAAAAATATAATTTAAGTTTATAACACAATAATTTGTAAGACACTTTTATATTTAAATATTTAAATAAACTATTTTATGTATGCAAATAATTATTATCGAATTAAATTTCTATAATTGCTTAACTAAACTTAACATCGCTTAAATTTAATACAGATCAACGCCGCTTTAATAGCGAAATCATAAACACCATCATTTATTGTAATGATCAATAATTCATCTATTTTATCTATACTTATTTGCGTTTTTTTCTTTTAAAGATTCTTTCACTAATATAATTTATGCATATTTGCTTTTCTTTTCTTTGTGTATATAATATAGAAATACAAGTTATAAATATAATATTAGTAAATAGTTATGTCTGTCAGAGTTTATTTTTGTGTATGTCAATATATATTAATATATGTATTGGTAATACATTTAATATGTGAGTAGATTGGTATAAATACTGTGGGGTCTTATGTATGGTTAGGCAGATGTGTTGGTGTGTTAATGTCTGGTTTTATGAATACATAACTTGTAATAGATAGTCATCAATAGTAATAAGATTTAGCATGACACGAAAATAGTTACTGAACCGAACATGATGGAATAAAAAATGTCACTAGATTACAGAAAACAAAATTAAAATACAATTAGTATAGTTGTGTTAAGACATTTACATATTCTAATTCCCGGGTTATCCTGAAAATAGCCATTTTAGTTTAGTAATAAATAAATGTGTGTAAAGCCTTTCGTAAATCGGAAGGATATTATACAGAACAGTCTAAGGAGGCATTGAATTGTTGTTTTACAATGAGACATTGCATCTAACGCTCGAAAACAAGAATGAACACAATATAATATAAATAATAACACCAACAATAGCGCAAATGATATTAATAATTATAATACAAGCCGCGCGTGCGTGCCCCCCCCCCCTCTGTATGTGACTCGATGTGGTGAGTGTAAAATGCAATACATTTGGGTAATTTCGGCAATTTGGGCATTTTTCTGATGTCAAGGAGCTCATTTTATATCCAGAACAATTGCCTCTACATTTTGGCCAAGTTTCAGAAAAATCGAATGGATTGATCAAACGTTATTGGAGGAAAGGATTATTTGTTGCCATGTTGGGGGCTTTTGAGCCCTTGCGGGCGCGAACCAGATTATTTCCAAGGTCAGCGATACTAATTTTCCATTAGGAAGAATTGCCTCCACGTTTTGGCCAAGTTTAAGCGAAATTGAATGGATGGATGAAAAGTTATGGCACAAAACATGTCATTTTTGCCATTTCGGGGCCTTTTGATTACCTGGGGGCTAACAATATTTTTTTTCAAAAATCGGAGAATGTCACTTTCTAACCTGACCAAAGTGACAAATTCCTGGAACATTTTAGAGAAATTTAATAGATCGTTGCGGTGAAAAATTCGGACGGACGGACGGACGGACGGACATGTCCCAAAACATAAGTCCCCTGATTTTATAAATCGGGGGACCAATTAAAAATAACACTAATAATAACGCCAATAATAATAATAATAATAATAATAATAATAATAATAATAATAATAATAATAATAATAATAATATATGCTAGAACTATAACTTCACTCTTGAAGGAGTTAAAAAGAAAAGGGACATATCCGTGGCATAGATTGACTTACAGAAAAGCCTACGACAGAATCCCAACATGGTCATTAATTATATTAAGAAATATTAAGAATCTCTAGCAAGCTATAGCGAACGCAACATCTCTAACGATACCGAACACCTGATGAAATGCCAAGGCAGTTCTAAATTCCAGGTTGACATCTAACATGGTGTTAATTGTTTAAATTCATTTCATGGCCAAGGTTGGGTCGTCAGCTTCGGATAGCAACTTTCCAAGAGATTGTATCTCAATAGTAATACTAAGTAAGGAAAACCTTTCACAAACCATTTTTCATATTATTTCTATATGAGTGTTCAAAATTATAAAACCGAAAACTACTTATATGGGTCTATAATGTCACTTACAGGCCCCAGGCCGAATGAGGCTCCCCGAGTCGTCATCTAGCTAAACCCTTGAAACACTAACACTAACACTAGAACTAATTGGACTAAATCCTTAAATAGAATTGTGATGAAATGTTACTTGAAGAGTTATAAGAGAGGCCTGTTTGAACTATCAGAACAACACTTGCAGGGCAAGCCCGGATGATTAGAACTAATCAAGGGTTATCTGTTATTGAAATTTAAGGACTAAAAAAAGAACTTGAGAGAGAAAATTAGACGAGCTAGGGGACGTCAATAAACTTTATGTAATTACAGAAAAGTCTATGGAAGAAACGACAACAAACTCTGAGAGCGAACCTATCTTAACTAATGGTAAGCAGGCTGTGTCCACAGATACAATACTAAAACATATGATAGAACATGGGATGACAAAATACGATATTAATATCTTCAGATTGTTAGACGAGAAGCTAAGAGCTGCCAATTTAAAACAGGCGCCGAACCCGAGATTTGTCAATAGGGAAAACACTTAAAACTATCACGAGCTAAGTGAAGTGTGTCTTGCAATTGTTACTAATAACTAATCTTGATCAGTTTAAGAAAGCTATTTAAGCTGCTGCCGATACTTTATCAAATCTACTCAGAGTAGACCAACGGGAAAAAGTAAAGAAACTACACTGGTTTAGGAAACGTTTAAATTGCCAGCTAAACAAACTTGAAAAGGATTTAAGTAAAGTGCTAGCTGTCGAAAATGACGAAGTCAAAGCGCCATTAAAGACTAATCCGTAAGTTTTACATACACTGAAAAGGTTTCAAGTGTGTAATTGAAAAACTGAACCGACGGGTCGTAGCAAAGACTGGCAAAGTTAAACGTTACAGAAACAGAATTGAGCAGATTCGACAGAACATACTGCTTGATAACAATTAGGAATTCATTTTTGAACAACTAGAAGGAATTTAAGCAACTAGAAAAGCATTTAAGAAAAGGTAGTAAAGCATGACTATCATGTAGAATAGATAAAATATTGAAAGGGAGGTGTCCTCTAGAGTATAAAGACACTCGAATATAACAGCCACCGTTGAAATGCTGAAAGAAAGGGGTAAACGGCTTTCAACTTGAAAAGCACTTGGACTTAATGGATTCAAGGGATACTTCTTTAAAAACTTTCCGGCTCTTCACTCATGTCTTGGTGAACTTATAAATGGCTGTTTGACGACAGGTAGCTTTCCTAAATATCTGACAAGGGCTTCCAGTCTTAATCATAAAAACATAAAACAAAGAGGGGTAAAGTGACACACTTTAGACCGATCACTTGCCTCTCAGTTATGTGTAAACATTTCATTAGAATATTGTCTTAAAGTATGCATCATCATTTAGACCTAAAACAATCTGCTGCCTGAAGAACAGAAAGGAGGTCGAAAAATATCACACAGAACCAGAGATCAGCTTCCAATCGATAAAACAGTCCTGAGAAACTGCAAACGAAGAACTATTAACCTTGCCATTGGGTGTGCGTATTATAAGCAAGCATTTAATATGACCACTCACTCATGGATACACAAATGCCTGGAGATTTTTGAATAGCCCTCAACATTCAAACATATTTAAATAATAGCATGAACAATTGGGAAACTAATTTAACTTCAGGAGGTGTTGCATTAGGTAAAGTGAAAATTAAGACAGGGAGTTTCCAAGGTGATAATCTTTCTTCTTTTGTGTTTTGTCATTAGTTTATCCCAATGACACTTCTCTCACGTTAGCGAATGTAGGATATTGACTTGGGAAAGGACTTCCTACAGAAAACCACTTACTATTCATGGATGACCTTAAAGTTTTTTTTTAAAGAATGTAACCCAACTTGATACTCTAAAGGGCAGGGTTATATAATGTAGTAAAAAGATCCGAATGAAATTTGACATCACTAAATGTGCCGCTTTAGTTATAACAAGGAGTAAACTTGTCCATTCAGATAGTATTGAACTCCCGACCACAGATCTGGTAAACAATATAGACATTGAGAGGGGCTACAATTACTTAGTGGAGGATAAAATTAAAAACAAAGCTGAGCACAACGGACGAGTAAGGAGTATTCTTAAATAACGCCTCCAGAGTCAGAATAAAATCTATGTTATCAATGACAGATCAGTAGCTATCATTCGATATGCTGTCGATATACTTGATTGGTATGTAGATTAACTAACATGTTTGGATCCAAAAATACGAACAACATTTACAATTTATGAGGCTTTTGCAAAGAAAGGAGATGCACATCGATTGTATCTACCTCGAAATGACAGTGGTTAAGGTCTACATAGTGTTGAAGATGTTGTGAATATAGAAGAAGCTTATCTATATAACTATATTTCTGAGAGTAATGAGAATCTTCTCCGTGAAGTGAAAGATAGTAGAAATACTAAGAACTGCGGTGTAACAGAATTAAAGGTAACAAGAAAGTAAAATTATATGAAGATAAACTACACAGTGTATTCTTTAAGAATATTGCATTTGGATATAATGACAGCTACAATTGGTTGGGCAAGAGCTATCACTGGCGATGACCTTTGTGAGAACTCTTACTGACTACAAATAATAATAAATGACATTTAGTATATGTCTGTCTGAATCAAAAACTATACTATTTCAGACTATTATACTATTGTACAAAATGTTAATTATAAATCTAGTGTTCTATAATATTTAAGACTAATATACTATACTTAAACGTTCATTTAAGGGGGATAGTGTAGTATCTTTCTACTGTTCTTATATGATCCACCCAGGAATTACCTCGGGAGCAGTTAGTGTAGTATCTGTTATGTCTTCATGCAACATTCTTTTCAATCATCACCTTTTCCTATGGCGATTAGTGTAGTCTCTGTTCTGTTTTTATCAGCCCATTTTCGTAGGCATCGCCGCCTCTCGTTTGCTGCGTGTAACGATGCTCCCAGACATCCCCTCTTTTTCGGCAGCTAAAATTAGCGTTTAATATTCGGCGCAGTGTGTTTTTAGTGTTTTAATTCGGTCGCTTCATTAAGCTAAAGTGGTTCGTTCGCCCTCCCTTTCTTTCTCGTTGGGCTGATATCCCTTTAAACCGCAACACTAACCGGTTCATTGCTCTCAGCCTCCTATTTCTTATGCTTACTCTTTCATCCTCAATTTTCTCTCTCCCTATATATATATCAGACTGCAAAGAAAATAAAACTATGCTCTCCTCATTTTTTTAATGAGAAAATATGGCATATTGACAAGTAAACGCACTACCTCACATGATCACATTTATGATGTGGAAGGATTGATTATGTTTACTAATCGGCATTCCGTAACCTTCCTTTACCTATAAAATGTGTAATTTTAGCGACCAAAGTAACTCGCAATACTACTACTACTACTACTACTACTACTACTACTACTACTACTACTACTACTGCTACTACTACTACTACTACTACTACTACTACTAATAATAATAATAATAACAATAATAATAATGATAAATAATAATAAAAGTTATTTCACTTTTATATTATTATTATTGTTATTATTATGCAAGGATTATATATTATCAACAGATATTACACGGTTTATTAATGTTCAAATTAAATTAAAGTAGAATAAATAGTGGTAATACATGTGATGCAATGGGTAACCTGTATGTTTATAATATTAATACTACTACTACTACTACTACTACTACTACTAATAATAATAATAATAATAATAATAATAATATTAATTAATAATAGCGAAAGTGTTGCAGAAAATGATGATGATCATGATGATGATCATGATCATGATGATGACGACGACGACGACGATGCTGGTGATGATGATGATGGAATATACGAATTTATAAGAGCAGAACAAAAGAAGCAGATATTTTTTTAAAATGTGGTTGCAGAAATCAATCTTCATTAGAATTCTTTGAGTTCCTCCTAGGATTTTACACGCATTTGACCTTTTCTTATGTATGCATTAATTAAATTATTGCCGACTAAATTATCAGATTTTCGAAATATTTTAGGAACCCTTAACCAAAAAAGTTATGATTAACAAGATTACAAATTGTTTGCCCGATGAACTGGCAACACACTCGACAAATATTAACGGAGTCAGGCATGATCGATTGCACGATATGTAGCTGGATATTATCCGCCCAACGATTTTTTATGTTTCTTTTAAAGATTTTGCTAGATTAATAGAAGGACAATGATTCCATATTACTTTTTTTTTTTAAACACACACTTTCCACTGATATTACTATATCGCTCATGTCAAAAATTCGTCATGTATTGTATGGAATCTAAAAATATTCATATAACCCTACGGATCCGTAAGAAAAGCGCTAATAACTGTTGAACGTGCCAGATTGACTATTACAGAAATACAGATATACATGTCGCAAAGTACCTAAAAGGTACAGAAAGAATTGAAACTTTTCAATGATTACACGTGTGTGCATCCGTGAAAAGAAAAAAAATGGAATGGCCTAATAGACATAGAACTCAAATAGATCGCATATCAGAATCAATAATTTCACGGTTCCACTTTGGCTCTTGGCAAAAGCACCACAAATGTACACATCTGAAACTTGTAACAAAACTATGAGAACACAAAATCGAAAAAGTAAAAGCTGTATGAACAAAGTATGACTGGCCAAATAAATAGTGTAAAAACGCATGAGCATGGCTCGAGGAATGACGCACAAACAATAAATTGAATCGTTACTGACAAAGGCATACAACAAAGAGATAAGAATAAACTACATAAAAGCTAAAGTAGACATAAACTATGAAAATAGTAAATGTAGATTATGTTGACAGAGATAGAAATGATAAGGGAAAGCAGTAAACTAGCTTAAAATGAATATAAAAACAGACGTGGCTTACTCGCGAATTATTCACATAAACGTACTGCGAATATGCCTACACATTTTTCAGGCAATAACTGGAGCAATTCATGCAAAATAAAAGGCATGAGATCCTCTGAAAGAAGAAAATATAAAGACATATATCAAATACATGCAAACACGCCAACTGTATTAATAATCATAAAAAATCGTTAATTTCGTTTTCCCAATATATCACGAAGACAGACGCATCTAAAACAATGTCTCGAACTTGCCAGAGAGCTGAAGGAATCTAGAACATAAGGAATAAAATAATACTACCAATACTAGTATCTGAACTAGGAATAATTGCACGAAACCTGATAAATACTAAGAGAAACTAGAATCGAAGGGGTGAATGCCCACAAAGTGCCAGACAACACCGATCAACTATTTGTAAGTTGAAATAAAATGATGATAAGTAAAACAATTAGGAATATTAGGTATTACACCAATCTAAGCGGACTGAAATTTCAACTGTAATCCATAAATCCATAATCTAACATATATACATGTCCATATTAATCACAGTAGTATCGACATCCATTGGTACCAAATAAGGGTAGTGTAGAATGAAAGAACAAAAAATAAAGACCACTAGCCAGATCCTGATGGCAAGTGTTCAGAAAGTACTGGACCCCTGAGGTGATCTCAATCAAATATCAGAGTAAAAGAACAGCCGTTATCAGTGACAATACAATGGTAACTGCTCTTTTGAGAGCGCAGTAAGACTTGCAACGATGATCAAATAAAGAGGTGTGTGGAGAAAATCTCTGGAAAATTGTTGTCACACATTCTTTATAAAGCATCGTGTTTTACCAGTGGGTGATCACTGGTAATGACTTGTGTTTGAACTCTAAGTAGTAGGAAATTAAAATAATGATTACAATAATTATAATAATAATTATATTAATAATATTAATAATAATACTTTTAATCAAAATGAGGATAAATACCATACAACGCACAGTCATAATGGGAACAGCCGAAATGTTCAGGCAATTACTGGAATGCGGAAACCAACCCACATAGCAAAAGAACACTAACGGGCTACAAGTAAGCTAGAATATAGATATAAACTAAAATATAGAAAATATGTTATGCGAGCCCAATGAGATATACACGCGTATCTAGTCGTACGTAACGCGGCCAATACCACACAAAATGACAGATATTGGTAATAGAGAATGACATAGCAAGGGAGCAGAGCACAACCAAACAAATATTGAAAGTGTCTGGACAATACTGGAATCCTGTAGAAGTTTTTTGTCACCCATATTTGAGAGAAATAGAACGACTGTTACTAGCGAAAACTTAATGGTAAACGGATGTTCAGATAATAAGACGTATTTGTAATAGTTATCAAAGGAGGTTAAATGTGCTGGAAATATGGGTAGACTTGTCAGTCGGACTCTGGGGAGTAGCACTTGTCATTGTCAGTGAGAAACTATTGATAATGACTTGTGTGAGAACTCATAGAAACTAAATAATAATAATAATGTCAAATAGTACGATTTTGGTAATCGCACATTGGATACACTATGGTAAACCCTTTCATAACGTGCCTTACTGTTAGATCTTTAATTATATGTAACTATGCAAAGTATTACTGGTTAGTGTGACTTACCTGGAAAACAGCATTATTCCTTAATCACAGAAAAGGTATTATCAATTAGACTCCGTTAAATATCCAACGACGTCACTGTCAGGGAGACTTCCTGTAAGTTTTACTGCTTGGTGTCTCTATCGCATCACTTTAACATAGATTGAAGACGTTAGATTCTGATAGACAAATGGCAACAAATGTATTAATCACTTACACTACTTTAGTTATTAAAACGTTTTACAATAGACGCCAGTGTGTGTGGTGTGGATATTTCCCTAGAATTGTAATCTGTGTCAGCGTTAACATCAGTATAAACATCGGATTGGATGATTACGTAAGATTAAGATTCGTGTATGAGAAATGTAACGAAACTCATTCAATTAATATGGATTTCGACGCAGAAAATAGGGAGCTGATCCAACATAAATGCAACCCTATATGAGCGGATGAGATAGAACAACAACTACTAAAATGAACTAGAGAGTAAGACAGGAATATGGCACGTGTACCGAATATATTTATATAAAGGTTGAATTCTTACAAACCAATAACTCAAATAAATGCTCTGACAGTTTATGTGCTCACATACATATTCAATATCCTTAACTGGGCCATTAATGAATTGATGTATAAACGTGAAAAGTCCTCACTTGTCATCGCACGCACATTCCTAAGAAGATTGGTGATCGTCTTACGTTCCCAAATCGGAGAAGCGGAGATTTAGTGATAGTAGAACTGTCTTACAAACTGGCAATAATCGGCTGTTAATGATGCTTGATTTTTACAGAAGAAAAGATGAGTCAATAAGGTAAACTATATTACAAGAATAAGGACCCAAATTGTAGTATCAGTTCTGATACTACACTTTATTTTTTCTGTCCTTAGTTAGCAGAGGAGCACCTTCTCGAGACAGAGACACATATATAGTTTGTCCCAGTCGGGAAGACTGCTTTTATAGGGAGCTGGATTTTCCCTATATTAAAAAGGTGCCGTGTGTATGACTCTGTCATCGTAGTCAATAAATCGAAAACAGATTTGTGTGAACGGACAATAAGGGTTGACAATAGTTTTTAATTATTTTTAATATTTTCTTATTTTCAATTTTATTTTGTTTGATTTATTTGCTAACACAATAATTCACGAATATAAATCTCTTTCTCTCTCTCTCTCTCTCTCTCTCTATATATATATATATATATATATATGTATATATATATATATATATATATATATATATATACATATATATGAACATATATATATACATATATTTATATATATATATATATATATATAGAGAGAGAGAGATAGATAGATAGATAGATAGATAGATAGATAGATAGATAGATAGATAGATAGATAGATAGATAGATAGATATTAGATCAAGCATATAGAAAAAATCAATGTAAGCGACGAAATTATTAAAAAATATTCCAAAATTAAATATTACAACTAACACACATGCGCATCCCTCGCCTATTGTTTTATTTATAAATTTTAACCATATCGCTTAGTAATCACATCATGGTGGGGATGCCCAAATTAATTTTCTAGAGCTGTGAATTGAAACATATCTGACTCGGTAATACATTGTTACCCAAAGCAAAACCTTCTTTTGATAAATAGATTTCAAATTTATCGCACAATTTTATTATGTGCACTTGTAATATAATTATATTTTCTATCAAATTTAATAATCTCTTTAATTGTAATCTTAGTTTAATCTTCTAATGGAGATTTTGTGTTTGCCCGAAAGCGAAATACCATCACATTTTTAAAAATATATTACGCCATGTTCTCAAAAGTATTCTGCAATATTGAGAACGACTGATTTATTTTGATATTATTACGGCTACGGGAATAATGACTTTGAAAAAAAAACAGTATGTTATTACTTTCGGCTGTATGGCTATTATGGTGACACGATGTCGTGTCCTTTTTAACAACATCAACCGACATAAACAAATTACTATGGCTTCTTTATTAATTATCATTTTGGAATGGCCACAGATCAACTGATTTTGTTGTTTACTGCAACTCTATTTATACATAAATATAACTTAATTTCTCCTGTATCATGTGTAATTTTGTATGGGCATTGTGGTAATATGAAAGCGTCCGGAGTGTTGGTTGACTTTGTGAACCGGGTTTGCGGCCTGTGACCGTTTGAAATTGCCCCTTGCTACACTGATGGGAGCGTTAGCTTTAAACGCCGGCGTATGTAGGTATAAATGATGTAATAGTTATGTGTAATTATTATTATTATTATGAAGCCCTTTTCAGAAATTAAAGTTAAGCACTGATCGGAGATATGAAAAATACTGTAATTTAGCTATGAACAAGGTTCTGATAACGTTCGTTAAACTCCTTACACTGTCTGCTCTTTACCTCCCGCTTTATTAATCCATGAATCGAACTTTATTTCTCCTGTATCACGTGATAATTTATGATGATCGTGAGGATACAGCGAACGCTTGCTGATTATTAGTTGTCTCTGTGAACCGGGTTCCGGTCTGTGACTATTTAGAAATTGCAACTTCTTACACCGATGAGAGCGTATATATATATATATATATATATATATATATATATATATATATATATATATATATATATATATATATATATCATAAAACACATGTCTTCGTATGTGGAAATATCAAATATTTATATAAAAAATATTGTTACCAAGATATTTTTAATAAGCTCTCAATCTAGGCATAATACGATATTCTGGCATCTGCTTTGAACACTATATGAGTAAGCTTGATGTATATGCCCGCCGATTCGACATTATATAGAACATAAATTATCTTATTTCCCATGTGAAATACCGGGGCCTAAAAGGTTGCTACAGAATCAAAGGCGACTTTACACCTTGATTCGAATCATTCGCCCAGCAGTAATTATACTCTCCTACACTAAAGATTGCGTAAACATGAAACACATCCATCTGTAGGAGAAAAACAGTAATTAAGTTCATATTATTGTGTGCATTACTCGTGCGTCTATGTTCATTGTTCTGTTTGCTAACTGGGGTAAAAGGTGGTCAGAATAGAACACAAGCAGAACTGCAACCGGATTCTGAATGAAAAACCGGTAGACTATGATGTTTCTTTCGAAAAACCCATATATATATATATATATATATATATATATATATATATATATATATATATATATATATATATATAGTCATCTACATACAGACTATTTCGCTGTCTCTTCAGTTCGGCTTGACAATCTAGTGACTCAAGCCAGGTTCGAAACTCGACCGTTGAGCTGACAAACCGTGCCACTTCAACTGATCAAATATATGCAACTGGAGGGGTGATAGTTTTGCTAGGGCGAGGATTATATCATGATTAACGAACTACATACACTAACTTCAAAGGAAGAAGTAATCACTGTTACGAACGAACATTCTTCCTCCCTCCGAAAGGTAGGAGTTAAGGCTCGGGGTATGATAGCATGCCAAAAGAAATTATAGTACACAACCCCCTTTCCATACCCACAGAAAGGAGAACGTAATTCTTGAGGGATAGTATCGTGAAAAACCAACGTATATTATACAACTCCCCCCAAAGTGGAGGTAATTTCTGGGATAAATGTATCATGAGAAATGATAATATATTGCAAAGAATTAAATAAGTATCCACCATTTTTATATTAATATAACTATGATAGGTTAAAAATATTCTGCAAATATTAATTTTCATAACATCAATAACAATTGCATGTTTTATTTTCCAATGAAAATTGTACAAAAACATATAATCGTCATCTTTATAAACAAACAGAAGTATGCTGGCTAAGGAGGAAATTTATAATTCATCAAAACCTGTGTAGAACCGTGTGTTGCTCTTCCCTTTTCGACTTGTTTACAATGCGACTTAATAATTCGATCTAATTTAGGTTTACAATAACACAAGGCATTACACATAAACACACATAAAAAAGTGTAAGGTGATTTTTTGGCTAAAACATAGTTAAGTTTTTTAAAAATATAAGTTGTTGATGATTAATGCCGAAACCGATTTCACTCTAAATAATTTACGTGCCTGAAATATGAATTAAGGCGATTTGCTAGAATATGTAACAGAAAGAATATAACATAAACGCATAGTCAACAAATAAATCTCACCAAAATGAAATGAAGTTTATTTTCAACATTACTGGATATTTTTGTTTGTTTTAAAGAATAAAGATAGGTAGAACATTCATTTTTTTACCGATTGGTTTAATTTTCGATTATTGAGTGCTAAACATACGACATCGAGGCTTCACATCGGGGAAATTCCGGAATCAAGTTGAGTGTTTGGGTTTTACCAGACTCGGAAGGTACCGATGAATTATAGTAATAAAAGAACTTCAGATTATAAAGAAAAAAAATCAACATGGAAGTTGAAAAGTGACGGTTATATCCTTGGTAAAATTTATTTGTTAACTCCTTGTTTTTTTCACCCCTTCTTACTAATAGCCATTATTGAAAATTGACGGAATAGAGCCCAGATAAAAGCAGTATTTCGTTACTATTGTTGGTAGAATAATCTTCTCTTTCTATTTTAGTTGCGTAATTTGAAAGAAAATTAAATAAAGAAAAGCCAGCATGGATTTTTAACATATTTTTCTTGGGGAGGTGGGACGAGGTATTTAAATAAGAGAATTTATTAAAAAGTGAAATAACACATTAAGTTCTGTTTTCTATAGATTGGTCTATATCCTTTTTCTTTGTTGTATAAATATAATGGGTGAATTTATTATAACATGATGTTCCTTGTATTTCGATTTTAGGTTTTGATTTTTTAAATGTTAGGTTTTGTTTAGTTTAAAGTGTTTACTTATTTGTTTATTTGTTCATTTATTTTTTTTATGTATTGTTAGCCTTAGGTATATGTATTTCTGTGTAGGCAGATTTTTGCTATCTGACTTTTACAGTTTAATAGCTTTCAGAGGTCTTTAAAATTTAGGATGTCAGTTTTTTTAATCAGACATAATTAAGACGGGCCTTCTAAATTTCTACATGTACTAGCCTGTC
>OY744519.1:37517800-37725300 GCA_963556195.1 Sepiola atlantica | reverse complement strand
GCTCATATTGAGCAACTTTGAAGATTCCCCACAAAACTTGAAACTTTAACCTTTCCAACGGTACCAATTTCATTTTTCAACTCTTAATAGTTTTTGAGTTATTAAAAATCGTTATGTTCCCAAGACTTTTCAAACACCCTGTATATATATATATATATATATATATATATATATATATATATATATATATATATATATATATATATATATTGTGTGTGTATGTAAACAAAGAACGCATAGTTTGCGATATCGCCAAACTGGTCTGACAATAATATATCAAATGTATCCTCACAGGATGCCGACGATCCATACACGTCTTACCAAATAAATCAAAGTAAAATCAGAGAACCGTTTCAACCCTAACCCTCACGTGCAAATATTTGTGCCTATAAGTTAGACTATGTTCTGTAGATATGTAACACGGCTACGTCTCAAGTGAGCCTCTCTTGCTAGGTCTATGAAAACGTAGCTGAGTTCTGACGCCAGCAAGACTAACAAAATCGACAAGGCAGAAGACGTGTGCCAATAAACAGTAATTAAGTTCATATTATTGTGTGCATTACTCGTGCGTCTATGTTCATTGTTCTGTTTGCTGACTGGGTGAAAAGGTGGTCAGAATAGATCACAAGCAGAACTGCAACCGGATACTGAAGGAAAACCGGTAGACTATGATGTTGCTTTCGAAAAACCCATATATATATATATATATATATATATATATATATATATATATATATATATATATATATATATATATATATATATATATATATATATATGGGTGTGTATATATATAAATATATATATATACACATATATACACACACATACACATATATATATATATTTATATATATATATATATATATACAGTTAAATATACATATACATATGCACATATATATATACACACACCCACACACACACACACACATATATATATATATATATATATATATATATATATATATATATATATATATACATATCATATATAGTCTAGACGATTTTCTACTGTGGCTTTTTTAACAATAGGTTAATAACCACATGCATCACAAGCTACATAACTCATCACTTTATATAGCTTATTCGCTCGAATGTGTTTTAGTAAATTCTAATTATGTTTCTCCAGCTTACACTAAATGTTCCTTTGGCCAACCATCTTCGACGCTTATCAAAATATACGCCATATAGGTTGTAGTAAAAATGTTTTCTTGCCGCTAATACTTTAGTACTGACACTTTCCTCACAAACACCGGGAAGTAATAAACAACGTTTACTTATCAAAAAGTGTGCGTTACTATTTGTCTGCTATTAATTTACTACAGTGTACAAAACATTACACAAATGTTAAAACATGATCGCGCTAATTCAGTTGACATTGAGGAATACTGTGCTACGTTACTTCTGCCTATTACAGATACATTTTTACTCATTTTTAGAAGACGAAGGTAACGAACATAGTTCCTTACCGTAGTTCATCATTGAACATGGCGGCTACAATTTCTTTAGCCACACAACGTCCGAATTCGGTCAATATACGACTAAATACTCATCAGCTCCATTAACTAATCATTTCCTGAATTGCACACCTTCCACACGCATAATATCCAAAAATTGGAAAAACACATATTTTTGTTTGTAGTGAAATACACAAAACGTACAACTGGTGAACCCTAGATTTGGTCGCCTTATGGCGGACTGTAAAATAAACCGCATGCCATCTACCGGCTGGCTTCGTACACATAACCACTTTTTCCTTAGACTTTCTACTCGCGTTGATGGTCGACAAGTTAGCAGCGTAGATCTTAGACTGGGAGGTTTATGTTTCGATCAGAGTCCTCTCATACAGTTCTTTACTTGTTTTATTTACATCGTTAAACGCCCCCCTTACAAGGTAGGGAAGGGAGGACTGTATGCCGGATTATTTTTAATTCGGATATATTAAATAATAATTTCAAAGAAAATCGATGTTATATATAGTACATTAACTATTGCGAATATCATAATTTCCTTTTTAACACACATAGTTTATTACTGCTCTGCATATCTCCTAATTATATTGGTGGGTTTCAGTTGTGCTCAGAAGGCATACTCATTTTTGGTTGCTTTTCCTTTCTTTTCTTTTTCTTTTTTCATTTCCGTGTTTCTTTTTTCACATGAAACATAATTTATATACAGGGATAACAGGAGAAATTGGATATAATAGAGCTATGTAGGCCTCTTTAATGTTAGCTAGAGCGAGTGTTTAATACAAAAGAAACACCTGGCATAAATATCGGTACCATGACATGCGCAGGAATACTCCTACAACCGCGTCTCATTCTTTCCTTTATTCCTTCTTTCCTCCGTCTACCCTACAACAATTCAAAAATGTGACCTACTTGCGTACGGTCGGATGTTGATAAATTTTAATTCATTCTTTCTATATTTCTCCCGAGCAACGCCGGAGAACGGGCCCATCTAGTATATATTAAATATAATAAAGTTAAGACGAATGTTTATTATGTCGCTTTGGCTATTGTATTTTTGGAAGTAAAAGCTTCATATGCTAATCTGTTTTACCACTAACTTACGACACATCTTAATGCATGTTGAATGCGTCTTCTTTCAAATGTTTTTAATTTTTTGTTTAACAAAGAGGATACCAGACATGTTCGTTCATATTCACCGTGATTTTTTCACTAAATAATATTTGGGTGAACTCACCGGTATTCTTTATGTGTTCCTTCTTACTATCCTCAACATCTTGCATAACATTTAAATATAAATTTTAAACGTTCTTTTCAATACACCTTTATTCTTTCAGGCTAGGAATAAAGAAGAGTGGATTGGCTGTCAAATACACTCACCATTATTCGTACTCAGCACGACCTTTCTTTGACTATTCATGTCTTCTTATTTCATTTTCCTATAACATTATTCGTTGTAATATTCTTCCTGTGAAACCAATACGTTCACTATTTATCCCTAATTTAAACAATTAACTATCTCGGTCGTTATGACTGCATATTCCAGAATTTAGCGGAAAATACCAATTACCGAATACCTTGCTGCATGCTTTTCGCACATTTATAACAGTTATTTTAAAACATTTCTTGACAGCTTTTGTCTTCGCATAAGTAAATTATTAAGAGTGAATTCTGTTTTTGGAACACTCACTAAACTTTGCTTCTATCATACAAATTTGCAAGAAAAATATTTCAAGACACGCACTGGAAACAACATGCATACTGTTTATTATTAAATATGTTTATTACTAAATATGTTTATTATTAAATATGTTTTAATTAAAGCAAATAGGTCTAATTAGTACGTAAACAGTGAGGGCAAATCGAAATGAAGTTAGTTTTTCAGAATTGTGTTGCTTAAAAATATAAAATACTATTTTTAAATTTTATTTTCTAAACTATTTTGACACGTTACACATGATTGTAGTGTATAAATAAACGACAAAATACATGAAACGTTTCGGAAATAATTGCAGAATTAATGGCACCCAACAAGGGTTAGGGTTAGGGGTAGGGAAGTTAAAGATGCACAATTAGTTTTAGTGTGGGAAAAATAGAGCTCTCAAAATAGGGCATTTGATTGGAACAGAACATACATCAGTTTAGAAGACTTTCTCGTTAACTGACCAAGGACAGTGTACCATCATAAGATATACTACACTTTATTGACATTTTCAAACTCCGTTAGATCGTAACATGTGCATTCCCATATAAGAGCTGAAAATAATATTAATACGTACTGTTTATTCGAATGCATTTTCGAAAATGTTTTTATCATCGAAAATGTGTCACAAATTAGTACATATACTAATTACTTTCATGGAAATTACTCCAGACAATGCATAAGGACACTTGATGTAAACACCGACAAAATATTAGTTTACGGTAAAACAACTAGCCGACGATAAGTTTTAGATGTATAGATTCCGACCAAGAAAACAGCAATTATCCCCCTTTGTCAGAAATATCGCTCACCATATGTGAACACTAAACTATAAAATAAAGAGAGGCGAGAATTAGGAGGCTGCCGAAAGTAAAGCAAATGCCCACTTTCTATCTTCTACGACGAATCCTAACGAACATTGTTTTTTGAGAACCTGTTGCTTACAAATATGTAAGGATTTTTCTCTAACATTTTGAAACGTTTTTTGATGAGTTACACATTTGTTTTCCAGTTTTGTTTATTTTTGCTTTTTCAAAAAATAAACAACAAAATACATGAAATGTTCGAAAGAGTCGACGAAAATAATGACTTCCCCACGAGGGCAGGTTAAAACATACGGATGATTTATAGTGTATGGAAAATACAGCTACCCAAAATAGGCCACTGGATTAAAACAATACATTCCTTTGTCTAAATAGATTGTTCTTCTTTTATTCACCAAGAACGGAATATATGCAGTGTAGTATCAGTATATGCAGTGTAGTATCAGTATAGATATACATGTTGCTAATATTTTTAAATCAGCTAGATCGTAAGATATACATCATCACTCAAAAGCTAGATTATTTATATTTACTGTGCTGGGGAAAATTAGTCATACGCAATTCATGGTGAATATTTTCTATCACGACTATCATAGTTTACCCCCCCCCCCAAAAAAAAATATATATATATATATAATTCTACTTTTAGGGGGGGTGATAACATCTTGTAAAAATATCCTCAAGTAAAAATTACAATTTTTGTTTTAATGATTAGATTTTAGAATAAGGGATAATTTTTAAATAAAAACTCAACGGAAAATATGCACTCATTTCCTGGTAGGTTGCAGTGAATTGAGACGTGTAAATACTCGTTTTCTTTTGATGCAATTTTATCGAGTGAAATTAGAACTTGTGCGCTCAGAAGTGAGCTCAACTGGATTGGAACAAAATGAAAATTACCTAAGTCTAGAAGGATTACTCTTCCAATGACAAATGACGGAGCAAATAGAGATAACAATCAAATTCGAATGAAACGAAATAATAATTTTCGCTATTAATAATGAGGTGTCAGTTTTATTCTTTCTGCACATTTTTCACATATTAATTTAGAAAAAAACACCAGAATAACAAGATATCTTATCTCTTTTAAAAAAATGTATTGTCTATTTTAAGAAGTATCACAAAATACG
This sequence comes from Sepiola atlantica, assembly GCA_963556195.1. Lineage (NCBI taxonomy): Eukaryota > Metazoa > Mollusca > Cephalopoda > Sepiida > Sepiolidae > Sepiola > Sepiola atlantica. Next base: position 37,720,172 of record OY744519.1, on the reverse strand, counting down.
TAAATAAATAAATGCATATACATATTATCAATACCCGTGCAATTACTGATTTAAAAAATTAAACCACTATAAATAATTGAGGTGACTAAGATATTAAATGCAACATAAGTTCTATATCTTAGTTGAACTTACTGATTCTGAATCATTACCAACTTAATAGAGATATACATGTACACGTTTGCCAACTTTTTATTATCCCACCGATCGTAGTTTACCCCCAACTCAGATCAAAAGACATTAAATAAGCCTGAAATAATATCTGTAAAAGCCGGAATTACAAAAAATAATCAGTTAGATTTTAGAATGGGGAATCACCTCCCTAATTAACGTAAAATAGCCACCCACTTTCATGGCCAGTTACTGATGATTTCAGTTCATCGTTCTGCCTTACAAATAAATTAAAACATGTTAAGAAATAAAAACACTTTTTCGAAACGGTTAAAAGTAATATCCAACTGTAATATCTAAAATATTTATTTATTTATTTACTTAATTAAATTTTGTATGCGGAGAAGTGTGCCTTCCTACTTAAGAACATAGGTTATAGAAACATTGCAATAACCAACCATCAATAGTTTCATCACCTACAGTTAACCCAAATATACTCAAAGGCTATGTGATTTCTCACAGATATAGCAATTTCAGCGTCTTCAAATACAGTGGTAAACGTCATCAATCAACGATGACATTCCAGGTCAGCAAGACTCGTTCAATTGATGATGACCAGGCTGTACAATAGAAATACTAAAGTACACAAACATTCTAAAGATCTGCTTTTCGGCCGCTCGTCCGTAAACGGCAAAGCCTTTAATATATATTTAGACAAGTAAAAATCAAAAACAAAAATATCTATCTAACATTCAGGGAAGAACACAAAGAGGCCGACAGTGTTCTTTATACTTTTATGGTTGTTGTGTTACATTGTGGGGTTTGTGTTCACGCCAGGCAATCATGAGAGCCAATTAATTGAATAGCTCAGTGTTGGGCATGGACTTTCTTGAAGTAATCATATTTCCAGGGCAATGACAGGACACGAGTCAGCTAGTATATAATCGATAAAACTTAATGCATACATATATATATATATGACTGATATGATCTTTGCTGCACGCCAACTGCAGGAGCAATGTGTCGAGCAGCACCGGGGCCTCTACACCACATTCGTCGATTTGACCAAGGCCTTCGACACTGTCAGCCGAAATGGCCTCTGGCGGATCATGGGAAAATTTGGTTGTCCTGACAGGTTCATAGCCATCGTCAGGCAGTTCCACGAGGGCATGACCGCTCACGTTCTGGATGACGGCGACCCCTCAGAGCCCTTCCCTGTGACCAACGGAGTCAAGCAGGGCTGTGTCTTAGCCCCAACGCTTTTTAGCATGTTTTTCTCTGCCATGCTCCAGGACGCTTTCAAAGACAGTCACTCTGGCATTAACATCAAGTACAGATGTGACGGAAATTGTTTAACATCAGGCGAATGCAGGCAGTCACGAGAGTGAGGGAAACCATCATCAGAGACCTTCTCTTTGCTGATGACTGCGCCCTTAACGTCCCAAATGAGACAGAGATGCAACATCTAATGGACGGATTCTCCACCAGTTGTGACAATTTTGGTCTTACTATTAGTACAAAGAAGACAGAAGTTATGTACCAACCCGCCCCAGGAGATGCATACCACGAACCCGGCATCACTGTCAAAGGGCAGAAGATTCATGCTGTGGAGCAATTCACCTACCTTGGCAGCACCCTCTCCCGTACCGCCAACATTGACATTGAAGTTAACCATAGGACCTCCACAGCGAGCAGTGCATTTGGAAAACTTAGAGACAATGTGTGGAGGAGGAGAGGTATTGCACTCGCAACCAAAATCAAAGTATACCGAGCAATCGTCCTAACAGCCCTACTCTACGGCTGTGAAACTTGGACGCTTTATAAAAGACATGAAAAACAGCTGAATGGCTTCCACCTCAGATGCCTCCGTAATATTCTCAACATCCGCTGGCAAGACAGAATTCCTGACACAGAAGTCTTGGAGCGCGCGGGGCTCCATACCATCACCACCATAGTCCACAAAACCCAGCTTCGGTGGGCAGGGCATGTCTACCGCATGCCTGACGGCCGAATCCCCAAACAACTCTTTTATGGGGAACTCAGCCAGGGAGAGCGGACTGCAGGAGGCCAAAAGAAACGATATAAAGACTGCCTGCGAACCTCCCTCAAGGACTTTGACATCAACCCCCAGTCTTAAGAGAGTCGCGCTGCAGAACGCTCTGCTTGGCGCTGTGCCGTCAGCCTGAGAGCCGATAGGGCAGAGGATCAACGCATGACCCACGACCGGCAGAAGCGCATGAGGCGAAAGGAGAGAGCTGCCGGTCCACAGCCTGTCGATGCCGCCTTCACGTGTCCGGAGTGTGGAAGAGTCTGCCGAGCACGGATTGGCCTCATCAGCCATCTCAGGACCCACCGACCCCCGACGCCAAACTGATTGATACCTTGGTCATCGTCGACTTCGACGGACGAGCAAGAGAGTTTTAAAGTATTGCATGGAAAGTTAATAAAATTGAAATATAAGCCAAATTAGCAATACAAGATTAATTATTTTTTTTTCTTACATTAATCCTATTGGTTACGGAATAAAATTCCTTCTTCAGGGGTGACCAGTATTGAGTCATTTTTTTTTTCATCAAAAAACAAGAATAAAGAAACTTATTTCTTTGTTAATTTGATGAACGTGTTTGATGGTACGACGTCATCGCCGTGCTGTTATGAAGATTTCTTTATTCTTGTTTTTTGATGAAAAAAAAAAATGACTCAATACTGGTCACCCCTGAAGAAGGAATTTTTTTCCGTAATCGATAGGATTAATGTAAGAAAAAAAAATTAATCTTGTATTGCTAATTTGGCTTATATTTCAATTTTATATATATATAAATATATATATATATATATATATATATATATATATATATATATATGCCTCCTTTAACTTAAATAAGTGCTATAAACTATAAACAATGGCGTGTTAAGCGGAGAGTAATAACTGGTACTGTGTCTAACTTCGAACAACGGCGGTAGTAGCGTATACTCTACCCTAATATTTAATACTCTGGTGGGGGGTCTATTTGATTCCTTGACAATATGTGTTCGTTATCATTTCTGCGCTTATAGGTATTTTAAAGTCGAACATCATTTGCTGTTCGATTACTATTGTATTTAAAAAGAATTTAAGCATCATGTATTATAATGTACTATTTGATATAACATTTCATAAACTAAAACAATGTGCACACTTTGAAGAGTGAATCTATTTTCTTGAAAAACATATACAATTGGATGTTGAATCACATTTTTAGATACTGCTATGAAAAGAAAAACTATATAAAAAGAGAAAATAAAGTTACTCTATTTTGTTGGATGTGTTTGTGATAATTCATCAATTCCATTTCTAAATTAGCCTTTGGAGAAATGATACAGCTTTGTGTTGATGAGTGTATAATGAAAAAAAATTATGAAACATATATACACAATGATATTTGTTGATTTTAAAGTGTTGGAGCATGATTACAAAATATTGATTATTTCATGAATGCTGTATTCTTCATGTAAACATATATATACATATATATATATATATATATATATATATATATTTCAGTAAAGTATGTGTATATGTTTTGTAGCAGAAAAAATTAATCTTCCACCTCTTCTTTCTCTACTTCGTTATCTTCTTCTTTCTCTTCTTCTTCCTCTTTCTCTTCTTCTTTCTCTTCTTCTTCTTTCTCTTCTTCTTCTTCTTCTTCTTCTTTCTCTTCTTCTTTCTCTTCTTCTTTCTCTTCTTCTTTATCTTCTTCTTTCCACGTCGTCCCTCGTAGACTACGCTCTCAGCCTTCTGCCGTCTTGCCTCCAGCGACCCGTTTTTATATCAAACTGGACTCTCGTCTCCGCGAGAGAACACGAGATTTCACGGGATTACCTGGCGATATTAAGCCTAGGACGCCATCTTGCCGCTCTTTGGGCGGTCCAGCCCTGCAGAGCGCGCATCGAGACCGTTTGCCAGGTAATCCCATGTTTTCACAATTTATAACACACTCCCCCCTGATCTCATTATCACAGAAAGAGCAGGGAGGCCGTGTCCTTTTTCTTCGAGTGCTTCTTCGGGGAGGGGGATTCGGGGCCTCATCGTCATCCGTGCTGTCTTCCGTGGCAGGAAGGTCAGCGAACCTGAGGCTGCGCATCGCAGCATCACTGTCCGGGCTTTCATCAGCAGTAGGAGGGTCAGTACATTCAAGGCTATCACTCTCAGTGTCGCTGCGCGATGAAGCCGTCATGAACCAGAATGATGGTTCGTTGGTCACGGATTCAATGTCATTATCCTCGTTAAATGGCAGCTGCGTTTGGAATACCGATCTTTAGTCTTTAATGTGACGGGGTACTCCATCAACTCGCACCGCCTGCGGGCTGATCACCTCAGTGACACGACCGGTTCCGTAACGAGTCGTGCACTGGCCTCGGGGTTTTTTAACCCAAACGACATCTCCTTTTTTCATTTTCTCCTGTGGAGGTTCTGGTTCGGGCAGTAAGCTGCTCTCCAAACCTCTCGCCCTGACATGGTATGTATGTAGCGCATTAGCTGGCGCGGTGGAGGGTGAAGTATCGTCCTTAGGGGTGACGTTATACCAATAGACTGCTTCAGCCACCGTACACCCCTTCCGCGCTGCGATGGTCTTGATAGTCCTATGGTTGCGCTCAATAATTCCGTTCCCACTGGGCACATGGGCACACCGAAAACGCAGACGGACACCCCAGCCATCTACAAACTGTTTGAACGGTGCACTAACAAAAGTGGGGCCATTGTCGGTCAATATCTCAGAAGGAGGGCCACGCTCAAGGAACACACTTTCCAACTCATGGACAATGGCAGCCGTATCCTGCCGGCGAAGGGACCGCCACAATGCAAATCGGGACGGTCCGCAGTCAATAAGGGTCAAGAAATTCCCCCCGTTGTAGTGAGTTATGTCCATCGCAATCCTATCCCAGTTATACTTCACACCGAGTGTGCCCTTCTTCCACCGGACAGGTGCTGGGTCGATCGATTGGCAGGTGTTGCAACTTCTCACAACAGATTTCACAGCCCTCCGTGACACAGAGGGGTCAACCAACCTGGCGAAGTAAAAGGTTCGGTTTACACCAGGGTGCCCGCTTTGGCAATGGACATCAGCGATACGCTCTGGGCTAAGTCTACGTCCCACCGCAGCACAATTTACAGGTGCTGGTTCGTTCACTTCTTTCTGCAGGTCCAGCCAACGGCGAGGCACTCTGGTCAATCGATCCGCTCGATTCAAACAGGACTGCACCAGTGTCACATCTATGACCAAGTTGTATTCATTGATGGTTTCGGTTAGGGTAGCAAGCCGCCTCCGGATTAACATTTCGGCCGATGCCTTCGTTGTCAGCCGTGCTTTTCCGTTCAAGGCATCGGTCATCCACCGATGCACACACGTGCAATCCGTGATAACGTGGAGGACGCTAGCCTGCCACTGAAGCGCTAGATTGACTCCTTTCAGTGTAGCATCGAGTTCAGCTAGGTTTATGTGCTTAGCGTCATTCTCTGGCCGGAGCCAGCAGGCATCTTCTACTATACTTCCGTTGACTGCCAGAGCAACGCCAAGGGCAAGTGAGCTGGCGTCCACCCAAACTGTAAACTCACTCCCATCGACGCACCAGCTCCCTCGTACAGGGTCATCATTGGTCACTCTGGCCACAGCTTCCACCAGCATGCTTTGCAGGGAAGGATCACGCACCTCATCGTCCCATCCTGTTGACAAAGAAGTTGCCCGTCGCTTTATAGCCGCCACAGCCACTCGGAGCCACCCACACACAGGGAAGTGACCCACCAGTTTTCCACACACGGAAAACGTGCTCCGACGTGTGATGGTAGATGGGATTTCCGGGATTTCACCGCCCCTTCCCCATTGGAGGCCATCTGCACTTCCGCTCACCTGCAGCCCGAGCACTTTCGCCCCATCCTGCAGCCGCTCCGGTTCCTCTCATTGACAAAAAATGTCGTCTATATAAGACGATGTCGCCTGTTGCACAGCTTTATCCTGACGCCGGATCGCCCGCATGATCGCCGTCATGATGCCCGGGGCTACATTCAAGCCGAACCCCAGCCTGGTCAAGCAATAGCGAGTTCCTTTGATTACCACCGTCTGGAATGGGCACAGCGATTTCTCAACACGTATTTGTAGGTAAGCTCTTCGCAAGTCCAGTATGGCCGCTTCCGCACCCTGCCGTCGCCACTCTCGCAGTTTATGAGCACAAACGTCAGCCCCCGAAGTGTACGGGTCAACGTGTTCATTGAGTTCCCGGTAATCAAGAACAGGTCGAACTTTCTGCTTGTTCTCTTGTCTGATAGCCATCAGGGGAATTAGCCCCCGCGGGGGCCCGAGCTCATCCTCTGGGTATGGAATTAACAAGCCGTTATCCAGCCACACTTGAAGTTCTGCCTCGTACTGCCCCCTAAGCCATGCAGGAGGGGGATACTCTGTCAGCCGATTCCGCAAAGACACTGGTGGCTGGTCGCCTGCCCACTTCCAGGACGCTGTCCATGTGTTTGTGCCCTTGTCATATTCTGCGTGGAAATCGGGTTCGTCAAGAGTGATTGCTGCACACATTTGTCTGTCTGGTCGAGGGAATCTCACATCACCGACGCTGTTTACAGTAATTCCGTCTAGCTGTGTAATAGTGTCCATTCCAAGGAGAAGGTCATATCCGAGCAGCTCCCCATTGACCACCAACACCGTCACAGCCACCGGGGGGCCATTGTCAATGCTGATATGAACAACACTGGATCCACAACACACTAATGAGCCTTTGCCGACAGTCAGGACGGGGATCTGTCGTTTCTTCCATGTGGTGCAACATTCCTTTCGAAGGAGGGTTTGGGTACAGCCGGTGTCAACCAGCGCTGAACGTTTACACCCATCAACTTGAACTGTCACTGCAGGAAGCGCTTTGTTCAATGCCGCTTTGGGGAGGGTGCTAGCGCTGCGGCGTCCTCCCCTTGCCCGTTTCCCGGACAATTCCGTGCTATGTGGCCTGGCTTATTGCATTGGTAACACCGTATTACTTTTCGTGCTCCATAATTTGGGGTGCGCCTTGTGCCGCCTCTGCAGTCTATGGAGAAGTGGTTGGGGCCACCACATGTATAGCATCGTAGGCCCTCTGCTGGCGAGTCCAAGGTGTCAACCGCTGCAGAGACCAGTTCTCGATCGTCCTTCAAGATGTTTCGTGCTCTCGCCAACAACTCCACCAATTCAATCTCTGTGAGTCTCAATGATGCTCGCAGCAGTCGGCTTGCATCGTCCGGAAGTCCAGACAAAAAGGCGCATGCCAATATGCGGTCACTCGCACCGCCGAAGGGAGCAGCAAGCTTTTTCAAGTCGGCCATGTAGACGTCCACTGTCTCCCCCGGCCCAAGCCGGCGTTCGGAAAATTGCCTCCAGGCAACAAAAGGATCTGCACCAAATGCCCCGTGCAGCGCCTGTGCAATCTGCTCCATGGTCGCATCATTACTGAGCTGCTGGTACACGGCGTAAGCCCCCTTAGTGAGTCTCAATGGGATGACCATAGCTGGGTCTTTAATTTTGCACAACCGGCAAACACGCTCGGCCTTCTCCAGCCATTCGACCACCGATGGACCAGCAGGAGAGCCGTCGAATTCCGGAATCAATCTGATGTCGAATTTTTCCATAACAATGCCGAAATAGCTTGTAGCAGAAAAAATTTAATCTTCCACCTCTTCTTTCTCTACTTCGTTATCTTCTTCTTTCTCTTCTTCTTCCTCTTTCTCTTCTTCTTTCTCTTCTTCTTCTTTCTCTTCTTCTTCTTCTTCTTCTTCTTCTTCTTCTTTCTCTTCTTCTTTCTCTTCTTCTTTCCACGTCGTCCCTCGTAGACTACGCTCTCAGCCTTCTGCCGTCTTGCCTCCAGCGACCCGTTTTTATATCAAACTGGACTCTCGTCTCCGCGAGAGAACACGAGATTTCACGGGATTACCTGGCGATATTAAGTCTAGGACGCCATCTTGCCGCTCTTTGGGCGGTCCAGCCCTGCAGAGCGCGCATCGAGACGGTTTGCCAGGTAATCCCATGTTTTCACAATTTATAACACATGTTTATGTATTGATATGTACATGATTGCCTCCTAAAATAATTAACAGATGATTATGACTATGAAATAAAGTTGCTGGGTGGCAAGCGTCGTAATATTTGCTATATTTAGTTTAAATAGTAATTGTAAAGGGGCATATGGGGAAGGGTAGCCATTCGTAAATCTGGACGGAATTTCGAACGGAACTCTTTTTATCGACGAGGGTAGCTTGCTTCCTTTCTGCTATCCAAGAAGCAGGACCCATCTACTTTCCTTGCCACATAATGTTGCTAATATGGGGCAATTTACTGTCTACATCACTGACACCTCTAAATCGATCTCTAATTGAATATTTATCATCCTTAGTTTACTCATCCTAATAGCCAATTTGTTGTTGGAAACGCCGATTTTCAACACCAGTGTCTAGTATCCCTTAAACAATAGGGTTTTTTTAAGTTTAATAATGAGGAGATTTTTTTTCAAGTGAACTAAACATATTCTTTTTCACAGAAACATTAGACGCTTGTAGAGATATTAAATTAAGACACAATTTAGCTGTAGACAGAGGGGTTAATGTATCGTTAACATGGCTAAAGAACATGCCATGTTAACCTGTCGTCGTCTCATTCCTCAAGAATATGTTCCACATATAAACATCCAGGGAGGAATACACTTATGGGATCTACAACTGCGTACCAAAAAAGACAGACACAAATATGTACATGTATTTACAGTATAGACCTAGATTTATACTACATGAATCCAGGGCTTATACAACATAGGCCTATGGATATACTTCATATACTCAGGACCTATAAAACATAGATATAGGTCTATGCAAAATACATCACGGTATATGCAACATACATCGACGTCTATAAACCATCAATCTATGTCTGTACAATAGAACGGGTTAATTTAATTTCAATCTCAAAAATTACAAAAATCGTTAAAATGTCGTAAGACAAACCAATAAAACATAATACTCAGTTGATTATTTTCCGACATCCTTCATCAATTTCCGCTTTAAAATACCTTCATTTGAAAAGTGAATTTATGTAGACAGAGAGATTGTCTGCATCTGTTTCCGTATTTTTCTTTCTATTTGGAGTAGAGAATAGCTGAACCAATCGATAATGTAAAGAATATTCCACAAGAAACAATCGAATGTTTCTGTTGTTTTTTTTTACATTTTTCTTGGTTGCAAATGACTGAAATCTCTATTAGATATTTGAAAAACAAAACAAAACTCGTAAAATAGCAGATGAGAAGTGACACCTGAAATCCTTCTTTGAATATATTTTTAAAATTTATTTTTCATTATTTTGTTATATCTTGTGTGTTGATTTATAGTACGCCTCACGACTGATTCGGAGACAGATCGATGAAATCTTCTCTTTCTTTATTTTAGATGCGCTAACACGTGCCTCTACGCAACTATTTCCATCCGTCGATCTGCCAAGCTTCAGCTGAAGTTATGATAGTTATTGCTATCTCCGAAGACTTGAAAGCCGTATTGGTTTGTATTTATTATGTACAGTAATGTATCACAGATCATAAGATGCCAGTGACGTGATGGTCGCCAAGTAGTTTATGATATGGAGTGACAATTTGCGTGTTCCAAGTTCGAATCCAGTTCGTTCCACACAAACACTTTCACTTCCAATGGTACCTATTGTAAGTATTCGATATCATTCTAGAATAGCATTAGAATTAACTGATTCATACAAAATCAATGAATGAATGAAATGCATTGTTTTAAATTTGGTGTATTGTTGGAAGTGTTATTGTCGAAAGAAAAGACAAATCCCACACGTGAGATGATACGATAAATATATTAAGATAAGCTGTGAGAGATAAATTACGGTTTACAGATTTGGATAGTAGGTATACTAACAGTGTATATTAATTTCACAATTTTACTAAGCCAAGTAAGAAAAAAATTATATACAACAAAATTACTAAATATACAGAACACGGATAATTTCTTTTTCAAATACATGTTTTCACTGTGAATATCTTTAGGAAAAGTGTTCGGATAACGAAACTGTACACTTGGGTTCGTCAATACTGTGTACTGCCAGGAAATGAATAGATTTTATATGTTAACTGGCGTCTGACCTTTAGTTGCAAAACAGTCAGGGTGATCACGAGCAAAGTAGGATGAAACGGAATGACTGCCTAAAACAGCGTCCGGTGTTTTTGCAGTGCACTCTTAATGTAAGTTACATATACATTAACTGAAAAAGATGTAACAATCTCGGAGCTTGATGGGTTGTTTTTTATTTATATACACCCGTGACCACTAACTGATTGGGTTTCTTTTTGACCAATCCACATGCCCCTTAAAAGTACTAGAGAACAACAAGTAACCAATCTATAAGTGTGATATGAATTTCAATGTTAACAGTTACTGTTTGAATTTGTTAAAGCCCACCTCACTGATTGGCTGTTGCCATGCCCCTTAAGGGCCTCACGGATTGGATGTCAGGCATTGCAACCCCTTTTTAGTAAAGGTGTCACGTGAGCCAGCCCTTAAAATCCATTGTATACGGCTTTCCGGTCTCTTTTCGACATCTCCGCTCAAGTCAGCAATACATCGGGCGGTCTTCTCTGTGATACAGCCTACGACGGCCTCACAGAGAATGACCTCCCACTTTTATACAGACTCTTTTCCACGACTCTGCTCGAGTCAAAAACACATCGGCTGGTCTTCTTAGTGATACAGCCCACGACGGCCTCACAGAGAATGACCTCCCGCCGATACCCGAACTCTATGCAGGCTCCTTTTCAACGACTCCACTCCAGTCAACAACACATCGGGCGGTCTTCTTAGTGATACAGCCCACGACGGCATCACCGAGAATGATCTCCCGCAGTTACCAGAACTCTAAAACAGATAAGTTCTAGCGAACCACGTTTTCGCAACAAACCTCAAACCGACCTCTCTACAAACCTCAACCCCACCTCTCTACCAACCTCAAACCATCCTCTCTTCCATCCTCTTTATTATTTACCAATGCCTAATGAACTGTTTGAAACTGTAAATACTCGCTCCAACTTTCTCTTTCTTACTAAAATTATATGAACTTACACTCTTGTGTTTTGTGTTCCTCCTTCAGACTTCCGTCCTATACATATATTTGATAATTTTATCTGCACATAGTTACCCCATTCTCACGTGGGAGAATTGAATTTTATTTCAGGATTATTTTAATCCCAACATTACATGTCTACCGATATAACCTGATACACTTGTCACTATTAGTATTGTCATCCTCTTACTGTTTTCCCAAAACCTTGTTATTTATATGTGTTAGGTGATTATGAATGGACGTATTGGCTTTTCTTTTGCATGAGTAGGGATATGATTTATTTTCGTGGAAAACAGATAATAATATATTTCGCGGTAAAAATCTAGATATGTATGTTGGTAAACTAGTAAGAAATTGCTCTCGTGGAAATTAGGGTAACATGCAAATATGTACGAATAAACTTAGACAATAATACAATAAAAGAAGTCGTGAAAATGGTCTCCGAGAAATAATAATATCACTGACTCTCTTGGGATAGTACCAGATATTGGTCACCTGAAAATAATTAGTGAAATCGGTTTCTTCGAAATGATGCTATAATTATTTCTACTAAAACTGAGACTTAAAATAGGGGTAGAGATTGATTTCATGTTAAAAAATAGTAGCGCTTGCTTTCATGAAAATATGAGTCAAAGAAGACTTCGTAAAAATAATTCTAGAAATGGATACCAGTAAGTTAAGTTTCACACTCTTTTCTTTGTTGAAAGAACACTAGACATTTGGTGTAAGGACATGACGAGATATTAATTAAACTTAAATGTATCTTTATGTTGCTTTCTTTGAATAATATTAGATAGAACACTAGTGGAAATAGAACTACATATCGGCTTCGTTGAAATGGAGTTGAAATAGAGTAGAAATTGCTTTTATTAAAATAATGCTCAAAATTGCTTTCAACGTAATTAATCGAACACATATTGCGGCTGAAATACGGCTATCCATTTTTTCGGTCATATTAATCGAGACGTTGCGCCCATTGATAGGATTCTGGAAATTGCTCTCATTGAAATAACGCTTCCGACTTCTTTTAAATAAGCATGAAGAAGTAGTCTCAAATAAACAAGGCTAGAATTTGCTCTCGTGCACTTTTTCAAATCATTTCCAGAAAATAAGTCTACAATAATTTTTACATGGAAATCGCTCCAGACAAGGCATTAAGCCACTTGATGTAAGAACCAAATAAAATAATTCAAATACTAGCACACGGTAAGTGATATATGGATAGATTCTAATCCAGAAAACAGCTATTATTCTCCCCCCTCGTCAGAAACAACACTCATGAAATGTGATGGCTAAATGAATAAATAAGGGAAGCGAGAGTTTCGAGACAGCCGAAAGTGAACCCAAGTTCAACTATGCGTTTGTATAAATAAAGAAACTGAATGTATGTTAGCGGAATTAAATTTATGAGTTGAATTTGTGTAAATAATACTAGACAGTTTTGGTCTTCGGATTAGGATAAACATGTGGCATATGTTCTGTCGTGAGGTTAAGGATAATGTGTTTTTCTTGACTGGGACAATTTTTATTTTGGGAGAATTATTTCCCGGGTGTATTTGACTTCCTTGGAATGCAAATTCACAGAGACGAGACATTGCTTTCGAGGAAAAGCGACACATTATTTTATCAGGTATTCTTGACATTTTAAAGGCTTTTGAGAATGTTTCGCATGGATGTTTACTTCACAAGCTTGCTAGCTATGTACTATTTGTCAATGACCACTCAACCATCAAATATTTACTCTCTGATAGATGTATAAATGTAGTCGTTGATAAGCATCAGTCCGAAGTACACAGGGTACACGCCGGCGTGCCTCATGGTTCTATTTATGGGCCCAACCCTCCCCCTTATGTTCATGAATAATCTCTCAAGCTAGATCATGTACTCATTCGTCGACATTTATGCTGATGACACATCCATCTACGGAAACACCTGGAAGAGCATTAATGATCAGGTTCTTTGTCTCTCTCACTCTTTCTCTCTCACACAAGCACTCTCCCTCTTTCTCTCTTTCTCTCTCTCTCTCTCTCTCTCTCTCTCTCTCTCTATATATATATATATATATATATATATATATATATATCTGATTCTCTCTCTTTCTCTCTCTCTTCCGACCTGGAGCAAGTTGTGCAATGGGGTAAAAGGTGGCTGGTTACTTTTAATGCGTAAAAGACCAAGCTCCTCTCCTCTCATCACTAACGCCCCGATTCCCTCTTTGTCTAAGTTGAAATGAACGGCTCTCTCCTTGAGGATGCTTACTGCTTTGATAAGCTCCTAGGACTGACCTCCTGATCAGACTTGAAATTTGAGAGTTACATCAAATCTGTTGCTAAGACCGATGGGAAAATGGTTGGATCATGTTACCGCTTCAGTAAGTATCTATTGCCGACGTAATCCTCTACCTGTGCAAGAGTCAACTTCGTCCAAAGATGCAATACTGCAGCAATATATGAGGAGGTGCCGCTCAGAGCATCCATTCCTGCGTTGACAGAGTTCAAAACTAACTTCGAAATCTAGCGGGGGATGTCATCTTCTCTTCTTTAACGTCACACATTCACAGAAGACATGTTACTATTCTTTCTTTATTATACTGTTATTTTCATGACCGGTGCTTGACTGAGCTATAATCTAAGGGCCTACTTTGTAAAACATTCACAACTAGAACCCGCCTTTACCATTGTAAATAATTCCCCTTTTAACTCTCTGCGTGCCCAAGATGAAACGAAACTTCTATGAGACGAGTGTCTTTCCCAGAACTGCCCGTCTGTGGAACACGGTGGAGCGAGCCTGCTTCCCAGCCGACTACAATATGGTTGTCTTTAAGTCAATGTTAACAAGTTCTTGTTGTACTGCCCACTTAAATAATCAATGTTTCCCCTGCTATAAAAATCGTGCTGGTGATGGCAATGTTGTCTCACCGTCTACCTCTCACTCTTTAACCTTTATCCTCGAGTGGGATTTGTGCCTTGATGTGCGGTAACCTTATTATAATAAAACAACCGCATCAGTAGTTGGATAACATTTTAAAGGTTTCATTACGGTCACTCACGGCACCTTCATAGTTTTCTCACTAAGTAAGTTTTTAATTAAATTTGGTTCGTTTTTCTGCACTTTATATATTTCAGTTCCGGTCCATATTTGTAGAATTTCATGTTGAATTATATAAGACTGGAAAATAAAAAAAATTGAACTTTTGCAAAATATCTTTGTTATTTCTTCAAATATTGCTAAAGAAAAACTAGCAAACAATTAAGTAAAATGTATACAAAATATAGAATTTTTTTTTTATATGTGTATTGCTATATTGGGCAGCCCATATAATGGGAAGAAATCAGCCACTTGAGTGGACTTATTTCTCCTATATTTTAACTTATTTGTTAATGATCATTTTTAATATTCTTGCAATGCCTGGAAAAAGTGGATAACAGGATAAAATAGCGGACGCATATAAATTAATTTTCTTAAATTTATAAACTTAGAAAAGTTTTTAAAAAGTAGTGATTTCCATTGTAAAAATAAAGGACAATATAACTTCTTCTTGAAACTTCTTAAAATATTGCAGCTAAAGTCTAAATTTCGAAATAAGTTAATTTTGTACTTTAAGTTTTATAATCACATTTCTTGCCAAATTTAAGCTTTAGATTCAATATCTTAAGAAGTTTTATTGTATTTTACTTTTCCAGATGGGACCACTTGTTGTTTACTTTTTTAGGTTTATTAGTTTAAGAATATTTATTAACATTCGTCCGAATTGTTTCTCAGTAATAAATAATGCATATCAACAATATCACTTTATTTTTAGCTTGTCTATTTTAAATCATATAAACTACGTGTAGTTTATTTAATTAAAATCAATGCTTATCTTATATTACTTATTATATACGATTAATTTAAAACCAGTTTCAAGTTTATGAACAAAAATTGTTTGGAAATCGCATTGGTTCAGTGTTGCATTCCTCTGCTTGTTTTACAACTAGTTCCACGGTATTTGGTCCAATGAATTTACGGCACTTCTACCCTTACGTAAATACATCCGACCAACCTGCTAGAGTAAAGTATCAGCCTTCACTGTAGAGGTCCTGAAATGCCGGAACAAGTTCTACTCTGAGAGCGTCATACTCGGATACTTTTTATTCGGAATTCCGTCCCTGCTTCTTGTGTCAACGACTGTACAAGCATGTTGATCATTAAAACTATTGTGAACAAATATCTTGTTGCCCCACTCGCGACACGGTGTTTCTCTTAAAAATCTAGCACCTACCTTAGTAGCCTCTCACACCTTAGTAGAAAATATTCCTTGCTTAGACGTCACATTAAACTTAAGTTAAAAAACCTACGAACCATACCTAAAAGATAACGCCAACCCAATATACGTACACCCAAAGTCTAATCACCCCCCATCAATCAGAAAACATATCCCGAATTCGATCGAAAGTAGGCTTATCAACAATTCTAGCAACGAAAGCTTTTTTAAAAAATCAATCAACATTTACAATACAGCTCTAAAAAATAGTGGTTACCATAATACCGAAATTAAATATAAAACACAGGACACCAATAATTACAACAAAATTAAAAATAAAAACAAAAGAAAAAGAAATATAATGTACTATACCCCTCCCTATAACCAGATGCTAAAAACTAAACTAGGCAAAAAATTCATAAATCTGATTGAAAAACACTTCCCCGTAACCAACCCTTTACATAAAATATTCAATAAAAATAATCTAAAACTATCCTACAGCTGCTGTGAAAACCTAGAAATGATAATTAAGGCACCCAACAACAAAATACTAAAAAACAACAACAGAGAAGAAAAAAATAAACAAAGTGGAAAATATACACAAAATAACACTATGAAGAACAAACATAAAAACAATACTAATAAAAATAAACTAAACACTAATAATAACCACCCGAATAGAAACGAAAAAGTTAGCAATGAAGAGAAACGATGTAACTGCATAAATCGTAAACTTTGTCCACTACAAAATAAATGCCTAACTAAAAGTGTTGTTTACCAAGCAACGATATTTGACAACGAAAGACCAAATAACAAGAAATACTACGTGGGTATGACATCCCTAGACTTTAAGACCATATACTATGACCACAAAAGCACATTTAAAAACAAAGAACGTCGAACTAAAACAGCACTAGCTAACAATTTTTGGGAGCTCAAAGAAAATGGACACTCACCAATAATTGAATGGAAAACAGTAAGACAGGCCAGTACATGTAGAAACTAAGACGACCCGTGTAGATTATGCCTGAATGAAAAATATGAAATCCTAAATTTTACAGATCCCCGAAACCTATTAAACTCTAGAAGCGAAATAGCAAACAGCTGTTTACACAGAAATAAATTTACCTTAGGATGATATATAATAAATTAATTAAAAAAAAAAAATCAATCAATAAATAAATAAATAAATAAAAAACTGAACAAGTTAAAATTTAAAACCTAAAATAGCAATACAAGAAATCACGTGTTAAAATAAATTCGCCTACTGTATTGACAAAACAAAGGAAACAGGATATAGGAAACTCCATTGTTAACAAACAATAGGATTGACACAGGAGCGTCACCAACACAGCCTTTGTTCGCGGGAAGCCCAACGATTGGCTGAGGGAACAACAAAGAATCTGATTGGTTAACTAGCAAGCCATGTATATAAAAACACCTGACAAAGATTCCCCCCGGGGATGAAAGACGGGAGCCTCTGTGTAGCTTGATTGCCATATATATTTTCATTGCTTACTACCTACCTCTACTTACGTATCGAGCACTGGTGAAGTAAATACTGAAAACTGATACATAAAAAATTATATCCCCTTATAATATTTTATGTGGATACATGAAGTACTAATATATATATATATATATATATATATATATATATATATATATATATATATATATATATATACTATTCCACATAGTTAACATACCTGATAGTTAATATCGTTAATATAGCCATTTTTCCTCATTAATAAATATAATTTTTAATTTGGATTTTTTTGTCTTTCTTCCTTCTAAAACTGTGGCTACGGTTTTAAATTTGGATTTTGTTGGTCGTTTATCCTGAAAAATTTCGCTCTTATTGTCAATTATCACTTACTTATTTTTTAATTAAATTTACACAACTTGGTTTTAGTGGCCCCAATCTTTATAATACTAACATATTTCAAATCAGATCATCGAGTTCTATCTTACTGTGTGCCTCTATCCTTGGACCACCTATTGGCAGAATAGAAAGTTGGTGAATGTATGTACATGTTCATTATGAACCTCTGAAAAAGTGCCGCTCCTTTTTTACATGAGTTTGAGCTGGAGCGGCTCTTTTTTGAAAATAGGGAGCGTGAGAGGAATCAGGTGTAATTTTGGGCGTTGAAGCAGGGGCGGGAGCAACTCCGAAAGTATCGGAGCGTATATATATATATATATATATATATATATATATATATATATATATATATATATGAATCATGATTTCCAATTAAAACCGCGATAACTCCAATTTCGTTGTTATTGGGATATTACACCATGAAAAGAATATGCCGATATCACATTACATACAATGCTATCTGAGGGTGTGGTAGAGCGCTGAAATCAAATACTGTTTTACTGATAGCTTCGCAGCATTGAACATCTCGTCTATCGCGTTTTGCATTTGAACTCTTCATATATATATATATATATATATATATATATATATATATATATATATATATATCGTAGTATACAATGTTTAAGATTCTATCGTGTATGCTTGTCTTAGAAATTGTTTGTCGTTAATGGGAAGACAAACAGCTGCCTATAAGATATACATCAAACTGACAAATGTGTCATTATTTGGACAGCTTTCCCCCAAACAGACATAATGCATTTCAGTATTACTGAATAAAAAAATTATGTGCTTCATATGAGTTATACAGGCATTAATACTTGACGGGATGTAAAATTAGCAAACATTGAAATGCACTTAATCAAGCCCATAACAGGTGACACCATAAAAATGCCACCGATTTAATCGTTGATAAGATTCAGAATAATTTTTGCCATCGCACCATATTCAGTACAAGTGAACCTCAGCATATCCCTGGCTTGTTCTAAATACTGGGCACACTAGTACATGAGGTTTTATTTGTATAATGACGAAATCGGAATTTTCTCTGGAAACACTTTTTAACAGTAACATTAAACTTTGTCTATTCTTCAACTGTCCAAGCATATCTTTTAAATAACTCTTCTTAAAACCTTGTTTAAATTATTCGACTTCATATACCTTAAATATTAAAGGAATATATCAATAAATACAGATGTGTGGACACGTTCTCATGCGTGTCACACTTAGTGGGGTTCAATTGTAGTTCAATCTGGCAACTGTTTGTTTACTCTGAACATAGACATGAGCCTCTGCAACATCTTCCATTGACTTTTAACGGAATCTCATGCATTATTTTTAAATATTTTGTTTGATCAGGAAAAAATCAGATAACATTGACACATCGTTATAATACCGACTTGATTGTTGGTAATTCAATCCATACACAAGGATACATGCATATACACGCACCCATTTGATATTAGCATGTGCATTCTATGTAAGCTTTCTATGTTGGTAATGGTTGAAGAAATGTGCTCACATCCTCTCAGTAATACCTATCAACGACGACGATGCTAGACCCGGGAGAGTACGCCAGAAGTAAGAATACATTTTGGCCGTCTCCCGTACATATTACAACAGAGTAACCCAATGTGTAATTACGTATAATTCATTTACGTAAAGATATTCTTTCATATCTCTAAAGAACAATAGGAAAATAACATATTGAATGTTAAACAAGCATCGACAGAGAAACGGTAGAAACTGCAATTATGACGCTGTCGGCTTCGTGGATCATTTTACTAGTAACAGATAAATACAAGAAAATGTTACAATAGACCTTTATAAATAACATGAATGATTGTTAATATGAAGTCGTAACTAGGATCAGCTTACACAAAGACAGATACATATAAAATATGAATCGGCAATTACATATGTATACACATATAATATGCAAGGTTCAACAGATGATTATGAGCTGTGATTCTCTTAAGAATCGTTGTGGAAAGAGTATAATTATGTTTAATATGTGAAATAAAACAGGATCGAAGATAGTTAAGAAGCGTCTTGCAGTTGAGGAAATGGATATCTATTCGATAAGCAATGAAAAAAAAGTTTCACTTACAATAAGCAGCATCTGTTTTGCCATTCATGAAGCAAACTACCCGCAAAAGAATCACACGAATATATTCAACATTAGTACAAGAATGACGGGCATATACCATAGTTCACATTGTCTTCCTATGAAACATACAAGACAGAAAGATGCTTGCGTATCATATTAGTATATAATATTCTATCACGGGTGATTATGTTATTTGCAAAATCTAAGTTGTTAAGAATTCGTAGTCGCTGACTCGTTTATTGACTTCGTCGTGAAATATAAGTTAATCCCAGAGATATATCGTTATTTCCATTACAATGTGTACGAGTAAGTCTTTAAAGATGAACCCAATTCCTCTAGGGTAACTTTTAAGTCAGGATCTGAACATACGCTTCTGCCAGACCACGAAGATGATGTGCATGTAAACTTTGTGTCAGACTTTTGAAAGAATTGACAGAAATGTTCTGGCTCGTGCGGCTTGGAAGTGTGCAGAAGAAGAGCTCTAAGTAAAGGAATAGCTCAATTGATTTGTTTAAGATGACTCTTGTCGAATAGACAGGAAACGTCGTGGATAAATTAATTAAGTTTGTTTAACGCATCCGTCGACTGGTTATCAATATACCAGTTTTAAGTACGTTTATTGAAACGAAGCTGACAAAATATTATATGCATGAGCGCCTATTTGAATAAATTGTCCAACATAGCATTACTCAGGTCTGAAATTATGAATTGGTGTGTATGCATGTGTCGTTGGTGGTTGCGATCATGAGTCTGTTCCTTAGCTGTCAGTTTACTTTATGGTGTAGCTAACAGTGGAGTAAAGAATAAACCGTGTGACAGGTGATGTCAACCCGGCTTTCATCTTCTGATGTGCCTACAACTGTAGGTACACACAAATGTCGAATTACGTCATGGGTTTTACTGATCCCAAACCACGGAAGATGTTTGGTTAAGCGTTGAATTGAGACAGGTTATTCACAGTTTACATTTTACTGTAATGATATGCTAAAGTTGTATTCGCACACTTTGTGTTACATATAAAATCAGCTTTCCAGCCGGTGTCGATAGATAACAGTGCAAAACGTCTACTCACTTCGACCTTTTCTTTCAATCGGTGACAATAATTCTGAAAATTGTCCCCTTTTACATATTTATCAATCCGAAATACTTTTTAAAAGTAACAATAAATGTTTATATTTCTATTCTCAATCTCGAAATTGTCATAAAACCGCTTATCGCATTCCAAATTTTTAACTTATATCCTATTACAATATAGAGTATAATTCTTATTAATTATATTGCTTTTCTGATCACTTAGCTTGTTACATTAGGCGAAATTCAATAAGTTAACTATCGTGTCAGCCGAGCAATAAGACTGATGAATGAAATATGATATTCATGATAAAATATATTATTATAAAAAAGTGTAGATCCGGAACCGTACGGGGAAGACCATCGAAAATGATATATCTTGCAAATCAAAAGGTTTGGCGGAGTAAAGGGTTGGTGGGCGATGTGTAATAGCTTCCGCGTCTATTGTTTGTGTTTTTGAAAATGTAGCAAGCGTAGTTAAGAATATGTGATGAAAAAATTGTATTTGAACACGTTTTAGTCTTGAACAATCGTCCGACGTATGTTCGATCTTTTTTATCATAGTTCACCCCAAACAAAGCAGGCAAGCCGCCACTGTAGACGTAAGGGGGGTCAACCTAAATTAGGAGCTGCGCAGCGAGAGGTTCGTTTACATTAGTTTTCAATTTCTGCATTGAGTGCGTCAGGAAAGCAGGGAACAGGGAGGGAGTTCCAGGTCTAGCAGCACGAGAAAAGAAGCTTTTGGAGGAGAAAGCTCTTCGGCATCGGTGGATCTCCACAGTGTATGAATGGGATTTGACAGATTTTCGGGGTGGCCTAGTGAGTCTACGTCGTGCGGGTACCAGGAGAGTAAGCTCATCAGAGCATAATCAATTGAAGTACTTGTAAAACAGGCACAAAGATGCAACATTGCGGCGATGGGATAGGGGTTGGAGCTTGGTAGATAGTGAAGGACCTATCAACTTGGATACTCTTTTTTGGACCTTGTCGAGGGAGAGAGAGAGAGAGATGGAGACTAGCGGATGATTCACCAGCCCAGATGTGTCAACAGTACTCCATGCATGTGCGAATGGGAGCTTTGTAGAGGTATATGATAATGTAACGTGTGAGAGAGCCAACCTTCTTTGCAGCAGCATTGACAATGTTTTCAATGTATTTATTCCAATTCATGTTATTGGTGAAAGTTAGGCCGAGGAGTTTGATTGATGAACTCTCAGGCAGGTTGCTATTTGCCATGACAATCGGCAGTTGACGAAGTGTCTTGCTGTTAATGAAAGAAAGTGGCTTTGTATTTGCGGCATTAAAAGTTACAATCTATTTTAACCCCATTCCACTACACACTGGAGGTCAGTTTCTACAATTACTATTGTAAACGTAACACCATAAAAATAACTTGAATCTATTCATGCCCGTACAAGAAAACACACTTGCCATTTTTGTCTATGATAAAATGATTACTTTCTTTTCAAAATGCCTTTCTGTACACAATTACCATTTAAAATGTTATCATGAACCAAAACAATTCATGAAGCAATGCAATTATTATAATTATTACTTGCAATTATTATAATTATTACTTGCATGGCTACCTCGCATTTTTCGTAAAATATGTAAAATTAAAAAAAGTTAACGTAAAACAAAACACCTTGCGTAATATCGTAATTCGACATTTTTCAGTTCACTTTAGAAAAAATGAGAATAAAAGCACTTATGCAACATCGTGGTTCGAACTAATAACCTCTGCTACTATGTACGGTGTGCTAATCGATTGAGCCACCATATAAATTCCCTCTGTGGTTTTATGTTTTGCTTAGTTCACCTCAAAAAAGGCAAGTTGCCACTGTAAGCGATGGGGCTACTGAGAATTAGGATGAACTAATAGAGGGCCATCCTAAATTAGAATATGTGCAGCCAGGTGCTTGTACACATCAGTTTTAAATGTCTTTATTTCGTACAATCGGGGAAACAGTGAGCAATGAAACAGTTTCAAAGGCAGATCAATGAAAGAAGCTATTGAAGTAGACGGCTTTTCTGCATCTGAGGACGTCCACACTGAATCGATGGAATTTAGCTAGTTGTCGGGTTGCTCGAGTATACTTAGGTCGGCGTTGCACCAGAGCAGCAAGCACATTCCATTGAAGTACTTGTAAAATAAACACAGGGTGCAACCCTGCGGCGATGGAGTTTGGTTGGTTGTGAGAGACCTATCAGGTTAGAAACTCTTTTTCATTATTTAAGAGAGGGAGACCAATAGATGGTGTATCAGCCCATATGACACAGCAATAGTTCATGCATGGGCGGATGTTGGCTTTGCACATAGACAACATACTGTCGTGTGTGAGAAGTTCTCTAGCACGGTAGAGGGAGCGTACTTTCTTTGGAGCTGTCGTTGCAATGCCTTCTATGTATTTGTTCTAATTCATGTAACATGTGAATGTTAAGCCGAAGCGTGTGGACGTTAGTCTCTCAAATAGAGCGTTATTTTCCATGGGCATTGTTTGTTAAAGATATTTCTTGAAGATATCAAAGGAAAATCGCTTTGCCTTAGGTACATTAAATGTGACCATCCATTTATGGACCAATTCCACTACAGATTTGAGGTCACTTTCAAAGAATTCATCACATTGTATCGGATATGTGCACGTCTGTTTTACTCACATCACGCGAGTAGGGCGTAGTGTTGTCAGCAAATATGCCCATCTCAGACACAATGTCATCCGTGGGGTCGTTCATGAAAGTCAGGAACAGTATCAATTATTGAGGTACACCTGCATTTATGTCATGTTTTATGGTTTAACGCCTATGGAGGACAACTTTGATCTTTTGGTTGAATAGGAAGGATCTAATTATATTAAATAATTGTCCAGTAATACCATATGAATACATTTTCACGTGAATACTGTTATGCCAGACCTTGTATAAGGCTTTGGGTGTATCAAGCTGCACCGTCATCGCTTCACCTGCAGTAAACCGTGCTTTCTTAAATCTATTCTGATAAGCAGACATACGTTTAGAATTAACGCGGTGACAGACCATCGCTATATAGATTAAATATTCAAATATTTTAGCGAAGAGATTGAGTAGTCTGATAGGGCGAGAATCCTGAAGGTCAGTTCTATATCTCGAATTGTTGAAGACTGGTACACCAGAGGAAATTTTCTAGCTATCAGGGAAGCAAGATTGGGCAAGGCAGTTATTGTAGAGTTTTAAGAGGGTAGGGACCAGTTCAGTAGAGCATTTCCATATTACTATTACTTGTATAAGATCTGGCCCACATGATTTGCCTTCAGCGCACAATGGGACCTTTTAGATAAGGTGGTTTGTGGAGTCCAAAGTCAAGTTTGAAGCGAAAACCTAAGAAAGTAGTTCAGCCTTGTCAGTTTCCGTGCACACGATATCATGGAAGTTAGAAAGCAGGGGAATTGTTGATTTGCTATCATTTCCACACTATTGAACATCTTTCTGAAATCACGAGTACCTAGTTTATGTTACTCAATGCGTATTCTGGACCTCTATGTATACCCACTCTTTGCAACATCTATTACAGTCTTACAATGATTTATTGACGCTATAAGTGTATGCCTTTTTTAATTGTGGCGGTTGAACTGTCCGAATGGTTGCTGTATCTGAGCAATAGCAGCTGCACAGTTCGATGCACACTATTGTGTTGAATGTGGCTTGCTGTATAATTTTCGCATGGGTACATGTGCCTAAATCCTGTGGAGAACGCAGTATACAGCATTAGTTATGTCTGTATTCCTCTCCCTCTTTAATGGCTTTTTCTTTGCCAATATGAATTAAAGGCTACTAAAGTGAATAGATCAAGTAATCGAAAATATGACACATCGAGACTACTTTCTATCTTTTTCATTGGTGAATCTGTAAACACCTGTTCTATTATTTTCCCGGTAAAAATGGGTAATATAGAAGTGCATCTGACCTTACGATTAAAAAATGCTCAGCTTTCTCTTTTCATGATATACAGTGAATAAAATATTAATCAGGCTGGAATATAACATTAGGAAATCCATAGGTTTAATTTGAAACAACACGGTACAATATTTGCTAGAACTGACTAACTACGCTGTTTTACGCATGCACATTACTTTCAGAAAGCTAGTTTAGTTAATGGAATAAGGGAACATTTACTTAACTTGCAATTGTACTCAGATTAGGCATGTTAGTAATGGTGCTACATGTTTTTTTTAATAAATATTCAAATAGTTCAATTAATTCATTGACATATATAACAGTTATTTCAATAATAGAACATTTCTTAGAGTTTATTTGTGTTAGTGATGTGATCCCAGATATTATTAAATCAATTTATATTTTATTAAAATTCATAAATTGTTTCACACCACCTACTGTACTATACACTGTAATAGGTTCCTTTAAACAGCCTATCGATTTAATTTTCTCCTACATAATTATACAGTTGAAATACATCTTATTTACTAGCGAAACCCGCTCACACATAACACTATTACACAGAGTAGTTAACGAAAACGTGTATTGCATTTTGTATAGAAGGAATTACTATTTTAACACTAAAACGCAATTAGTTCTTAATTCTAAAGAAGGACTCAGAAAATTCAAAAATACTAGACTATAAGTAGAATACACTTTAATTGGTTGAAAAATATTTAAAGTAAAACGTTTTTCGTTTTAGAATAATGAAACGAAATGCATATACAATAGATGCAATACTTCGGAAAAATGTATAGCATATCTTTTTACAATATCCGTCTCAAGTTAGACCATACCTCGTCTTCTTCTATTAGCATGTCAATCTATATTTTATTATTACTATATAAATAGTAATATAAATAAACTATACTCATGTTGAAAGTTTTATTTTTTTGTTTGGAAACGCAGATAGACACTCCCTCCATTTGAACACATATTTTTTTCACTTTCTTCCCGATCGTTGTCTGTAGCAAAAGCTACACATTTATTTCCCCCCCATCTCTCTATTTCATCTATACGTAAGAAAAAGCTAAATTAAAAGAAACAAGATTAAGCATATCTGAATTGTTCGATACCACTTTTAACATTCAGTAATTTACTAATTTAATTAAAATAGTATACATTGAAATGGTTTAATTTATCAAAAGTGTAATGTTTGTACCCATTTGTACAAAGTAAAAGAAACACTAATCATTATATTAAATTAAAATGAAACGAATCGTCATTTAGGCATTTCAAATGTCTACTTTTTCGGAGAAAAGAAAAGAATGTGTCCTTGCTAAATTAAATAAACATACATTTGTGAACTTGTAATTTGAAGTTATTGACAACCACATAAAAGGCTGTTTGTATTTTTCAAATAAAGTTTTAAACCAATATTTTTTTTGCCAATACTGTAATCTTGAGTTTAGAGTCCCCCTTTAAAATAAGTAACTAATAGATTTGGAAACACCGGTATTCAATGCACCTTTTCAATACATGTAGTTTATTTAAATCATAGTTTGAGCAGAACTATTTTAATGTTTTTTGTAATAGTATGCCTAATGTAACACATGAACAAACTAAAAACGTATCTATATTGCGGTGTGTAGCGGCCATGTTGAAGATGTCCGAATAAAATGTAACCGTCAACTAAGTATAATATTAAACTATAATTGCAAATCGTTGTTTCAAGAAAATGTGTCATATTAGATATTGTGTATCGTGTCAATAGAACGGTTTTGAGCAGATAACAGTTGCTGAGTTAGATTTACTACAACTGCCGCTAAATTTGTCTGGAAAAATAAAATATTGATTAGAAGAAAATCAAAATACGAAGATATCGATCGTAATAAATATTTAATTTCCCAAGTTCGTATATAATATTTAAAATTTTAATTAATATGTAAAAATGCAATAATCGAATAATATATATGGAAATAACTTTTGGTTTGATTCATTTATATGTATATATATATACAGTCGGCCGATATACGGAAAATATTAACATCTAACACTAAAATAATACACAAAAATAACTGCACAAACAGACTTAAAATACTAGAAGCAATATTCATTAAAACTAAACAGTCTAACATTAACAAAATAGCTTTCAACACAGGTACCAACATATTAAAAGTATTCCATAATTAAATGGAAATAAAGTTAAAACAAAATAAATAAATAAATACATTGATAAATAAATAATAGTAATAATAGTAATAGGAATAAATAATAATACATAAATAAATAATAGCAAAAATAAGAACTAATAAAACAAATAAGTAAACAATAAAACCAAACACACAAACGATAGAATAAAATGAACTCAACCACACACCCTCTTCTCTCTTTCATTCGCCCGTAACGATAACTATAAAACACGAACTCCTGTCTCTTTATTTAAATTTAAAAAACAAACAAAACCCTAATCCTGAAGACGACTGCGAAAGACGAAAGCGCTCGAGAAAATGGCCGAATGGCCGAATTAAAAACTATCGGTGAAGTACTATACGAATTGCCACCTGAAACCAGAAATAGTGCTCGACGGTTTGAGAACCTGAAGAGGAAAATATATAAACGCGAAAGTTCCGTGATGTTCAACAATGCTTGCTTAGATATATATATATATATATATATATATATATATATATATAGGGTGGCGCAAAAGTCACGCATTAGTTTGAATCAGTAACAGTTTTCACATTTAATCTAATTTTACCCTTATTCCTCAGAATATTACAGATATAAATATTGATCATTTATCATGGAAAAATATAGCACTGAACAACGAACCAACATTATAGAACTTTACTTCGGAAACAATCGTTCAATAACCTTAACCCAAAGAGCCTATCGTCGGCATTATAATGTCAGACAATTCCCCAGTCAGACCACAATTGATCGTCTTGCGGCCCGATTTCGGCAGCAGGGTTAAGTCAGTGATCTTCCACGATCTGGCAGTCACGTTCAGTACGGACAGCGGAAAATGTAGCACTCGTTGAGGATAGCATTGCTGAAAATCCAGACATCTTAACTCGAAGACGAGCCACTCAGATTTGGATGTCCAGAAGGTGACTTCAAAGAATTTTGCGTGAATTGCATCTGTTTCCATACAAAATTCAATTGGTACAGGCATTACAACCCACAGATTTGCAATCATGCGTAGCTTATGCTGTTCACATTCAGCAATTAGCCAGAGAACAAAATGAGTTCAGTCATAAGCTGATAATGAGCGACAAAGCCCATTTTCATCTGAACGGGTTCGTAAATAATCAAAACTGCAGAATATGGGGCATTGAAAATCCACGAACCGTTCATCAGCGTGAATTACATTCACTAAAATGTACCGCATGGTGTGGTGTTACCTCGGAAAGACGAAGAAGGTGTCGCGGTGACGATAACTTCACAGCGATATCAACAAATGATTGAACATTTTTTAAGGTCAGCTGTTCAGGAAAACCCACAAATGTGGTTCAAACAAGATGGAGCTACTGCCCACACTGCCTGACAAAGTATGACGCTTGTAAGGGGATTGTTTAGCGAGCGCTTAATTAGCAGATTTTCTGATTTTAACTGGCCTTCACGTTTACCGGATTTAACAGCCCCTGACCTTTCCCCTTGGGGTTATCTTAAGGAAAGGGTATATGTGAACAAGCCTACAACGATTCAAGAGCTTAAAAACAATATCAGACATGAAATCCAAGAACTAGAGCCAGTTATTCCAAGGACTGTAATGGAAAATAACCTAACTAGAGCCCGTCTTTGTGAGGCTGAAAATGGTGCCCATTTAAAGAATACCATTTTAAAAACCTGCTGCAACAAAATTACCAAGTAAATGTATTATTTATCTGAAAAGCCTAGTAAATTACTTGAAATGTTGTAGTTTCTATAACCTAAACAAACCAATGCGCTACTTTTGCACCACCCTGTATATATATATATATAAAAATGAATAAATATATTGTTTTTTTTTGTAGATTATGAAATTGAATTGATCCCAGATTTACCGTCTCTCGTCATTTATTTTTGTCCATCCCATAGTCCATTGTCTTGTTTTCAACACTGCATTGCCTCTTATTCTACCCTGTATACGTACTTATATATATATATATATATATATATATATATATATATATATATATATATATATATATGTATATATATATGTGTATATATATATATGTATATATATATATATATATATATATATATATATATATATATATATATATATATAAGCAAACATTATTAAATAACACTGAGTTTGTTTGCTTGATAATATTTTCTTTTTTATTTAATTTTTTAGTATTTCGGTCAAATTGGTGTACGTAAGTTCCATGTTTTTTCGCGATTACTTTCGATTTGATTAGCAAAAGTATCTCTAAGCGGTGTTATACTTAGTGGATTGTAGTTTTTTCTCTCATCATCACTGCTTTCTAAAATAATGATATTATAACACAAAAGGATTTTTTATCGCTTACTTAACTTGATGTTACCCTGTCAACAACAGTTATTCTCAAACTCGACAATTTTTTTGTTTTCTTGCATTCTTTACTTTTGTTTAATTTTCTACATCGACCCTCGCAATTTCTGTCACGCCATATTTGAATTCCAACAATGCACCGTGCATCCAATTGCAAGCTTCATCTTAGGTTTATTAGTAAATATTAGTAGCATTATCTTGTCGACATACAGGGGCGACCTTCTGCTGATAGATTAATCAGTACTTCATTTAAAATTCATAGTATACATAGACACCTGCAAAATATTGCGCAATAAATGTAAGTTGGTGTGTATGTGTTGTCGTGCTTGTTTCTAGGAAACTTTTGACGAACATAAAATAAGTTTTTAACACTGATCAACACTTTTAAAATTCGTGATTTTTATTAATTTAAATTGGTTTTTATCGCATCTATTCAGCAATATTATTTATTAAACTTATTTATCTCTTCATAAACTATTTTGAAGACGAAGAACTTTTATGCTTTATTCATGAAGGATTTTATTACTGCTTATGTAATTCATTTTGTAAGCTAAGGCGATAATAGTTAAAGTGATAACATTATAATTATTTTTTAATGACGTCGTAAAATTTTGACTATTAAAGTCGAGCATGTGTACCAGGTGTGAATTTTAGGGGATACGTCCTCGAATCTCTATAAAAGACGTTGTCCATCCATAATCAAGTTTCTCAGTCTGTCACGCTTACATCATACACTAGCGGGACTCGTGCAAATTCTACAGTTGTGTCCTTCGTCTATTGAACATTGCAGACGAGCTGAAAAGTATGTCTATTCTATGGATAGGTAGAGTGAATGCAGACACAGCAATATTATTCCACCACATAGTACAATTTGAAATATAGTTATATAAGTATGCTGGTTAATCTGGTTCGAGAATATATTTGTCATCGCGGTCTGTCGTCAAAATGTGATCAGAGTGTTTGACCTATTAAAAGTATATGGATGCTCGTCGAGAATGCATACCCCACGATATTATGTTTACATCGTTAGACGGAGCATAAATTAGACTTTGATCCTGGCTAAGTGACAAATAAAATGTATATTTGTTCAGGTTTCAGGGTAGACAAAAGCGTAATTCGATAACATTTGAAAAATAATTTATTTACATTGCACCATTGGCGATAGGGCAACGTTATTATTTAAAAAAAGAGTGAGTACTGATGATGCCCGAAGTAACATAACACGGTATTATTAGATAGATGGCCTTTTCATAGCTAAATGCGCATATTTAATGTCCACAGATAATTTTCAAATAATAAAATAATTTTCATCAGTAGTTTTCTTCTTCGGTCAGTTTATTTTAATTTTAGATATAGATTTTTCGTTGGTTTGTTACACTTTCATTTAGTATAAACGTTTGGTTTCTCAGGTAAACTTAAATTCAAATGACATTGTTGTTTTATGTTTGCATTTAGTTTCAAATTGAATATCTGCCTATCTGCTACACGTAATTTTGAAACATCCATTTTGTTGATCAGGCATATTTTCGTTGTGCTACATATGAAACAGGTAAAAATGGGGTTGAGACTCACGATAATACAATCCCAAGTGTAACCAAACGTTCAATAATTTTATTTTTTAATAATCCTGGATCTTTCGTGGCGTCTTGATGTTCAACATTCTCGTGTACTATCTTAAAATGTACTCACAAGTGTAACCGACAAACAGAAAAGAGAAAGGGTCGAGTAATAAGTCAGATATCATATTCTTAATGGTGGAAGATGGGTTTATTCCCGACTTAGTACATGCTGGATAAAATGGGGTAAAAAGAGGGGTACAATGCTTCGTTCAACCTGATTATAACACATAGCAAATATGTCGTATGCCGACGTTTGTTTTCACTCATCATGAATGAGTATATTTCCTCACATTCATCATCTGGCGTCACTTCCAATAAATTTCCCATTCCAAATGGTAAACCACATGAACCTTGCTACTCCACTGAGCCATTGTTCCATGTTTATGCTATACATGTCCCTATGAACAAAACATAACCTAATTATAACCAGATTACCTACCATCGAACATATATCAGTTCTAAATAGCTTTTTCTTGCTAAAAGAACCCATGCCATTGACGCATCTTTATAATAGCTGATGCTACTAAATTTATTTAAAGTTCGTATATAAATTGTAAATACATAATTATACTAAGGCAAAATTACTCTTCATTTGTTCTTACGACAGCTTCTACTTTTAGTTTTCTCTTTAGAAAATTACTTATTTTTGTTATGACGATGATGATGATGATGATGATGATGATGATGATGATGATGATGATGATGATGATGATGATGATGGTAAAAAGAAATTAATTAATGTAATATGAAAACTTACTTGACATACGTAGATGTGGCCCAGCTGGGCTGGTTACCTTTCTTGGTGATTCAGCGGCATCGTCTCGTCGATGTTTTGTTGATCATCATTAATAACCTTAAAGGCGTCTGTTTCCACGTTAGCCTGATTTTAACTTCTGACCCTTTGACTATTCATTTGATATGTTCACTTGCCCGAACACCATTTTACTTTCTAACAAACACTGATTTAAATCATAGTGTATAACCCTTTATATTACCTCGTCGTAATATGCTTTTGTAAATCGGTGTACATATGTTTTGCCAAGTGTATGTTGTCATTGAGTATTATTGCTATGTGTTGACCTTTGACGTTTTTCATATCTCTTTTAACGGGAAATGAGAACGCACTTAATGATATATATTACTTATTCATAAACAGCTTTGATTATATCGGAATATTTTGTGGACTATATACCTTTATGTGTCATAATTATAAAGCAACTACACCTTTCATTTAACGAAATATCAATATCTCACCCTGAACATGAGGTCATTTTCTTCTTTCACATATCAACAAAAACTCGATCGAGAGATACGTCAGAGTCGGAAGAGAGATAACCTCTTCTTCTCTTTCACACTTCCTCTTTATATTGGAGTAGCCAGTAGACAGACACGTTTAAAACGCCCGATGCATAAACTGTTAAGGGCGTGTACCCCGTTACCATGCATACTAAAACAATAGCGTTACACTAATTGCTTCTATCTGTGTTCTATAATAAACTATATAAATTCAATAATAGATAAGACTGGTTATTTAATAGCGGCTTATCATTATAACCATACGCTTGAAGTTGTACTGAAAGATATTTGACTGGAAGAGTCAGATTGCTAATACCCACAGATAATCAAACGAAGTGTAGACATGAGTCACAACGGGGCGCCAATTTATAATTGGCTATCGTTAAGCTATGTTACAAAACGTCTTAGTATGAAACAAGAAAACACACTACATGAAATAAACGATACTCTCCCCACATTAAATTCTCACAACGCAAACTGTTCGACTTGCCTGTTTTTATTCCGGGGATAGAACACTGGTTAATATTGGGCTTTTCATCTTGACGTAATTCTATCGTCCTCTCTCTTTTTATGAGCATGATATTCTGTCTAGAGCAAATGGATTCATGCCTCGTTTTGAGTGACTTCCATTAAAATATATATCCAATATGTCATTTCCACGAACTATAAGCCGTAAATCATTTACAAGAGTTGAGATACCAGGTGCTGTACGAAGTCTATCGGAATTCTGTTGAACATTAGACTTGATTGGAAACAAGATTGAGAAAAAGGTCCTGTTTCAAAGTAGTTACTTATTTTACGAAAACATTATTAAGGAAACATCTTCAAAATACAGAAAATCATTTTTCATGACTTTCTATTGGACGTTGTTAAAGTGCAACATTTTGGCTTAGGATAAGTAATTTTACGCAGGCTTCTTAAACTTTATCGCAACACGTAAATCTCCGATACTTTATAAAGTGCTGAATTGAGATAAATATAGCGTAATCTGATGGGACAACGTCTGGACTATAAGATGGAACGGGCAGATTGTCTACATCGTCCAGATATTTTCACACGTTGCACCAAACTTTTTTTTAACTGAGTATAGACAGGGTATTGTTCACCTTGCGGCGGCGACACAAGAAGCGTCTTCAACGCATAACACAAATTGACCAAGTTTACTACAAACGAAATACTAGGTTATGAGAGTTAGTATCAAGATATTGTATTGTAGCTTTGAGACTACCATGTAAAAAGATATGCACATATATATATATATATATATATATATATATATATATATATATATATATATATATATATATATATATATAAATACGCACACACACATATATATATATATCGAGTAAGCTACCCGTATGTGTCAATGTTGCATTCCCGCAAGAAAATTATGCTAGTTAAAGCGTCATATATCGTGCTAAAATAAAACATAGTCGCCTTCGTATAGCTTATTTCATAACATATATTCATACTACTACTAACTTCTAATAATGTTATAGTTAATATTGTAATATACACAAAGTCTGCCTACAGTTGCGCACCATTCGAGTTTCGAAAAACAAATATACATTTCATTTGTTTTCATTTTTAAACCTTTATTTATTAAAAAAAAACACAATATATTCTGATACTACCTGGGTACCAATTATATACGCAATATAATAAACAACCTTATAATATATGTGTATATACAGGAAATAGTAATAGAGAAAATGTTAGATAACCCTTATATATATATATATATATATATACATATATACATATATATATATATATATATATATATGGTAAGTCAATGAACATTGATAAGACCTGCAAATGGAAGCAAATCGATATCTTCAGTTGTTCAAAACAAGGAGCAGTTTAGTTAATAAAAACATTTATTTTTCTTCTCTTTCATTCCTAAAACCAGGCTTTTCAAAGATTAAAATCTTATCATCAGAGGAAAAATTATGATTGATAAGTTGACAGGATAGGACTGTCAAAGTTTCAAATTTGAAAGAGTTTTTTTAAAAAAGTTTTAAATTTCAAACGGGCATAAGAATCTCTAATGACGAAATAAAAAAAACGTGGGGCTCAGAAATATTAGTAAATCCAGAAGTATCTGTATAAAAATCCAACGACGACGATTCCACTCAGGTCTGTTGTCCCCGGAGAGGAATCAAATAAGTTTGGCCATGTCGAGGAAAACAATATTCTTCCTGTGTTCAGTTAAGCTTATTCCAAGGCAAAAAACAACGACAAAAGTATCAATGGAATCAAAAACGAATTGTTGCAATGTATTAACATTACTTGGGAATTGTGGGCTAGCATAAAGGAGGGAAGAGAAAAAGAAAGGGAAGAGAAAGAATAAAAGAAAAAGGAAAAAAAAGAAAAAAGAAAAAAGAAAAAAGAAAAGAAAAAGTAAAACGATCGAAAATAGAGTGTAATCTAACAGGTGGGGGAGTGGTTAAGGGATTCAAATTAAAATAATATTACGGCAGAAAAGAGGGAGCAGAAGATAAAAGTAAAGATAAAAAGTAATAAAAAATAAATTCCAAGGTGGCCGCATACAGAAATACCAAAAGTCTGGTCAGCTCAGTGAAGTTATGTTCCCAATGGGGGAATGTAAGTAGATTAAACACAGATAAGAAATAAAAACTGTCTTTTAAGGAAGAATAAGTTAAGATTGATTTACCATATTTTTGCTCTATCCAGTGTATTGAGCTTTCCTTATTTCACAATAGGTCCACCTCTCTAAAAGTGTACCTTATAGTTATAATTTACATAGGTATACATTATATATACATATATATACATATATATATACATATATATATAAATATATATATATACACATATATATATATACATTAGACCTCTTCAAAATTGACCTTTTTCTTCGAACATATGGAAACTGATATTATTCCCATTCTCCAAAGTCTAATTTAGCTAAATATACCAGTTATTGTGATATTGGTCCTTGGCTATGCCTGCCTCAAGAGCCATGTAATTTTATTGTTGACGTTTTTCAAAAACGCTGCAAAATCTGGGATATTATGTCCTTATTTTCATTGTAGCTTTCCAGAGGTTGATGCTATAGCATTGAAAGTGGTACCAAATGAAAGCTAATAAAATTGTCTTGCATATGATAGTAAACACATGCACACCTGTGTTAATTTTAATTTATTTTAATGCACACACATATATTTTTTATGCTTGGAAAGGATGCCATCATATAATACATAACTTTATCTCAAAAATGTTACTCTTAACGCATGTATATAATTTATTATCACTAAGTATGTTTTATCTATTCATTTCAGATTGTAAGTCAAAGCTGATTTGTTAAGATTTGTGAACTGCTGACAACATGGCATCTGGAAGACAACTATGCTGTGGGAAAGTGGTCAGCGATACAAGTGAACGGGATGAACCAACTGAAAAGAGAAGAAAGGTGGCAACTCCTGCCACAAGGTCATTCAGTGATGTGTATCTCATTGGGAAACCCAGCTCCAGCATCAGGGGCTCTAAACTTCCTATTAATCGCCAGGTGTTCCAGTATTTCCTGCATTTGAGGAATGATAATCCCAACAGTGACAATAGGTCTTTAGCCCATGATACCTGGATGTCGTTTTTCCATTCTGGAATATGGCAAGGATTAAAACACTAACTAGACCAAATGCAGTCAACCGTTTCATGATCCTCAATGAAAAGTACAGGAAAATTGTTAAAAACAAGGGAAGAAATAACAAACCAGAGGAAGAGAAACGAGCTAACTTTCTGAAGGACTTAGACAAGTTATTTGATATTGGAGCAAAGGATGTTGTGGAGGAGATAAGAAGTAACAGGCTGCTCACAAAGGAGACCAAGGAAGAGGACGTCAATTTCTACTTGGACCTACAGACAACTCGCCTGGCACACATGTCAGGTCATGATAAGGTGTTTGAGAAGAAGTCTAGAGAGAAAAGCTTCCGAGAAGAAATAGAAGAGAGAATATTATCATCAGTGACTGCTGAAGCAGCAGAAGTTGGGAAAATTTCAAGTGATGAAGACCCAGAGAACAGTCAAGGCTCTGGTACTAGTGAGGGTTCAGAATACATTCAGACAACACCAAGCTGTTCATCAAAACCAAGTACGATAACCTTACACTTTCCACACTCAGTTATGACCAGTGAAGAGATTTGTAACACTGCAGATCGGTTGTCACTCTCTGACAACCAGACTACAGCCATGGTGTCTGCAGTGTTGAAGGCAGGAGGCGCAGATCTTGATGACTTTGTTATGTTAGCCTCTACTACAAGACGAAATAGGATAAACACTCGTCATAACTTGTGCCAAAGTTACATGAATAACTTCAAGGAAAGTCCGCCAGATTACTGCACACTACACTGGGATGGAAAACTTCTACGGTTTGTGCTTGGTGAAAGATACCCAGTGGAAAGTCTTGCAGTGCTCGTCTCTGGTACTCCACAGTATGAGGAAAGGAAGCTGCTTGGTGTGCCCTTCATAGAAAGTTCCACAGGAATCCAACAGTGTAATGCTACATTGGAACTGATAGAAGCATGGGGTCTCACAGACAACATTGTAGGCTTGGTATTTGATACCACAGCAAGCAACAGTGGCATCAACAAGGGTGCAGCGAAGCTTATTGAAGAAAAACTAGGGAAAAAGGTATTCTACTTCGCTTGTCGCCATCACATATCAGAGGTAATAATTGGAAGTGTATGGGAGGCTGTGTTCAGCAAGGTCAAGAGTCCTGACAACCCAATGTTCAGCAATGTGAAAGAGAAGTGGGACAAGTTGGTTAAGGACTGCCCAAGAGTTCTGGGCCTAGTTGAACAAGACTTGAAACAGAAGAAGACAAGCACAATTGCAGTCTTAAGCAATTTCCTTGAGGAAGCAAGTCCGAGGGCAGATTACAGAGAGGTGGCAGAGCTGTGCCTGATCCTGCTTGGTGAGGAACCTCCTCGAGGTATCTACTGGGCCAAGCCAGGTGCCATTCACCAAGCCCGCTGGATGGCCAGGAACATTTACTGTATGAAGATGCTCATGTTTTCCAAGGAACTAAAATACAACACGGACACTATCTTCAAGCTGGAGAGGATGAACAAGTTCCTGACCTTATTCTACACCAGCCACTGGGTGACCACCACATCTGCAGCTGATGCACCTATCCATGACCTCCAGCATATGAAGAACATGCTGCAATACAAGCAGTATGACTATGAACTGGCAACCTCTGTTCTCAAGAAAATGAACAACCACCGCTGGTATCTGACCCAGGAACTAGTGCCATTCACCTTGTTCAGATCCCATGCCAGCATGACCAAGTCTGCAAAAGAGAAGCTCGCAGTCAAGCTGTCAGAAACAGAGAAACCTGAGAGTTACAGGAAAGGCAAGCCAGTGTTTCCTGTCATCAATGCAGCTACAGTTCTCACAGACCTGGTAGGGCCAGAGTCTCACTTTCTGTTTGATACTCTTCGAGTGAAATGTGACTGGCTCACTACTCCTGCTGACACCTGGGAAACAATGACAGCTACAGGAATGCACAGAAGTTTGTGAGGTCAGTGAAAGTGACCAATGATGTGGCTGAGAGAGGTGTGAAACTAATGAGTGACTTTGCAACTCAGATCACAAGTGACCCAGAGCAAAGAAGCTGCTTACTACAAGTTGTGGAGTACCACAGGAAAAAATTTGACAGTTTCAA
Source organism: Sepiola atlantica (assembly GCA_963556195.1). Taxonomy (NCBI): domain Eukaryota; kingdom Metazoa; phylum Mollusca; class Cephalopoda; order Sepiida; family Sepiolidae; genus Sepiola; species Sepiola atlantica. Next base: position 37,682,582 of record OY744519.1, on the reverse strand, counting down.
AAAAGCCACATTGAACAAGTGATAATACATGTATTAGTAACATCCTATCTGACAGTTTCTTATGCAATATATGTGTCAGTGCAGTGCTATCATACTACCAAACTGATTTTGTGTAGTGTCCCAGCTGTTTGTGCATTAAAATTAGTTAAAATTTACACAGGTGTTCATGTGTTTTATTGTGCTTACTAGCATATGCAAGACAATTTTATTAGCTTTCATTTGGTACCACTTTCAATGCTATAGCATCAACCTCTGGAAAGCTACAATGACAATAAGGACATAATATCTCATATTTTGCAGCGTTTTTGAAAAACGTCAACAATAAAATTACATGGTTCTTGAGGCAGGCATAGCCAAGGTCCAAGATCACAATAACTGGTATATTTCGCTGATTTAGACCCTGGAGAATGGGAATAATAGCAGTTTCCATATGTTTAGAGAAAAAGGTCAATTTTGAAGAGGTCTAATATACATATATATATATATATAAATACATATATGTATATATATATATATAAATACATATATGTATATATATATATATATATATATATATATATATATATATATATATCACCGAAGTTAAGCGGCGTCGAGTCTGGCCAGTACTAAATGGGTGACCATTTGGGAATACCAGGTGCTGTATGTGCTATCTGCTTATCTCGGCATTGTTTCCAGTCGTCTTGTATTACTACTTGCCATTGGAATCAAGTTATGCTGACTCAGGAGAGCGATTGTTGCGGATTGCGCAACCCTGGCAATTACAAATCGAAATCGACGGGAGAGTCCATCATATCTTATATATATATATATATATATATATATATATATATATATATATATATATATATATACTTATCCACTCTCAGACACATATTAAAAACGTCCTTATTAGGGGCATGAAGATAGGTCAGCAGCCTCAAATTACTGTTACAAGTTGATTGCGGATATGCCATTTGAAGCCACTGATCACTGTTTGTGCACACCTATATTCAATTCATGTAGGCCTCTTGTATAGTTAGTTATACAATGGGATCTCAGGTGGCGCAAGTAGACCTGCCACATAAACTACAGACAATGTCGTCTTGAAATGTATCTGAAACGTTCAACGCTGGCTGCCTTCATAAACTACGATATGCAGTTATATATTTCTCTCCAACGTGTTGAGCATGTGTTGGTTTTCTCACACCAAATTGATTGAAGCTCATTCGCCTTTTTACTAAACTTTTTTCTTTCTATGCTCTACACAAATCATTATCAATGAACCATATTCCTCTCATCTATACTGAACCCATCCACAGTGCCAATCTAATTCAATCCCACTCTGCAAATGCATACTTCACAAGTTACCTACATTCCGTGTCAGGTGATTTCTACCTCTCCGCCACGTTTTCCTCAAGTATCATATATCCTATTATTCTATTGTATCTACACCAAATCTGTGCATGCTTCATTTCTATTTTCTCCAATCGTCTATTAAACGTCATAGATCAATCACATCTCTTATGTTCACCTCATCTCTACCTGTATATTAAGTATATATGTTACTGTTTCTCAACCGTATCGTCAGTGATGAATAATCACCCAATTAAATGCGTAAGGAAAATATCGACTCTTACTGTTCTGATCTTTGTTTTTGTATTTAGTCATCGTTTATCCTGTATTTCGTCTTTTTTATACATTTTGTCGGATACCTATCCTAACAGTCTAATGTACCTACACAGTACGCCATGCAAACTACCACATACACACACATATATATATATATATATATATATATATATATATATATATATATATATATATATATATATTGATAAATAGATAGATATATAGATAAATAGATATATTATATATACATACCATTTGATGTACAGCTATTCTGGAAGAACATTGATCTGAGCGCTTAATTACTTTATGATATATTCTATAATCAGTTATGACATATTGGATCATGACATAATTCCATAGGAAATATCTTATGAAAAATAATATATATAATATCCGTTCAGTTAGTCACTACACACACACACACATATATATATATATATATATATATATATATATATATATATATATATATACATATATTTTTTTATTTATACAAACATTATTGGTTACATATGTGCATACATGTTTCGGTTGTACTCTTCGCAGAAAGTCAAGTGTTTATAAAAAGTGCTCGATAACAAGTAGAGCTGTTTATAAGTATAAATTTCTATTTATACAAACATTATTGGTTACATATGTGCATTCATGTTTCGGTTGCACTCTTCGCAGTAAGTCAACCTCATCAGACCAAAGATTCGGAGAAATGGGATTGATTTGTTGACCTTTTTTCACGAATAAATCTTGTCCTGGGATTGGTTATTTTCTATTTCTTATGAATTAGTATCAGATTACCTATTTTATATGTTGCCTCTTCTTCAACCTTTTTATGAGCTATCTATCCTCTTTCCTGTTTAATTACCTTCTTGGGTTACCTTTCAACCCTGTGTAACTTCCCAAGTGTCACAAACACATTTAGGCATAAGTATATTATCTATCAGTAAATTACACGCATGTAAACAGATTTAATAGATACACAGGAACATATAAACAAACATACATCAATATACACACACATCTCAACATGAACACACACACAGATCCACTTTCAAGCAAGAAATATATTCAAAGTACGTACGTGCGCATGAATATACTTTCAGTATACAAAACAGTTTCAATGTATAAATCAATTTTAATACAGGAAATAAACCCGCCTGCACAAGTAAATACATAAGCACAACACACACCATACATACACGAACATACATACATATATATATATATATATATATACATACATACACATAGATACACCCATGTACATACATACATGCATACATCCACAACGCGAATATACATATATATACATACGGATTTACATCTACAGAAACTAATACAATACATGCACTATTTATATATATATATATATATATATATATATATATGTATATATATATATATGTATATATATGTATATATATATATATATCTGCTTGACTCTCCCGACATAAAAATAATTTACACAACGATACTACCAATTCAAACGACAATATTTACAGGGTCTGGTGTTGGTCAAAAAATAGTTAATCACTGGTCAGCTTACCAATTCTGCCAGGTTAATGTGCCCGTGAAATTCGAAATGTATTCCTTTTTTGCTGTGATCTTCCAACAACTGAACACGGCTGCTGCTATATCCGCATTACACACAGCAGGATACGTTCGTGGTCCTATATCAGTATCAGAAGATAAGAAATGCAAGACTCCATATTTCTACAGCAAAGCAAAACAAACACAGTTAAAGACTGTTATAAAGACACATCTGATATGAGTTCTTCTAAATACCAGTCTTTTGAAATACACTCTTCTGCTTTTTCCCTCTCTTCTCCTTTTTCGAAATACAAGCTTTTATTACAAATTTCAATTGGGTTACGTTCTTTTTTTCTCTCGTCAGGGTCCCAGTATATTTTATATACATACCAAACTGGGAAAATCTAAATAAGTTGCAAATAAGTGAACTGACCTTCTAAGAATGTCGGACCTTCGTTAAACAAAATGAAATACGACATAGATTTAAAAAAAAATTAAAAACGTGACGTCGTTAAAGGAATTGTATACGGGCTTATTTGTTTTGGTGTTTTACTACTAAGATTTGTCGAAATTAAATTCGTTCACCTCTTTGTTCTTTCCTTTTTACTTTATTCTGTTTAACATCGGCAAACTATTTGACTTTAAACTGATTAGAGGTGTAAGAACCTCGGCTTTTAATATAGATTCCTTTATAAGCGAAATAACTTATGCCATTGGAATCATTTCAGCAGAATTATATTTACATTAGATCGACACAATAAAATGCAAACATAAGCAAAGCTCGTGAGAAAGCGGACATTTATCATGAAAAACATTGCCATGTTGAAAGACGAAGTATTAGAGGCAGAGTTCGGGTGGGACTTATTTAAAAAAGCTGTCAGAACTAGAAGAACATATTCCTCATCAAAATGCTGAATCCATGCCAGTTCAACATCTACAGCATCGTATGTTTAAGCCCCGAGGTTACACTGTGTTAAATCTAGCGGAATACGATAGGATAAATTTGAATTTAAAAATGTCGTCGTTCAATCCGAAAACTGTGCGGAAGCTGTCAATTCTTACAAAGCCAAGCAATTGCGATTTTAAAGTTTATTTTAACTGACTACGCGCCAATGTTGGTAACTCATCTTTCGCCAAAAAATGATCATTTGTAAGTGGTTGTAGCAGCGTAGAGCCTAGCTTGTTAAGATGTTGACTTCTGTTGTATCTTATACAACAGGCTAAGATCTACGCTGATAATAAAATTGTATTAAAAGTATTAAAAAGCAGAGAAAAATGAGTACAAACAGATAAAATCATGACATTTGACTGAATGAAAGAAACATTATTTGAAGAACACAAGATATTTATATACATACAAATCACAAGATATTTATCTTACTAATTTTTCATTTGAAATGTTCAGTTTGGTTAGAAAAGTAATAACATGCATGAGTTTATACCTGCAAGTTATTAGTGTGTGTATGGGTGCAGCGATGTAGGCAACTGTGTGATCCCTTGCGTTAGAATGCGTAAGTGTATGAATGACTGTGTCGCTTTTTGTCAGGGCGCGTAGTTGTACGACTTTGTGTGCGCGCGTGCGTTAAAAGCTAATTAAGCGTCACTTACTCACTTTTGTGTGTCTGCTGCTTTTTGTCAGAGTCCGTAAGCATGTGTGTGTGTGAATTTAAAATATATAGTATCCCCCCAAGCCCCAAGGCGGCAATGGAGGGTGAGCGGGGTTCTCTTCTTAACCGTGTGCTGATTATTGTTCAACTTGTTTTCTCGATAAATAATGTTTCACTTTACTTTAGAAAGCACGTTTTGCGTTTGGGCGCCAAAAAAGAATTTTTATTGTCAAGCTACAGCAAAGGTAGTTGAGAGCACATAACGTGACATCTATGTTTTTTACGCTAAATATGCATGTAGAGGTCAGTTTTGTAAGAACAATCTCATTTCTTATGTAGATGGAATTTTAAGGCCTGGCCTGTGTTTTTCGCCCACGCAGTTGGTCACTTAACATGATAGAATTGGGGTAAATGTCAATCTTGTAAGATATCCCCACCCTCACAAATTGAAAATATTAGTAATATTTATCAATTTGTGAATTTGTCATGAGAAACGTATTCTTTGTGTGTGTATTTGTTGTTGTCGTGTAAAATAAGAAATAGTCGGGTGCACGATACTTATTTCTTTACGTAATTTCTTTACGTAATTCCACCTTAGCATGAGCCAAGTTTTAATTCAATTGAGTCTGCGTCGAAGGTTATATACGATGTATCTTCGTTTTGATCGCGAAATGATTATAAATATTTTCGGTTCATTTATCTTGCGACGAGATGTGTGATTGCGTCTGAAAATGAAGTGACACGTACAAGCGGACACGTACGTTTGCAGTAGTGTGAGGTTTTTAAATGCGTCTGCAAATTTCAGGTCCATGTTTAGCCGGTGTATGATTAATTTGCATTCCTGTGTTAAGCTATGACGTGTTTTTTCATCCTTGTTTGCTATTAATTAAAAAGTTAGGATTAGCCCACGTAGTTGTGTCTCTTTTTCTTAGTTGACGAAAGATATTGAAGCTAACATTTTTGTAGCTTCGTGAAACAAATAGCCTATTTTAGTTAATTGCAAATATTCAATTTGTCTACGTTAAAGATAAATGTTTTTTTTATCGTGTTGTTGTCATAAGCCGGGTTAGCGCTTCACAGTGTTTTGTTGTTGCTGTCTTTGAAGTATATGCACGTCTAAAATGATGTATCCACTATGTTACAAATATTGAATTTGAAATAGGCAATACTATATTGGTTTGATATTGTTTTTCGAGGTGAGAGATTTCTGGGTTTATCATTTGGTTTTTGCTGTTGTAGAACTGAAACATATAAGTTCGTATATTCTGTTTTGTTATTTTTTTTTGTTATTTGAATTGTTATTTTGTTGCATTCTGAGTGTTTGAATGTATTCATCAAAAAGTGTACGTTATTCGAAATTCGGGCTCACTATTATGTAGCAGCGCGTAGACTAGCTTATATTTTGTTGTATATAAGAGAACATTCTAAGAACCACGTCATCGTTATTAGAACACAGAAGGAAATTGAGTACAATCATGTAAAACATAACAGTTGAATGAATGAAGTAAACTTAATTTGAAGAACACAAGATATGTATATATATACAACAGCACAAGACATTCTATCTAAGTAATTGTTCATTTGAAAAGTTCATTTCATTTAGTAAAGTAATAAATTGTATGAGTGTATGCCTGTAATTTATAAGTGGGTATATACGTACAACGGTGTAAGCATTTATGTGATGGGTTGTGTTAGAATGCGTTACTTTATTAATATGTGTGTCGGCTTTTGTCAGGGTGCGTAGTTATACGACTCTGCATGTATGCACGTAGATTGTGAACTGATTAGTCGTTCCTTGCCGACTTTTTGACTATGTAAGCATTTGCGTGTGCCGTTTTTGTCAGGGGGCGTAAGCATGTGTGCGTGAGTTTAAAATATCTAGTAGCCTCACAAGCTAAACTGGGTGAGGCAGGTGGAACGTAGGTCTGTTGTTAACCGTGTGCTGATGTTTCAAACTTGTTTTCTTGAAGAAAACTCCATTTTAAATGATGTTTACATCAGCTCCAGAACGCACCTTTTGAGTTTCGGCGCGTCAAAAGAAATATAATCGTCGATGTTGTTTAGAGTACACCATGTGACAGACAGTTTTGCATCGTTGCTTAGTATGTCAGTGGGGGCCAGTTTTGTAAAAAATAAATCTCATGTGTGTTTGACATTTAATTTTTAACGTGGCGTGTGTTGTTTCGGGCATACGTTTGGTCAGTTAATATTATAGGATTATGATACATATCAATTCTATATGCCCATCAAATTGGTTGTGCAAATCATTTGTTTGATATTCATTTCAGTTGTGATGATATATTTAACGAATTGCTGGGCACTAGATTTAAATATAAACAAGAATGTTTCAACATGAAAAATATTTGTCGGAAATTAATGTGAACTTATCCGAATATAACACCTAATATATCATTTAGAAATTTGTGAAGAGGACAATTCGAGCTATGAAATAATTTCTCTGTACTCTTAGAAAATAATCAAACAGTGAAGTTAGCAATTTCTTAGTTAACAATCAATAAGTGTGTTTATGGTTGAAACAGGGTTATCAACACTTAAATAAAAACAAATTTTACAAGATGTATAAATTATCAAGTCAATTTCAAGTAGAAGAAAATATAGTAATGCTATGAATAGAAAAAATAGCAAACTTGCTTGGCATTGTAGATTTTTCAACCACAACAGGCATACCATAAATCATTGATTTTTGAGTCGAGACAGTCTACGTGTATAGAGCAGGACGTGTGCATGTTTGTACATAGGCTAGTCATACAACCAAATATATTTATGGCAAATCGCATACATTAACCTTAAAATGTGCAATTAAAAAGACAGATAAAAGGTGAAACAATTCAACTGCTACTTACCTGTGTACAATGTCTGCCAATCCGAAACAACACTTTAGCTATCATATGTATAAAACAAAACACATAAATATAAAATACACTGCCTATTTGATACAAGCAGTAAAAGAGTTTATTTATAAAATGACGTGATAGTTTTTTTAATGTGGGAGAACTCTCCTATGATATGTGCCAAAATAATATCAGAACCTTTCAATGGACAATGAAAACAATATGAAACTAAGTCGTAGTCGCTTTTTAGGTAAATAAGGGTATCTTATTGACCCTATCTGTCTTATCGACGATGAATCTGATATGGAACTCAGACAGATTTGATAAAATATTTTAATTAACTTAAACTATTTAGTTCCTCTGCACAAAACAATTATATCCTTGGTCAAGGTTTTTTTGGCTTAATGTAGTTCACTTAATAAAAACATAACAGAATGGCAGACTGCACGAAGGGCTCTGCTTGGGAGTTTCTTTACATGCATGTCCCCGGCAGAAAACTGCCAATATTTTTTGCATGAAAATCAAGGTACCCCTAAAAAGTACAGATAAGACGTTCTACACACTTTTATTATGTTACAGTGTTTGAATATTTTACATGCTCAGACACTAGAGTGTATTTACATATTAACCTGGTAAAGGGTTACGTTGATGCCATCGGGGATTTTTTGACGAACGTCAAGTGAAAAGAAGTCGTGAGAAAAGGGTGTGATGGGAATTCTTCAGACAGTTCGCTGGAAGCAATTTGTTGTTATGAAAAAAAAGTATGAAATCGTAATAGTCCATCAAATTCAAACATTACGCTAATCACACTAAATTCCCCTGGCATAGACACAAAATAAAGTCTATGCTTCTAATCCCATAGCTGCTCTTTTAGTTTTAAACATAGTTGTTTACATCTTGAGCAATACAATATACGTGATGATTATGTAGAGGTATTACATCAGCACGAGCGTGAAGGTATTATCGAACGTTTCGATATAGCACCCGAAGATTTTTCAAGAATGTTGGATACCCCATATTCCTGTTTTAAAGAGGGAAGAGCGAATCAATTCAAATAAGATATCCGCGTTTAACTTTCCTTAAAAGCTAATAGAAAATGCTCCCTAAAATAAGCTGCTTACCCTGGCATAATCTTAATGAGGAAATATGCTAGAGTTGCTCTCTTACAATTTATAGCTATAACATATGTGATGTTAACAGCCATACATAATGCCTTCTTTGTGATAAAAATCGGATCCTTCGAAGATCATAACATGTGTTTGTATTAATGTAATTAGCTAATATTGTTAATTATACCACAATTAATGTTTTGCGTTAATACTAGCCGCTTCATTTTGAATTTCATAATCAAACACTTTGCCTAAAAGCTATCCGCTGATAACTGTAAAGACATGTAAAATAACACTTTCTATGCGGTAAACCTAATTAACACAAGTTACTATGTTTATATGTTTTCAGATCTATACACAATAGCAAATAACTGGATAAAAAGGGATAAATTTAACATCATATCGTAGAATACAAATTTGGAAAAACTTAATGATAACAGATCAGATATTCGCCAAGCATGGTTATTAACTCAAAATGTATTTTAGATATCAAGATTCAACACTAGAACGCCTTTGAGATGTCAGGGTATTTTATTGGCCAGTCGGTTTACACTAAAAGAGACTATTATCTTAAACAACAAGTATTTATTAACCCATTATCCCTGTGTTTACATATAACTATCAAATTACAATGCTCTTGAGAGATTCGTGACCTCAAACATTCAACTGGGATGTTGTTGTATCAGAAGAATCCTGACCTTATATTCTGTCTTATCACGTGACCTTGACAGGCTTTATTGCGGTTTCCTAGATTTGTTATCAGCATTGTTTGTTGTTCGATTTTAATACATTTTAAAAGGGCTTTTAATTTTGCAGTTTATAGCGTAAAAATAGGTTAGCCATACTTTGTTTTTCAAAAGTTAATGTTGCACTTATGAAGCCTAAAAACTTAACCATGCTCGTATTGTTGGCCGTGTTTCTGGCTATAAAGTGTTTACTGCACCTGTTTAACCTTCTTCCATCATTACGATTGGAGATGTTGCGATATCGGTTGATGAGTAGTTTGTGATGTCATGGCTATTGTCTGAAAACATTAAAACCAAGAAGTAATTTGTAAGAAAATAACTAAAACGCATCCAGTAAATAACTGAGTAACTGTAAGAAAATAATCTTCATCGGTAAACTTCAGATATGTTCTTAATGACCCACCACTGTCGACTAGCCTACAAGGGCAGTAACTTTTAATACGTATCAACATAATCTAAGCCGTTGGACCTTAATACGTGACTAGCTAAGTTAAAGTCTCATAGAATAGCCTTCAAGTGTATCTCAGTCTCTTAATTCGAAGATCAGTCATTTTGAAGTCTACATCATTAAATACACGGTAGGCATCGTCGAATTTCAACCGGTGATATCATTTGATATATACTCGGATATATAACTCATATTAAATAGTGAGACTCTCAACTCTTTTTTAGCTGGATGCACTCTTATAGATGAAGTGTTTACTTCCCCAGCATAAAAGAACACTTTCAAGTATTGAACACATCAGAATACCTATATATGCTGCTTGGGTTAGGAATACATGGGGACGCATGATTAGAACTATTCAATCCTGTTTGTATAACACGATTGGGCGTTCCCGATTAGCTCACTGTTATCCCGGTTGTTCGAACTGTCATGAACTAAATTACTCTCATTTATGAATGTTTTTCGGGTCAGATCTCGAAGTAATAATTTTTAATGATATAAACAATTAAAAGTTATTACTTCGAGATCTGACCCGAAAAATACATTTATATGATATAAATCCTCTTAATGCTAATTTTAGACTCATACCGAAAATACATGATCAGGATGTTTTGAAATTCTTCCTCTCTTCAAAATCACATGTGGTCAAATCCATTGACACGCTTTATACTATATTAATTAGATTCAACGGACTTTAGTATCATCACTACCTGCTGACATTCAGCAAAGGTTTAAAGATTTGCACCGGATTAACTTATACAATCGTATCAATGTTAGTGAGGTGGTCCTTCTAAGTTTTCTAAGGTTGGCTTCTGGGAAGAAATTCCGTCGGTGACGGCAAAAGGATTCATTCTGTAAAAGTCAAGAAAAGTGACGGGTCAGTTCAGGTCCATCCAATCAAACTGCTATACCCCATTGCACTATCGTAAACGCATTCCCACTATCCTAATATTGTTCCGAAATCGAAAGGGGTTAGTGATTGTAACATTTATATTGCAAATCAAAGATTGCTAATGACGTGCCAGATGGTAAGAGTGTAGATGTCCCAATATAGTTAGGTCCAAAAAGACTAAAAACTACATAAAATCTGATTTAATCAATATGCTAATATATATTTAAATACTACATATAAAAGTGAAAATATGCAAAACAGATATTTTGTATTATAATTCCGTGAATTCTAACATTTAAAATATAATTAATTAAAATGTATATAGATCTTATAATGAAGTCTGATAAATACTATAATGAAACTACGAAAACTATTATAATGAGAGTCTTAAAATATTAAAAGGAAGCTCTGAAAAATACTATAATAAAGCTACGAATAATATTATTATGAAGCTGAAAAATATTTTAATGAAGCTACGAAAACTATTATGACAACGATTTGACAAATATTATAATGAAGCTACGAGAAATGATATAATAAAGTATAGAGAATATTATAATAGAGTTACGAAAAATATTATAATGAAGCTCTGAAAAATATTATAATCAAACCTAAAAAGTATCATGATGCATTCTAGAAAATATTATAAAAAAGCTCTGAACAATACAGGGTGTTTCAAATGTCTTGGGAACATAACGATTTTTAATAACTCAAAAACTATTAAGAGTTGAAAAATGAAATTGGTACGGTTGGAAAGGTTAAAGTTTCAAGTTTTGTGGGGAATCTTCAAAGTTGCTCAATATGAGCACCATTCGTCCCATGGAAGACATCTAGTCGATAGTCCATTTCCTGCCAAACGCGTTCCAGCATCTTGACGTCAATGGTTCCCACAACTGCCGTTACTCGAGCCTTTTGTTCGTCAATATCTCTTGGAAGGGGCGGCACATAGACTTGTTGCTTGACAAAGCCCCAAAGGAAAAAGTCACACGGGGTAAGATCTGGAGACCTAGGAGGCCAGGGCATGAGAACGTCATCACCTCGCCCAGATCTCCCAATCCATCTACCAGGCAGCCTTGTGTTAAGAAACTGCCTTACTCTAAGACTCCAGTGTGGTGGTGCACCATCTTGTTGAAAAATGAAGTCATCAGATTCTGCTTGTTCCAACTGAGCCATTAACCAGTCTTCCAGCATGTTGAGATAGGATTCACCAGTGATGTGAGCCTCTTCAAAGAAGAACGGTCCATAGACACCTTTCTTGGAAATTGCACAAAAGACTTCACTTTTGGTGAATCTCGCTCGTGCTCAAGAAGTTCATGAGGATTCTCAGTACCCCATATGCGAGTGTTATGCTTGTTAACTTTGCCATTCAGATGGAAGGTCGCCTCATCGCTAAAAACAAGCCGGTCATCAAAGCCGTTATCTTCCAACTTCTCTTGCATTGTAATGCAAAAGTCACGGCGAAGTGGCTTATCAGTGTCCTTCAACTTTTGGACCAACTTGAGCTTGTAAGGTACCATTTGCAGTCGTTTCCTTAAGACACGCCAGACAGTTGCTGGAGCAAGCTGAAGTTCCCTGCTGGCTTTTCTCACTGATTTACGGGGGTTCCGCTGAAAGGCTGTCCGAACTTGCTCAACTGCATCTTCTGAAGTTGAAGGGCGACCTGTTCGCTTACTTGGGCACAAACACCCATCTTTCACAAATTTAGCATGCCATCTGACAATGGATTTCCTTTCAGGGGCTTCTTTTTTAAATTTCCTGCGAAATGCACGCTGAACACATGTCCACGATTCAGTCTTTGCAAATTGGAGGACGCAACATGCCTTGTCTTGTTTAGAGAACGCCATTACTGCACCTGGAACGATAACACGAAAATCATTAGTATGACCAAAAACTTGATTAAGCAAGCTTTAAAATGGCACCAGTTTCATTTTTCTACCTTGAATAGTTCATGAGATATACGCATTTGTAATGTTCCCAAGACTTTTGAAACACCCTGTATTATAATGAAGCTACGAAAAATATCATAATAAAGTATACACAACGATTATGATGAAGCTACGAAAAATATTATAATGAAGCTTTGAAATATGTTATAATGGAGCTTCAAGAATATTATAATGCATTCTAGAAAATATCATAATAACTCTAAAAAATATTATAATGAAGCAACGAATAATATTATTATACAGCTCTGAAAAATATTATTAGTATGAAACTACGGAAAATATTATAATGGAGCCACGAAAAATATTATAAGGTAGCTCTGAAAAATATTATGATAGAGCTACGAAAAATATTATTATAAGGCTCTGACAAATATTAAAATAAAGCTACGCAAAATATTATAACGAAGCCCTGAAAACTATTATAATGAAGCCATAAAAAGAATATTATAATGAACCTACGAAAAATATTATTGTGAGGCTATGGAAAATATTATAATGAAGTTCCAGAAAATATAAACCTTATTACTTTTTACTCATATGTGCGCTACTTAAAACACATTGTATTATTACTATTATATCCGAGTAAAGTAAAAATCTTACTTGTGTATAAACATATAGATATACTCACTTACAATTCAGATGACATAAATTAGATATCAGTAACAAGTTCGAAATCAAAACAATGTTTTGATAGCGGAACTAAATAAAATATATTTTTCAATAATTATAATAGGCAAAACGTATAGAAATCAAACACACTTCGGTAGATTATGAAAAGTGTAATGTCAATGTCATATATATATATATATATATATATATATATATATATATATATATATATATATATATATATATATATATATATATATATATATATAGAGAGAGAGAGAGAGAGAGAGAGAGAGAGAGATACTTTTTTATAGCTGTTCAGTTTATAAATCTCCGAAACAGTTACATAGTAATCAGCTTATAATCCGCGTTTAATATTTCATAATTTAAGTGTAGGTCCCCTGTTTTGTGAATTTTCCAGCGATGTGTCGGTTTATACGAGTGCAAAGTCTGTGATATATTGGACGTAGTATTTCTGCAAATGTAAACTGCATTTTCTTTCTTCGTTTAAAGTGACTCAACGCTTTTTTAGACTATCTCTCTTTCTCTCTCTCTCACACACACACACACACATATATATACATACATATATATATATATATATATATATATATATATATATATGTGTGTGTGTGTGTGTGTGGGTGTGTGTGGGTGTGTGTGTGTGGGTGTGTGTGTGTGTGTGTGGCTTGGAAAATGATTCCCGGAAAACCTTTAAGAGCTCGTTCGACCATCAATCAATAACATCCGTGGAAATGAAAACCTACGGAGGAAGTGCCATGCTATATTAATACGTTATGTAAATGAATGTAATTCAATAGCCGAAGCGTGAAATACAAAAAAAAACACGTTTTAAATAACAGCGGTTGAGTCAAATTTCTCAAATCGCTGCGATTTATGATGTGCCAGTAACTATAAATTGCAGGTTTTTAGGTGGTGCATGACGTTGATTCCAATAACGATTTTAACATTGTTGAATCTGTCTCTATCGCTTTACGTAAACCTTCCTTGTGTTGGCAAAAGGCGTTTGTAAAAACGCTAACACTCTCCCGGAGAACTTTGGCCGCACACCCGTTTTTCTTTTTTTTTCTTTTATATATTCCACGCTATGCCCATTTAAAACGAGCATTTAATTAAAGTCGGTTTAATCGCGTATTTGTTTTCACTGGCACTGCAATTATTCCTTAGCTCTTCATTTTCGCTAACATTATTGATTGATTTATACTATTCGTTGCTCCTGATGTAATGAAAGTCGAAATAGCTCGAGAATGTTTCCCGCATATCATTTTCAAAAGCATACATAAATTGTGAACATCCAAACATTTGTCTATATATATATAGTGTTTCAATGTAGTGTGAAGCAGTTCCGCTAAAAACAACGATTGGTCAACTTTGTCAATGTCCCAGCTTGTTCCAAGTTCATTTCTCTTTCTGCACTATGATTAGAATGTTATCAAGCCCAGTTGTATTGCTGACATCGAGGATCGTGACATAGTTGGAAACATCCCGAACAGATATATGCATATCACTCTAAGTTTGTTCAATCATTGAAAAATATGCAGATGGGAGGCAGCCCTGATCGCAGAATGGTAGAATGTTGTACATATTTTTTGCTAACAGCTTGGTGTTCCTAAGTTTTGAGAATATAGAGGACAAGCATCTATTCAGAACCATGTTACTTATACGCACAAACACGTGAAAAGTCACTCTAGATTAAACGGATTGTGCATATGATACACTCGCATTAGCTATAATCCTTTTGTCAACGGTTGCTGGCAGTGTTCAACGCGGCTTCGTATTATGAAAATACCTCTCGTTGAAAACAATTGATATAGTGGTTTCTGTGAGCAATGGCGGCGGCATATTTAGAGGTGGTCCATGGAAGTTTGTTTTTTGTCGGATTTTTTTTGGGGGGAGTATGAAATTCTATCTACCAGCGATACACCAGTCGGTTGAATTAGATACGGTACAGGAAACATTTATTTTAATAGGGGATGCAGATTAATTTCTGATATCAAAGATCTGAGGCTGTTTAAGTAAGCCATCGTGTATCGATACCCAATGCGTTTTAGAGAGAGTCCAGAGGTATTAGTGAACTTTGTTTAGATCTTAATTGAGACAACTGAGCGATAAGAATATGCCAGCAAAGACCGAACAGTGGATGAGCATAGTTAAAGACAAGTTGTCAGGAAAATATTTAGAACACTTGAAAAATGTCCTTAGCATCGGGTACGCGAGTAAGTTTTTCAACCATCTGTTTTAGATCATTGGCAAGGAAAAGTCATGCCAACACCTCCTGCTCTTGTTAGTTTGGTTTGAGTGGACTACATATTCCACATTGTAAACATCAGAGTCATCACAGACACATAATGCTTTGCAAGGGGTAAGCAGACATTATCTTGTTGATTTTGTCAGAAATTCCGATTCTGAAAAAAGGTGTCCCTACAACATGGAAACACGTCCCTGATGTAGGCGCGAATTCTGTGACAATTGCGATATAGAGGATAGAGTTTAAAGTTTATATTTAAGTATCCTGATATCAAAATGTCATTAGTAGAAACTGAAGGGTCCATGCAGGTTTAAAATAGAAACAACAATGTGTGTAAATATAATTCAACCACTGCAAGTTCTAGGTTTACCATTATGTATTTCTGTGTGACTTATCATGTTTTGATTAGAAGATTTGTGGAAAATGTCAGCATATGAGTTTAGAGCAGAGCGAAGAGTGAATGAGTAATACTAGATTATCTTTTTCTACAATTATAGTATCGTGAAGCTCTTCTTGAAACTACTGGATTGTCAAAACTCCATTCATTACATGTCAATGACGCAGTCTCGGTATTTTTCACCTGGATCATTTAGAGTTACTCCAAAATGCACGTCTTTGAACTATCAAGCGGATAACGTCAGCCCATGGAAAACATTTAACTTCAACAACATTATTAGTGATATGGCGACACCAAAAAAAGATAGGGATTGCTCACGTAATCTATGTCTACTGCTTACACTTTATTGTCGGGACATCGGTTTATCACTTCCTTGTTATAAAATTCGTTCATGGAAGATAAGGACTTAGTGGCAAATAAGGCCAAGCGATAGTGAAAAGGTTGCTGAAAGTTTATCCACAGGTCATTTTCTATGCTCCATTTCTTTGTGCAAGCGTATTATGCTTTTGATATAAAAATCGCTGAGTATGTACTTAGTAAATTTTTCTTGACTTTTTAAACAAAAATGTACAAAAAAGACGATACGTTTTCGTCATGTTTGAAGCCTTCTATGTAGAAACGTCTTTCTAGGAAAGAGAACGTCGCAAGGTGACACATTGGAAACACAAGGGCATTATAAGTATTGGTTTTCTATTTAAATATCTATTCGAGTCACTATATTTGCCAACGTTGAAGGTTTTCAATTACAAAGATTGGCAATGGTAAATATTCTGAGTTGAAGCGGTGTTAAGAAGGAAATAATTCACAAATAAATATCGAACTATAAAAGAAGCAAGAAAACTTGTAAAAATCGACAGAAAGCCAGGCATTCGGAGAAAATAAAAGTTAAAAAGAAATGTATAAAGTTTATTTACTAACAAGTGAACTAGATATACAGAGTAAATAGAATATAAGCAATAGAATGTGGCGAGCTCGATCGAAAGAGAAATAGAGTAATATTGAATAATAGCGGCAAACAGTTGTCATCCAAATATAAATGCTTAAAGTTTAAGAGGCATATTTTCCTTTGACAACGTTTCGCATTTACGAATGATTAAATATCGCGCGCATGTGGGTGAATAAGAATACTAGAATGATCAATTCGGTGATAATTACTTTAACATTATTAATTATTAGCT
Source organism: Sepiola atlantica (assembly GCA_963556195.1). Lineage (NCBI taxonomy): Eukaryota > Metazoa > Mollusca > Cephalopoda > Sepiida > Sepiolidae > Sepiola > Sepiola atlantica. Next base: position 37,665,397 of record OY744519.1, on the reverse strand, counting down.
AACGCTTACTGAACCCCATCAATAATGTACATATTTTAATAATAATGATTGAAATTAAAATGAAAATACAGAAATCCGTCAGACATCGGGTAAGTGCAGGTAAGTTTTGATACAGATTACTTTAGATATATTTATCCTTTTTTCAGTTGACCATTGAACAGGTAATTTTAAAGGCCGAATCCGATGTTTTGTTAATTAATATATAAATTAGAGGGAAAGTGGATGAGGAAGATATAATACATGCATGCAGAATTAGAAGAATCGCATATGAAACATCATCTCTAATATCTTTGGAAATTCCTTCCGTGTGAACAACCATTAATTAAGAATCGGACGGTCTGAGTTTAGTTTCGCAATTGGTCTTCTTTTGATATTAACCAGCTGGTGATTCGTTGCCACGCAGTTAAAGGTTCATGTAAGCTTAGCCTATAGCACTATTCTGGTCGATTCGTGATGGTGATTCTTTTTGCACAAGCGGCAGAATTAAGGAAGAATAGACAATTAATATAAGACAAACCATGTGTTTTAGTATGGCCGAAGAACACATTTATCGAAATAATTAAATCGCTTTGCTGAAATAATTCTATTAAGTGCGGCTTTTCAAATGTCGATTTTTAACGAGTTTTAAAAAAACTCCGTGCATATACGCCTGTTTTAATCTAAGAACTCGCATTTTATGTTTATCAATATCAGCAATAAAACATTCGAGAGAATTGAGATCAAAATACGAAAAAAAGTACAAACTGTAGCGTTTAAATAAAAACGTGTATCTAATACACTTCGTAAGTTATTCAAATTTGAATTTTTAAAACAAATATACATAAATTTACGGATTATTTTGATTAAATGTACACTGTTCATAATGGTGAATTAATAAAAAATAATACCATGGAACTATCTACTTTATTCAAATTCTAAAACTAATAAACACATAAGAAAATAGTCTAATCAATGATAATAACTAGTTTCATTTCTCTTAGGAGCAAGTAGAAAAATGTAGAAAAATAGTGATTGAACCTAGTATCTTTGCAGCTTTGTGTAATAATTACCAATCAGGGTTAGCAGGAAGATAATTTTCCGCTAAATGTTTACGTCTTACACCCATTATTCGTACTACATGTTAACTTTATAGACAGCAATAAGAATACGGTAATTTAGTCTAATATAATTTTATAAAGTGTTAGGACAACTAAAGAAAACGCAATTATCTCCCTTGGCCCATACGGAGTTATCTCCCTTGTCGATAGAGTCTTGCCTGCAGAAAAAATTAACAGACTGACGTCGTGAAACTGTGTATATTTCATCTCGCGTTACAGCGGTAATTAACTCATTAATGTATTCTGTGTTCAGTTGTAATGAATTTGTTAAACATTTCTGTTGATATTTCATCCATTTTACTTCATCAAATATTATTGAGTAAACCTAAATTACGAGGTTTACAAAAGTGGCGACGGAGGATTAAATTAACTTACAATTACAAAAATTCAGCGATTACTTGAACAACAGTCACGGTTAATGGAATTATTTTCAGAGAGATTTTCCACACCCACATCGTCGATTTCAGAAACAAATCTTAGGACATCTACAGATTTTATTTCACAAACAATAACGGAATTTTATTATGACCCAATGGCAAATTCGACGTTCGAAACATGGTTCGCACGTTTCGAGGACATTTTTCGAGTGGATTTCAAGGATCAAGCTGACGACTGGAAGGTAAGACTTCTGTTACGGAAGCTGGGGACGTCAGAGCATGATCGGTATGTGAATTACATATTGGCAAAACATTCCCGTGACTGCGATTTTCAAAACACAGTACAAATTCTCACTCAGATTTTCGGTGAGCATATTCCATTATTACATATGCGGTTCAACTGCTTTAGCATAACGAAATCTTCCTCGACCGATTTTTCAACGTATGCAGGCCTTGTAAACAAGGAATGTGAACGTTTTAAAATCTCTTCCATCACAAACGCTCAGTTCAAATGTTTGATTTTTGTGTGTGGGTTGAGATCGGCGCAGGAGGCAAATATTCGCACACGGATTTTGTCAAAAATAGAACAAAATCCAAACATAACATTGCAACAAGTTGTCGTGGACTGCCAGCGTCTAGTGAATCTAAAACATGATTGAACTATGGTACAACAAGCATCCATGGTAAACACAGGTCAAAAACAACGTCATCGACTTTAAAATCAGTCCAGCCCCCAACAGCCTGTTGGAATTGTGGCAACGGGCATTTTGTGCGATACTGCACCTTTAAAAAACACCGCTGTAGCAGTTGCAATCGACTCGGACATAAAGAGGGAGTTTGCACCCCTCCAGGACGAAAACCAACCCATAATAGGCAAACCTCACATACACACCACAGGCAACGACATCAACACAGAACAAAAACAAACAGTCTTTCAAAAACAAAAAGTATGATAGCAAGTTTACTCTCAAACCAAAAATACAAACGGAAATGTGTTGCAGTACAATTGAATGGCCATCCTATTAAATTGCAGATCGATACAGTCTCAGATATAACTATTATATCACAAAAACTATGGAAAGCCATAGGCCGGCCTTCATTGACACCAACAAGTCAGGTAGACCAGAGTGCTTCTAAAGATTGTGTTCACATCACGGGTCAATTACCCGCTACCATCAAAACAAAAGAAAAAAACGGTGTCAGGTACCGGATACATAGCAAATTCATGCCATAATTTGCTGGGACTCGATTTTATCGAGTTACTAGGTCTTCTCAACATTCCACCGAACCATATATGTGAGGTGGTGTCCAGATCGTCACCTCATAGCAGCATTATCGATCAGCCCAAAGACATCATGAACAATTTCTCCAGTCTTCACAAACAAATTGGGACGTTGCACTCAGCCAGAGGCCACACTGTTCCTGAAACCATCTTCTAAGCCTGTTTTATGACCCAAACGCCCAGTGCCATACGCTGCATTGCCACTTGTGGACCAGGAATTAAAACGACTTGAGGAAATGAAGGTCATCATACCAGTAACATATTCACGGTGGGCAGCACCCATCGTGGTTGTAAAGAAAGCCGATGGTTCAATTCGGTTGTGTGCTGATTTCTCAACGGGGCTCAGCGCAGCACTAGAGGATCATCAATACTATTGCCAATCTCCTCACCGTACTTAATGATGGCATCTGTTTTGCAAAATTGGACCTCACAAAGCCTTATTTTCAAGTCGAAGTGGCAGAAACCTTCAGGGAGTTGCTTACTATAAACACACACCGTGAATTATTCTAATTCACTCGTTTACCTTTTGGGGTAAAAACAGCCCCTGTCATATTTCAACAGATTTTGGACACAATGCTCACTGGCATGGAAAGTACAGCTGCATACTTAGATGACATCATTATTGTTAGGCAATCCAACCAGGAGTTTACAAAACGGATCAGCAAGGTCCTAACCCGCATCCAAGACTTTGGACTCCATCTCCGACCTGAAAAGTGCCATTTTTATTTACTGTCCATTCAATACTTGGGATGTATGTTTGATTGTCAGGGTCGTTGTCTAGATCCTGTTAATGTGGAAGCAATTCAACACATGCCACCCCCAACGGACGTTAACGGTCTAATCGCATGTTTGGGACTGGTAAGCTACTACGGTAGTTTCTTGCCTTCACTCCATCAAATCAAATCATCGCTTAAAAAACTGTTCATAAAAGACACAAAATGGTCCTGGCCCGAGGACTGTCAAACACTATTTGACAAAATCAAAGCACTCATTAACTCGGACCTACTGCTCACACATTTGACAGTACCCGGGCCAGGAAAATTTTGTGTCTTTTATCAACAGTTTGTTGAGCGGTGATTCGATTTGATGGAGGGAAGGCAAGAAACTACCGTAGTAGCTCACCAGTCCCAGAAATTGCGCACAATTTTGCGTGCTTGTCAGCCATCAACCCAGGGTTAAATTCAGCATAACAGACGTTTGGACAAGCCGAAGGATTTGTAGACACATTCAAAAGAGCAGTACTAAAAGAAAGAGGGGAGGGAACAACAGATCAGATACTACATACTTTTCTTCCTTTCATATTGAATAATACCAAATGGAGCTGTGAAGAATGGTCTATCACCAGCAGAGCCACTCGTGGGACGAAAACTCTGTACCACACTGGACGCTTTACGTCCCCAGCCACAAAGGTAACAAGTAAGCCTTAACAAAACTAAAATATTTTTCAGTTGGCACGTTAGTGTTTGCTCGGAATTGCAGACCTGTCTGGCCAAACTGGGTACCAGGCATCATCCGCAAAATAAATGGACAATTTCTTAATGATGTGCTAGTCGGTAACCAATTCTGGGAACGGCACAAGAACTCAGATACTCTGTAGGCAACTTAGTGGACAACAGACAAACCATTCCGTTTGATTTGTTAATGGACACATCTGAACAGACATCTCCACCACATCTTATGCAGACAAATTAAGATGAGAATTACGAAAGACCTCCCAGGACTTGGCCAAAGCGTAGTCGCACTAGAGTCAAGCACCTCCAAGTTGACCCCAGGTGCGCTCGATACAGTTAAAGACTAACACGGGGAGATGTTAGGACAACTAAAGAAAACGCAATTATCTCTCTTCGACCATTTCGGAGTTATCGCCCTTGCCGATAGAGTCTTGCCTGGAGAAAAAGATAAACAGACTGACGTTGTGAAACTGTGTATATTTCATCTCGCGTTACAGCAGCAATTTACTCCTTAATTTATTCTGTGTTCAGTTGTAATAAACTTGTTAAACATTTCTGTTGATATTTCATCCATTTTACTTCATCAAATATTATTGAGTAAACCTTAATTACGAGGTTTACAAAATAAAGAAAGTATGATAACAATATTTCAAATAAATACAACTCGTCTATAACATTCACGATAGTTTACCGCTATATGCTGACTATCATTCTTATCGATCCCAGCGTATTTGTTGTTGTTTATCTCGTTACTCTTTTGCAAATGTTGTACATTACAGGGTAACTTGTCTAAACAGACTGAAATATGTATTTGAAAAGATTACTGCCTCCAAATTGTTCTTTCAACACATCAGAGTTTAGTGATTGGGCGAAATTGAACAACTAAGGAAGCGGACGAATATGTAATAGACATGTACCCAGAAAATGATGCACCAGCAAAACCTTATATTAAAAACCTCTTTAGGAAATGGCGCGAAAAAAGCGCTGTCAGAAACTTAAATAAGTTAAGTCATAAACTAGTCCATACGCCTGAAGTCATCCGAAATATTAAGGGCAGATTATAAAAGTACCCCGAAAGTCAACTAAGAGACCATTCCAAGTATTTTTGTTTCCGGTGAAGTCGGTTCTCCTTATCGCTCCTTACACTTTCTAACAACTGAGACTATTTTGCATCTCAACACATTTATAATAATACCATGTATGGAGTAATGTTGTAATATTCGGGCTGGTGAATATCTGCCCAATTTGAGGATATTTGATAAGGTGCAGAAACGTATCAGTATTTTGATTGGCCTAATCTTTATTTTCGCTACACACTCTCTCTCACGGACGTTATGTTGCTAGTTTCAGTCTTTGCTATGCATACTATTATCGCACGTGTGATTCCGAATTGTCTGACCCATTCGCGGCTTCGTTCTTCCAGCTTATTGTACTCGTTGTTCAAGCTGTCTTCATCAATTCGCTGTGTTGATACCTCATTGAAATACAACTTAATATTCCAGTAGTTTTTTTCCAAGACCTGTGGGCGTGTATTACTCTCTTCTTGCTTACTATGTACCTCCTACGTATAACCTTGGTATTTTCAAAACTAAGGTCAATAGGCATGCTCTGTCTATGCGATAATTATCGTTCGTTATTGTTGGATCATTTCACCTGTTACTACATGCCTTGTATAGAGCGATTTCAGCAAAACGACGATATATCACGAACAACCTTTCAGCGTGTATTGGAATATCTGAATATGAAAACGAGCACACAATAAAACACCCAATTGTAACGAATCAATCTTGATGACAGTCTTCCAGTCGACTAGGATTCTGACCAACCAATTTATCTTCCGTTTTATTTGTGTGAAACAAAGTAGACATGGGCTATACTGAAACAGTCATTTTGGGTCGAGCGCGTCTCTTATTTGTCATATAAAACAACTGCGTCGAGAACAGTATTATACCTATTTTATATTGCATTAGGAAGAATAACTCTAATATAAGGTTCTAAATCTTATGTTTGAAATCCTTTTTCCAATTTTGATCAACATCTAGCATATGATTTTGATTTTTTAAATATCTATAATGTATGCTTAAGCTAAAATGTTTGAATAGAAAATTAAATTTAGAGAATATGACTTGTGTTGTGTTTTAAGATAAAATTCAATGTAAATCTGAAGTCTATGAACTTGCAAATAAGCTATCGTTTTCATATCATAGCCCCTGAAATTATTTTTTAAAATACATCAAAGAAAGTTAAATTTAGCAATATATATTCATTTATATCTAATACATGTTGCTAATCGGAAGTATCTGAATTCACACGACGGATTATAACCTCCTTCTACACCTTTGCTTAACACTAAATATAATCTACTCTGTGAACCCTTACACCAAGCAGGTATTTTCCAAAATGCATAATAATCGGTTAATTAGATTAGGAATGAAACCTGTACATACAAATATGTAAACATAGACCAAACTTTATATAATTAGCGATTATCCTACACATAAAATTGTACGAATATTTTAAATATTTCTTCCATCTTTTTCGCGCAAACCATTTTTCTTGGACGCCGTAGTTTAAAAATTGCATTCCTGTTTCTTGTAATCGAATACATATAAGAGAGAGGTGGAAAGGAATAGAAAGAAATATGAGGTGAAAAGAAGAGAGAATAAGAGAGGTGGATAGAAAGAAGGAAAAGGGAGAAACGTTGGACTTATTTTGATTCAAATCACATTTCTAGAAATAAGACGAGGAAGATAATTCGAGAAAACACAGATGTTTAACGATCCTGTAATTCGTTTTTACGATCAGATTAAAAAAAACCATTTGTAATAGAATTAAAGTCTCAGACTAAAAAATAAGTTGGCATTATCACCATTTAAAACTTGTATTTCCTTCTTTCATCGCTTAAAAAGCTAAACTTTTTAGATCAACCAACGAATCCATAAAATAGGTGTTGTCCGTCGATACGCCAGTTTAATGCCACACTTGTTTTAACAATATTATTTTTATCGCTACACGAGTAGATTTGACGGATTTATCATGATGCTGCCACCTATCTCTATAGAAGAGCCTGACTGACGTTCGGTCTGTAAATGCGTACATTTCAAATAGGAGTGTTATTGTTCTGCTAGGCGTCATTTTAAAATAGTATTTTCGTCATTCCATAAGACGTAATTTTAACAAATTATGTTCATCCATCTGGCAGGCATAAATTAAAAGTTATGTCAGCGTAATTTTGAAATAGTATTTTAATCGTTTAAGCAAGCATAAGTTTGAAATAGTAAGTATTATTCAGTATGTAATGTGTACATTTAAAGTAGCATTTTCGTCGTTCTCTTATGTTTGAGGTTAAAATATTATTTTTTCGTTCGGGCAGGCGTAAGATTAAAATATAATTTACGTCGATCTTTCAGGCATAATTTGAAAATAGCATTTTGTCGTCCTGTTAGGCGTAAGTTGGAAATAAAAATGTTGTCAATCTGTTCGCGTTATATTTAAATAGCATTTTCGTCGATATGTCGGACGTTTTAAACAACAGTGTTGGGGTACAATAACGAGTAATGTTTAAATAGTGTTTATTGTTATATACGGCTTAAGTTTAAAATAACAATGTCGTTGTTATGTAAGGTATAAGTTTGGAATTGCATTTTCCTTTAAATAGCAAGCGTAAGTTTTGAAATAGCATTTTCGTCGTTTAGACAATCATATGTGTGAAATTGTATTTTCATCATGATGTCAGGCGTAACTTTAAATTGTATTTTCATCATTCTATCAAGCGTAACTTTGAAATTATATTTTTATCGTTCTCTCAGGCGTAGCGTTGAACTTGTATTTTCATCGTGGTCAGGCGTACGTTTTAATCTTTTTTCTGCATTCTGTCATGAGGTAAGTTAGAAAAAGCATGTTGTCATTTCGTCACGGTTCCGTTTTAAATATAACATATATTCACACATGTCTATAAACTCTTCTGTCCGGTCGTAAACTGGTCGATTTGATATCACACACACTTACAACAGTTAACCGCGCAGATGGAATAGGAATCGACGCATCTTAAAAATATTCGCTTTCTACTCTAAAAAAGAATTACCAAATTACTGAGTTCATGTAAGTGCTTAAAATGCATCATGCCACGAGCAATGTTAAACAGAAAAACGCACAAATAAAAAGAACATTGCCTTATAATGAACAATACCTTTCTCAAGAGTACACCGACTGTCATTTGTTTTTATTGACTGTTTTTCGTAATTAGTAGCATAGACCAAGGTCAAAAAAGGAGAATGAGCCAATACGTAGAACGCTGAAACATACACAGTGCATACACATTAATGGGATAATGGAATCCAGTAGAACACACCAATTTTCTAGAGTGCATTGTATGATAAGACTTCACCCTTTAAGAATTGTGTAGGTAACGTGTGTATGAGAAGGAAAACACTGACATATCAGCATGCTATGATTATCACAGATACGTTTTATTGCAACTGTATTTAATCAATGCCATATCAAGAGATATTCAAAATTTTAAAAAGGACGTTGACATGTCATCACTCTGTGACGAAGTTTAAAAAGTCCTACGACAAAATCCAGGGGATGAGCTACTATCACCGAATACTAAAATAGTTCCTTTAATTTTATTTAGACCTTCTTACCCTGAAGAAGACTATTTAATCATATAAAATTAATAAGACAAAAAGTTTTAAAAAAACATTTTAATGATTTTAATAAAATATTGCATCTCAAAACGTGGTCTAGAAAGGCAATTGTTTGTCTATGTTCATTACTTCAAATTTTAAAGATAATTCAAGACCTTGAATGTTCTTACCCGCATAAGCGGCCACACGCGTTTAAGTTCAATTTTATTTATAACGTAACAATTACATCAGCCTTCCACATACCATAAACAAGTCTGCGATAACATAGGGGAGATAATCTACCAACATAGAATTCTAAAGGATTGCGTTTAAATATATTCGGACTCTTTTTCTCCGAGGAAGAATATGGTATACTTCAGAATTGATGAGAAGAAAAAATTTAAAAAACATTTCAATGATGTTTAATAAAATATTACATCTGAAAACGTGGTCTCCGAAGCCATTCGTTTGTCTATTTTCATTACTTAACATTTTAAAGATGCTTCAAGAACTTTGAATTCATAAACTATATATATATATATACCCGACTACAACCGTTGGCGATTTGTAAAAACCGGGTTCAAGCCCTTCGACCGACGTGAATTAACATCCCTATACGTAATATTGCGTAATCATGACACATCGATGTATGTAGGCATACACAATTTATATTTACTTGAAAAAATATATATATATCATTTTTTTGTAATTGTTTTTCTTAATCAACTCAAAGTGAAGAGCTACTGCACACACGCCCCAATATGTTTTAACTTGGCTCTGTTTTATTATTCTACTGAATAGTCGTGACCTGTTTGGTAGAAATCACCGCTTGCCAAATAGTTAGACCCACTGTTGAACAACACTTTGCTTGATCACTGGTGAATCACTACAAACCTTAACAACCTGCATCTCTTCACTGGCATTGCCGCTGAAGATGTGAGCAGATAAGTTACAAGCCGAGTAAGGATCAGAAAGGTGAGCGTCATCTATTTCATGGTCGGGAATCAACGATCTGAGAAATTAAGTCACTCAGAAGTCTCCTCAGCCCTGTCGAGCTCTGAACAATTTCCTAGGAAGAGATCAGACTACAGGTGCTGCTCAGATGCCTAGAGAACAGCTTTACTACGATTGACATGGGAACGTCTTATTTGTGAGCTCTTCCTTTTGACTCAACAGCACCCTGGCGCCAGTTGAAACTACTCAACTACTTGAAAACGGGAATGGAGCAATCAACAGTTGCTGTAGTTAGAAGAGGCTACAAAACCGTCAACATTCATTGTGCAAATGTAGAGAGGACGGCAATACGACGCTACAATGTATTGTTTTTCCTCTACTGTTTCATCGGTTACACTTGAAAGATCGTACAGACTTCAATAATATTGAAAGGACTGCGTAACAATGTTAAATATACATGAATAAATAAATAAAACGTAATTTAAAATAGATAATTCCGAAAGCGTGAATAGAAATAAAAATAGTTCTTATATTGGCGCTAATTTTATTGAAATGAAAATAGTTACGAAAATATAAACACTATACATCTCGTTAGTTAGTGAATTTACTATCAATAGTCTAGGTAAACTTGAGGAGTCGGCAAATAGTGTAGCATTTGTTAAGTAAACTCCGTTGCTAGTCAGAGAAGAATTGCCAATGTGTTTGAACCATCCGACCAGAAAGAATTAACATTAATACTGAAAATTGCATACACACAAATCATGGATGACTGTAGGTAATATTAATATATATTTATTTTTGAAAATATTGTTATGCCCCCTTAAGAAGAACTGAACCTCGAAGAGTATTTAATAATAAGCAGTCATACCAGGGGTAATGCGATATTCCCCGCTCTGTAGTGGGTGTTGAACACTGTATGACTGGCTTGTATATGTACGCTATTTTACATTTATATAGTTTACATTCTCTTTATTTCCATGTTAATTGGTGTTAGCTGAGCCGTCGCATATCAGTTACAGGTGACTCCCAAAGGGATTCCAGCTCTCTGACCGGAAATAATTTACATTTTCTTTACACTGAGGATTACATAAGCATGACACATCGATGTATATAGTTAATATAAATAAATATATATTTTAAAATATGGCGATTGAATCGGCGGAATGTTTGATCCCTATGCGAAATAGCAGCTGAAGAAGTCGAAGTGAACCATTGTGTAGAGTCAGGTTTGATAGAGAATAGCCGTGTCATCTATGTCTACATTGACCAATCAGTTACTTCATATGCGCACTGATCAACATGAGAAAAAATGTTACTCAATGTGTTGTCTCTGATGTGATCTCAGCTAGCTCCCTTATCTGCTCGCTTGTTGTATCTAGTCGTGTTGAGCAACGACTATTCAGCTTGGGGACGAAAATGAGGATGATATCAACCATTATCAAAAGTGATCCGCGTTCCCAAGTATGTTTTAAGCATTTGTTCATACAAGTCTCAAGCAGTGTAGTCAAGAATAGATTTTGAAGTTACGCTTGCCAATCCTTACGATCTGAAAGGCAGGACAGTGAAAGAGAATGTACAGTAGATAAACATATACAATGTAAAAATATAAGATAAATAGATAGAAATGTCTTACGAGCTTGGTGCGAAACGTGATAGTGGTACTCCTTCAATCACGGTACAAATCGGGTTTTGTTTCTGCTAGTTCCAATATAAAATTATAATATTAACACCTAAGTACTAGTTTTCATTCGTCTGAAAATCACTTTTATCATTAGTGGCAGTAAAATATACAGTGACGTAAACATAGTAATATTTATGCTAGCATATCTCACTATATCCGGTATATTCAAATCTTGACTTGAATATATTATGACACTAAAATATTATATGATACGCCATTTGATCGATCTCCAAATCACGTGCTTATTTTATTTAAATGTTACCACACTGCCTACTGTTAGTATTTATCCATAGATTCAAATGATAATTTACTGGTTTATTATTATTATTATTATTATTATTATTATTATTATTATTATTATTATTATTATTATTATTATTATTATTATTATTATTATCTTTTTTCCTAAATGCATGCATATTTTCAATGTTCCTAGGGATAAAGATTCGAACGTAATGTATTTATCTGTGTATATAGTTACATTTTTACTATAGTTTTCTGTTTGTTGCGTGATAAGGAACCATCATATATCCCAACACTCTTAAAACGCATTTATTCTCTAGTTGAACATGTTTCTATTTAAAATGTTTAAACTCTGTGAGTAATATATAAAGAAACACACGCAGGCATACTACCTAAGAGAGACTGTAGATAATTTTAATTCTTACTACACACCATCCTTGAGTGTTTTCGATTCCTCTGTACAAGGGTGTGTCAGGTCAACTTGACATAAGGATACTTAAAAAATAAGATCTTTTATGACATGGCTATGCACTGGCTCATACGATTAATGGTTAACCTTCTGCACATTATATTATCCCAAGTAACAGTATTGAGCCAGGTACTCCACAAAACAAGATGACTACTTGTTCTGGAATCCAGCCACACCAAGAGAATACGACGGCATCGATAAACTATAACATAGTTTCGTGGTCAATTGGGGAGAATAACTTGGTGCTCTTTAGTGATTTACTAACACAACATTTGCGAAGTAAAAGAAAATATTGATTGAACTCACGGGTTCTCTGTATATCATATAGAATAGGATTCCTATATATTTATGGTAACTTACAGTGCAAGAATATGTATGTGCCTGTCTGTTACGTAGTATATATATATATGTATATATTATAATATAAAATTATAATATAAAATGAAGTAATAAAATAAGGTGTCAATCAAATTTTATTAGAATTCAAAGTTCATGCAAAGCATCCTTAAGTCCTTAGCTCATGAGTTTTCAAAGATAATTCTTCTCTTCAGAGGACCATTACCGCAGTTATACTACTACAGGCAATAAAATTACGCTTTGAAAATATATAAAATTATATACACAAATATATAAAAATACATAACATCAAACATATCAATCCAAAAACATACTTTTGTTGAATCCATACAGTCCATCCAGGTCATACAAGTTGAGAAGCATAATCAGGAAGGACATGTTTTTGGATTGATATGTTTGATGTTATGTATTTTTATATATTTGTGTATATAATTTTATATATTTTCAAAGCGTAATTTTATTGCCTGTAGTAGTATAACTGCGGTAATGGTCCTCTGAAGAGAAGAATTATCTTTGAAAACTCATGAGCTAAGGACTTAAGGATGCTTTGCATGAACTTTGAATTCTAATAAAATTTGATTGACACCTTATTTTATTACTTCATTTTATATTATAATATTAATGCTATATCCAGTATATTGAGCTTCAGTTTTTTATCCGGATGTTTCACTAATTATAAGATATTAGTTGACGCTTATATCTTTTGTTGGATTGCTTCATATATATATGTATATATATATATATATATATATATATATATATATATATATATATATATATATATATATATATGCGTGTGTGTGTGTGTTTTTATTACAGGATTCACCCTTTAACTAATAAACAGATCATTATTAATGTTAAATACATCTGACAGTGGTTATTTTTACTGAAATTGTGTTGCACGGAAGTGAGAAACTCTTAATGAAAATCACGATACTGTCGATATTCGTAAAATGTTTACAACTAGAATTAAATATTAATTAATCTATATATTCCAAATTTAAGTTTTACGGAGTATTTTAAAGGGTGTTACCAGGCATAATATGTGCACAACCTCTATTTGTAAAGTAGAATATTTCCGATTTGCCTTGAATTCGATCCATAGGTATCAGACAAACATAAATCAGAAGTCACTGAAATTGAATGTCTTCTGAAGACCCCGTGAGATGAAGCCTTAAATTATAAGCGTTTTGTTTCTATTATGTAATAAGTTTTCTATCAAACTTGTAATACGGATTCAAGACATAATGTTTACTTGCAGTATATATATTGTTTTTACTCTTTATCAAGGCCATAAAATGGTAGAAAATATGTTCTGTTTGGGGATTAATTTTTCATGTCTGTGGATTAATTTACTATTTTTTAAATTTTGTTATGTGTATATATTTCTGCAGTTGTATGTACATTATTAATTAATACAATTATTTGCTGACCTTTATGAAGTTTTAAATACCGTCTCTTCGCGTAAAAGATTGTAATGTAATCTATATTATGTTTTATATACATTTTTCTTGTGGTCCATGAGACTTACCAGATTCCAGGAAAAGAATGCATTTAGTCTGGTCGAGTACCAGTGAAGTGCTGTTACTGAAGTAACATCACTACGAAAAAATGCACCATTACTCGTATGAGCCAGGGTATAGCCGTGCCGTCGGGATCTTATATGGGCTTCGAATACAGTGTCATTTTGAATATTTGTTACGGTTTACCTGTAGGGTTAAGTGTCTCTATCTCACGCTGGCCTGACAAACCCTTATACAGAGAGATCGAAGCCACTTAAGGAGTGTGTCTAGGAAGTAATTCAAACTCCCATAATTAACTCTGAAAGTGACTTTGTAAATATGATTAGAGAGTAAAGCTTCAACAAAGAATAAAATATTTTTTTAAAAAATACAAAACGTCGTAAGAAACATAGACTACTGTAACACAATCTTTGTAAACGCAGATAAAACAAGACACTTTTGTCAAATAACTAAACAAAATCGTGAAAAATAAATTCTAGAAAATATTACTCGATACTAACAAATCTAACTACATATATATGTAAGAAAAACTGAAAATAAACAATTCAATGATTCAGTAAAAATAGCGCGAAAGTTAGTAAATTATATCTCATTACAAGACCGCAAATGCGATTTAAAAAATAAGGCTAACACTCGTTTAATTAAGTCGACTAAGCCCGATATAAAAGGATCAGCAAAACAATCGTTTCTAAACTGAAAAAAGACAAATAAAAATATATCGATTAAAAGAAATTAGTTTCTACTCTCGAAAAAATCACTGTGTTTAATAATATCGAAAATAGTAATAAATGTAATTTGTTACACTTCAGCATATAATATATGTACTCATCTATACATGAATAACAATTAAACGCTGCCCTAAACTTCGCCGAGATATATACCGACATATACAAGAATGGGATTAACATTATAAAAAATGTGGATCCGATTAAATCAACAATCATGATTAATGGATACAAACTAAAATGACAAAACTCTTTGATTTGAGCAGGGGTGTGCAGGACTTTTCAGAAGCAGCTCACTACTATATATAATAGTACAGAGGTCAGCCTACATGCTGGGGAGTCCAACCAGCACAACTATACATACGGAACTGACAGAATTAGGCCAAAAGTAGATGTATTACCTAACATAATATGACCTGCTCTTCATATGCCCCTTTCAATGTAAATAACAATGCATACGAGCTATATTTAAAGCATTACACAAAACTATTACAACCATATTCTTAAATCTATTCAGACGTAAGCTGAAAATAAATCGAGCAACGAATATTTATTTCAGATTTCAAGCCACATTTACATCACAGCTCTAAAAATAGTATGTATATATATATATATATATATATATATATATATATATATATATATATACATATATATAATTATATCGATGTTAACTATAAGCTCTAAAAATAGTATGTATATATATATATATATATATATATATATATATATATATATACATATATATAATTATATCGATGTTAACTATAAGCACAAATATAACAATAATTTTAATAAATATAAAAACAGAGACAAAGAAAACTATCGTTTGGTTAAATATATCCAGATGCTAAAAGTTAGCAAGAAATGTCTAAATCCAAACGAAAAAAAATCTGCAACTAATTTCTCACACAAGATATTAAATAAAAATAACCAAAACATATCTTACAGTTTTTGTGAAAACTTTAAAATGATAATCAAATAAACTAATAACATGATTATAAACGAAAAAAAATAATACGCGTAAAAAAGTGATAACTATATCAATAATTACAATTACATTCATATTAACAATAATATAAACACTAGAAAAAGGAATAACTCGAATAATAATAGCAATAATTAAAATAGGAATTTGAAAGATATATGAAGATGAAGAGAAATACTGTAACTATTCAACTAATAAACCAAAAGCATTGTTTGCCAGGCCAAAACATTTTCCCACGAAAACAAGAATACAAGGAGAAACCTACATAGATGTAAGACCAGGTATGATAACGATAAAAGCACATTCAATCATACAAAAACTAATTCGAACCATTACTAGCGAACCATTACAGGAAGCAAAAAGAAAGCAGATAATTAAGTGGAAAATATCACGATGAGTCAGTACATGCTACTATTTAGATGGCATGTGTATATTATGTTTGAATACAGAGCTTGAAACATTAAATGTTAAAGATTCCAAGATGTTAAAAAACTTTAAAAGCGAAATCTCAACAACATGTATGCATAGACTACGATTCACCTTAGAAAAACTATATACATAACAAATAAAGTAATTAAATTAAATAAACACATAAAAAACTGAATCAACAGTTCCAGTAGCAACGACTAAGTAAACGAATAGAAAATAATTTATTTCAATCCCGCACGTGCTAAATAATGTCATTAGTTTATTATACTCCTTAAATACAAAACGCGTCAATATCTACACAACATAATAGGGTGCCAAGTAAAGCATACCAACTCATTTGTTTGATGGAAGCTCGAATATTAACCAAGCAATACATCACCCCGTGATGAAGTAATAACAAGTAATTTGATCGATTTGTTCAACTAGATTAGAACCTATTTACACACACACACAGGCACACACACAAACACAAACACAAACACACACACACACATACACACACACACACATATATATATATATATATATATATATATATATATATATATATATATATATATATATATATATATATATATACAGGGTGGTGCAAAAGCCGCGCATTGGTTTGTTAAGGTGATAGAAACTACAACATTTAAAGTAATTTACTAGGCTTTTCTGATAAATAATACATTTACTTGATAATTTTGTTGCAGTAGATTTTTAAAATAATATCCTTTACATGGGCACCATTTTCGGCCTCACAAAGACGGGCTCTAGTAAGGGCACTTTCCATTACAGTCCTTAGAATAACTGGCTCTAGTTCTTGGATTTCATGTCTGATATTGTTTTTAAGCTCTTGAATCGTGGTAGGCTTGTTCACATATACCCTTTCCTTAAGATAACCCCAAAGGGAAAGGTCATGGGCTGTTAAATCCGGTGAACGTGAAGGCCAGTTAAAATAAGAAAATCTGCTAATTAAACGCTCGCAAAACAATCCCCTTAAGAGCGCCATACTTTTTCAGGCAGTGTGGGCAGTAGCTCCATCGTGTCGGAACCACATTTCTAGGTTGTCCTGAACAGCTGGCATTAAAAAATGTTCAATCATTTGTTGATATCGCTGTGCAGTTATCGTCACCTTCTTCGTCTTCAAAGATATATTGACCGATCACTCTTTTCGAGGTAGCACCACACCATACGGTACATTTTAGTGGATGTAATTAACGCTGATGAACGGTTCTTGGATTTTCAATGCCCCATATACTGCAGTTTTTCTTATTTACGAACCCGTTCAGATGAAAATAGGCTTAGTCGCTCATTATCAGCTTATGACTGAACTCATTTTGTTCTCTGGCTAATTGCTGAATGTGAACAGCATAAGCTACGCATTATTGCAAATCTGTAGGTTGTAATCTTGTAGCAATTGAATTTTGTATGGAAACCGATGCAATTCACGCAAAATTCTTTGAAGTGACCTTCTGGACATCCTAATCTGAGTGGCTCGTCTTCGAGTTTAGGTGTCTGGATTTTCAGCAATGCTTTCCTCAACGAGTGCTACATTTTCCACTGTCCGTACTGAACGTGGTGTGCCAGATAGTGGAAGATCACTGACTGAACCCTGCTGTCGAAATCGGGCAACAAGACGATCAATTGTTGTCTGACTGGGAGATTGTCTGACATTATTATACAGATTATAGGCTCTTTGGGTTAAGGTTATTGTACGATGGTTTCCGAAGTAAAGTTCAATAATTTTGGTTCGTTGTTCAGTGCTATATTTTTCCATGAAAAATGATCAATGTTTATATCTTTAATATTCGTAAAAATAAGGAGAAAATTTGATTAAATGTGAAAGTTGTTACTGATTCAGACTAATGCGTTACTCTTGCGCCACCCTGTATATATATATATATATATATATATATATATATATATATATATATATATATATATATATATATATATATATGTGTGTGTGTGAACTATCACTAGCAAATATCATTGCATTAAGCCTTAACATTCACTACGGGGTACAACCGTCGCCTCTGGGCTCTTTACTTGGTATATATATATATATATATATATATATATATATATATATACTATTATTCACAAAGGTTAACGTGAACACTGAAAATGTATACCTACTATCTTATATGACTTTTAAGGCTATATAAGTGTATACATGAAAAGTAAATACACATATATATATATATATATGTATATATATATATATATATATATATATATATATATATATATATATATATAAATATATATACAACTATTTTACAAAGGGTATAAATAAAATTAATGATCTCACTAACTTTTCCAAACTAAACAGTATTTAACAGTATTTTTAAAGATGTGCACACTACATTTTTGCGTTTGATAATCACTATGATATTTGTAAGTGAAATATAACAAATCGATGTAAATAATATTTCAAACATAAGCACAAAAGAGTTTACCAAATCATAGGTAAACATTACACGTGATATAGCGTCGGAAATGTTATTTTAAACTTAAGCGTTAAATAGCCAACAACTTACACAGGCTTTCATGTCGATGTTTGAAGGGCTCTATGTAAAATATATTAGGTATCAACATTATACAAAGTTTAATTAGGCAGAGGAGGTGATGGCAAGTCATGATATAAATTAGTATGTTTTCGTACCTTCTATTAATAGAAATAGTTTACTTGTGACATAGTACATTCTAAACATATCCAAACTTATCAATGTATGTAGGAATATAACAGTAAATTGTTAAGAGTGGTTTCTGTTCAGAATATGAGTTATAATTTTGAAACCCAGCTGAATAACAATACCGCAATGAATGAACACGTTATAAAACTGGTATAATGGGTGTAATTATTATAGTTATGTCTTTTTAAATAAAATCACTATTAAATTTGATGCTATTTTTTTAAATTGAAGTTATTGTACAAAAGTCTCGATAAATATATATATTTATATATATATATATATATATACATATATATATATATATATATATATATATATATATATATATATATATGTAGGTAGAAGGAATTAAAAAAAGTGATGGAGGCAGATCTTTTTTCCATTCAGTTGCTCAATGCAAGGTATATTCCGCAAAATAGCAATTTATTCAATTAATGTTTTCATTAGGCCAGGCTTTTCAAAGATCATCATCTTATAATCAGAGGAAATTGCTGGGATAGATAAGTTGGCAAAGGCCAATATTTAAAATTTTAAAAATCTTCAGGTGCGGCCAAAAGAGATAGAATCCAGAGGGTAAGAAGTCCAATAGAGGGTTTGTTCGTGGATGCAACAAGGCTCACTAATTCGTGAGGTGGGAAATATTAGCCATATTAAAAAATATTTTTGGACTTAAAATCATATAATAAGTCTAAATTGACGAAGAGACAGCGAATTAATATTTAATGGCTAGGCCAAGATCCCAATTGCCCGTTGATAAACAGGGCCGTCTGAATGAATGGCAAATACTCATATGAGATCAGCAGGCAAGTCAGGAAAGTGTGAGAGGGTGTGAGAGAAGAAGAGGGTGCGGATGTGATGAGTAAATGCGATTTAAACTTAGAGTGAATCAGGGTTCAACTTGAAATGGGGTAAGGGAGGGGGAGGGCAATGTGTGCAGGAGGGGAGATTAAAAAATACAAAAATGTGTCGGAGGAATATGCACAGGGGGTTGGGACTGGATGTTCAATCAGATGACATTATTTATAATGAGGCAAAATAGATTTGAAGGATAGAGATTAAAATTAAAATAAATCTTAGGCCGCAAAGAAAATGATGGATTAACAGATAAAGAAATATATGATTGAGGGAATAGTCGATAAAATTAGAATCTGGAAGTAAATATGTGAATAAAGAAATGGCAATTTGACGTTGAGTAAAGAATCGGAGTGATATTCCCCAAAGTGGGTAAAGAGTTGGGTCGAAGTAAAATATGTTGTTTCAGGATGCTAATGGGTTTTGGATGTAGGAAAATTAAACTTTGAATCACTATGAATTCCAGAATAAGAAATATGCAAGTTAATTATGCATGTTATTAAGTAGGTGATGGATAGCAAATAGTATTTAATTCACACATTGTTCAAAATAGTGAAAATACTTGATTCCAGAGTAAGAAGTGGATGGAAGTTAAAAGTAAATATTATGGGGGTTAAGAGATGTAGATTGAAGGTGGGGGCCGGGATAAAACAGGGTCAAAGAGAAGTGAACGAGGGGAGAAGTAATCTAAGGGGGAATTATCGAGGCTAATAAGAGAATGGGAAGAAAAAATATTTAGAAGTTTAACAGGGGGGAACTGTAATTAAACGGCAAAGAGAAAGCGGTGAGCAGTTCGATATCGAAGTGTGCAAAGGGGTTACATGTAGATAAGGCGAATCATCAAGTCAATAAGAGGACTGAGGTCTAATGCAATTGCGGTAGGTTAGTTATCAAGTTGAAATGGAGGATTAAAAAGTTGGATGTATTGATGAGTATCGAAAGAGTGTATTAAAGGAAGTGAAAGGAAAAGGAAGTGATATCATATTAAGGTTATACGATAAAGGAGGTTGAGTACAATGATTTAGGGGTACTGGGAGAGAGGTACAACAGCTAAGGGGATTGTAAAGCTAACGGAAGCCATGGGTAATTTTTTAAGTTAAGAGAAAAGTTAAAGGAATGAGGGAGATTTATGCAGAGTTATAGAACAAAATAAATCCGAGATGTAGGGAGGATAGTTAATCAGCTGGGAGAGGGTTGTCGGAGGATTTGTATGGTTGCTATACTTAAATTTACGTTTATGTCTGGAAATGGAGATAAGTTCATTCTACGAATTAATAATATTTTTAGGTCTAGTAGCAGTAGATATCATAAAGGTTACTAATGTACAAAGTTGTCAGTGGGGTGAACCTGAGGTGTAGGATCTGGACTTTTTAAGTATTGACAAGTGTAGTGAGCAGGGGGGATTTTTAAGATTGAGATTTCTAAGTAAATTGGAGAGTGAAGTGCCAGTGACATTATCGTTGCTATTTTAAAAGAAGTAGATATGGTTAGAGATCCGGCTCTTAATGGATAAAGTGATCGCACAAATGTAGGTGTGTATCTTAAAAGGTGATGCTCTAGTTGTATTCACATTGCTAGTGGTATTAGAGGAGATTTTGCTTTGAGAGTTCAGGTTGTGTGAGGGAGTTTAGTTGGAGTTGTAGGGTTGAGCGGTTATTGGGGAAATGTATGTTAGCCCAAGGACACTATCTATTATTGGGGACCTTTATTCTACTTTTTCAAATTTAAAATCTTGGGCTTTGCCAACTTATCTATCCCAGCAATTTCCCCTGATGATCAGATTTTGATATTTGAAAAGCCTCGCTTAAGGAAAACATTAATTGAATAAATTGCTTTTTTGCGGAATATACCTTGCATTGAGCAACTGAATTAAAAAAGATCTGCCTCCGTCGCTTTTCTAATTCTTTGTTATTCTTCTACTTATCAACTTTCTCTATCCGGTATATTGAGCTGTATACTTTTTACAATAGGTTTTACCTTTCCTAAAAGTTCGGTTTTAGTTCTCCACTTCATATATATATATATATATATATATATATATATATATATATATATATATATATATATAGATGAAAATTCCCCCGGGTATGAAACGAGGGAGTATCTGTGTAGCTTCATTGCCATAAAAATATTTTCATAGATTACTACCTAGCTCTATTTACGTATCGAGCACTGTTGAAATAAATATTGAAAATTGATACATAAAAAATGATATCTTCTCATGAAAATCTTATGTTGATACATGAAATACTAAGTATATAAACGATTAACAAACGAATAACTAAACAAGTCTTACTTTTCTTAAAACTGTGTATACTTATAATGCAAGTTATTTAATTGCCAATACGAAAAAGTGAACGATTTGATGATACTTGTTTTTCAAAATTAAATGTATTTTAACAAATATCAGAATATAAACACACACATAATTATGACATCTGTCAAGAGAATAGTTTTTTATAGAGAGTGCAGAAAGAACTAACAAATGAAA
Organism: Sepiola atlantica; assembly: GCA_963556195.1. NCBI lineage: Eukaryota > Metazoa > Mollusca > Cephalopoda > Sepiida > Sepiolidae > Sepiola > Sepiola atlantica. The sequence goes on along the minus strand of OY744519.1, from coordinate 37,643,166 downwards.
TGTGTGTTTCCTAAAGATTGAAAGTTTGTTAAAAAAATCATTTGAATGTAAGTTGCACTTATCGAAACAAAACTGAAGACTGTAGCGAAATTATTTTTTGTTCACTAGTCGTATCATTGACCAAGTAGGTTTAATCCTCCGATTTTCGAAATATATACGTGGCTAATTGTTATTTCTTCGGAGTTCCTATGTGCTCATCTAAGCGTTTTCTTTAATAACAGGCTTTTCTAGGGCAAGACGAGTGTAAACCAATAACCAGTGTTATACATAATATGAGTTTGTACATGTGTCTGTGTGCATGTGCCCTACAAGCGGGTATACATTTAATACTAGATACTTTATTAAATCACTGTGAACAAGAGCCACTAGATGTTCAACATATTTCATGATGGATAATTCAATACGCGCAGATGACATTTACTTTTGGTTTATAAATTCTGTCTTGTACAGGGTGGGCCAAAATTAGGGTCCTATCTTTAAATTTGAATAACTTGAATTTGAATAACTTCCACAAAATAAAAGTTAAACTCACCAAACTGTATGTGTGTGTAGACTGACCCTTCCGAGATTTTTTGAAATAAACAAAACAAATTTTAGCCGAAAAACACTTCTTAAAACTTACAAAAACTAAAGTATTGTTTTTTACACTGTTTTGAGTTTTTTAAGCAAAAATAATGTTTTCTAAATGAGGGTACGTTCCTTAGGGCTAATACGGCTCATGCTTGCTTCGGAAGGGGTCCTTTACTTATTCTAAAAAATAAAAAAAATCAATAAATAAAAAAGTTATGAATTTTTAAAAATAGGACCCTTATTTTTGCCCACCCTGTATAAGGTGGCAGACCGAATTTTTATGTTAAATAACTGTAAAATCGCGTTTAGTAATTAATGCGTTAGAGCGATTGAGTATTTCAGCGTTCAAACATGGTAATCTGAAAAACGGCTAATCTTAAACTGTTTAAAAATACAAACAACTCCCAAGATCATGATATTTTTTGAATGACTTCCAGAATTTGAGTATAAATATTTTTATACAATGATTAATCTCTAGTATTATGTCGTTTTAACGATTTGAATTCCGAGATGATTTCCGAGTATCATAATAATTCTATTCATCGATAATATGAACATTAAAATTGTATGAAAATACGATATTACAACCATATGATCAAGTTAATTTTGGAAATTATTTTTTCTGATTTTTTTCTTCGGATATATACAAATATAAGGAAACTAAGTAGTTTAGGGTGTGATTCAAACGCATGCAAACCCTACGTCTGTCACTTAATTGTTACATTATGACGATATGTCAAGGCATCCCCCCGTTTATTTTTGCAGTTGGAAGAGCCTAGGCAAAAAAATATTCTGTTACAGGTAGGTGTTAAATATAGAGGACATTATTATCATGTGAGAGTCCTCGTACCACGTGTGGTATCTGTTCCGATGGATACTACACACTATAGACCGGTGTTGTCTTGGCCTTCGGGGCATGATTCCGCCAGTCTATGGGTCTGTCCTGTGCAGTTCTAGGAGGTCCACCCTCCCAGGCGTTGCCTCTCCTCTTTGGAGAGGAGTAAGTTTATAGCTTACTGCCTGAGGCGCCCCTACCGGGGAATGCCGACGGGGCTGTCCAGGCAATTTTTAATGGCTAAAGCGCTCACTTTCTCGGGCGCTGGCTTTCAAATCCCACTTTCCGACCTTGTGTCACATACTCCTATAGTGGGTAGGTGTTAAATAAAGGACATTCCTATCATGTGAGAATCCTCGTACCACGTGTGGTATCTGTTCCGATGGATACTACACCTTATAGACCGGTGTTGTCTTGGCCTTCGGGGCATGATTCCGCCGGTCTATGGGTCTGTCCTGTGCAGTTCTAGGAGGTCCACCCTCCCAGGCTTTGCCTCTCCTCTTTGGGGAGGAGTAAGTTTATAGCTTACTGCCTGAGGCGCCCCTACCGGGGAATGCCGACGGGGCTGCCCAGGCAATTTTTAATGGCTAAAGCGCTCACTTTCTCGGGCGCTGGCTTTTAAAATCCCACTTTCCGACTTTGTGTCACATACTCCTATAGTGGGTAGGTGTTAAATAAAGGTCATTCTTATTCATGTTTTACCGCATGGTAGGAATCCGGTCATCTCCTACCACATTTAGTGGCGTTACTGTATTGCTATGAATAAATACATTGTATATTTTAACCTGTCACAATTTGTGGTTGTTATCTGTGTGGCCGCTAGCAAGGGTCTACAACAATATCTAAAAGGCGTTATATATATATATATATATATATATATATATTGTATATATATATATATATATATATATATATATATATATATATACCAGAAAAGACACATTAAAAAAGTATGCCTTTACGTAAAGACGTTTTTGAGACAGTGACATGTTCTCATATTATGTTAGGGATGAATTATTTTAAAAATATATTATTCATGAATGAAGTAATTTACTTTTCAAAGCTAATAAAAACATTCCACATACATATGAAGTCTCTAATGACGTATCTCCCCTATGAGTGCAAATACACTGAAGTCTGTTTTTTTATATATGGAGATATCAGGCTAAACGTACTTCTGGATGGGACAAAAATAAAATTGGACCAGTCAAAAAAGATATGGTTTCATTGGACCGAGGACAGAACAGATATTACACCTTAAGGCCAGTCCAAAGCCCGATGCTTAGAAAAGTGTTTAAAACTATTTGAAACATAAAGTTATGCATTTATATGCGGCCGTTATTCTCACGATTAAAGGTAAAACACTGCATAATACCTTCTCAGATATGACTGATAGACAGCTTAAAAAATAAAAAATATTCGGGCTTTAAACCTCCGTCCCTATTATGTTGTTCTTTCGACCCAAATATAAAAAGGGGTGTATGCTAATATATGTTCCCACATGGGTACATTGCCAGGTTATATATATATATATATATATATATATATATATATATATATATATAATCCGAGTATGGTAATGATCCACAGGGTATAAATCCAGGGGAGTTGAACCGGGTTTATAGAGAGTGCTCAATAAAAATATAGAGCAGAACTATACATATAAATGAGTTTGTTTCATGAGAGCATATCAAGGCCTGACGATCGCGAGTTACTCAAACAGCTCTCGTGAAACAAAAGCAATGTTGTAGTCAAAATGAAATTAATTATCATTTATATTCATATATATATATATATATATATATATATATATACAAGCTATATTAAAGCGTGTTCCGGAATACATTGAAGTTATGTATGCTTTCGATGTTCATTCGTTACAACATCCAATGCAATGTTGTTTGTCCAAAGAGTTTTAGATCGAAGGATATTTCGGTTATACTTTGTGGTTCCGACAAAATAAGTTTATATGTTAGATGTTGCTGCCGTCGTTCTGTAATGGTACCCTCGAAAGGGTCATGAAAACGTCGAAATACAAACAAACATTCAATATGGTGATGTAGATAATTTTCTTTTATTACGACATCGCTAGACACTTTTAAAGTGTTATGTGATTATTCCCAGTAGCCAACATAAAAATGAGGAGGGCAAAGTTATAGTGTGAGAAATAAACAAGATAAATACATAATAAGATGTATTTCGGTTCATGATAAACATTTTAAGACAGGTTTTCCGTAAAGGTAATGCATATATACTTATGTATGTATGTGTGTGCGTGTATAACCGATCTAAATAATCAATGGTAATTAATTGTAGTAATATTTATACTTTTCTGATATAAATATATAAAGAATATTTAATTGTAATTAACTTTTCAATTTGAAGTTATTTTAGTGCATTAACGATACCCGTACTAATTGGGATTGAATAATGCTAAGCTTAACATTTTACTACACTTTCACAGTATTCAATATCGGTATAATAATGATAATATATTGAACTAAACGTCACAATCTACATCACCTTTTAGAAATTACTCATCCTAACACAAGCATTTTATAATGAAGACCAATATTATATATATATATATATATATATATATATATATATATATATATATATATATATATATATATATATATATATACATTTAAATACATTTTTCGTGAGGTACAAAATATAATAACGCCGAGGAATGCAGACGTTTGGGACATTTGGGGTGGGGGGTAGAATGAAATTGAACAAGTATAAAAAACGAGAAAAAATTTAAAAGGTTAATGAATGTATTAAGCCGGCTTTCATCCAAACTCATCAGAGTATTAACGTGGATGTAATTAAATACGACTATTAATAAAATATTGCATTGAAAGTACATTCACGGCTGTATTAATAATACTAACTACAGTGCACAGAAAAACAAAATGTATAAATATTTGTTTTTTATGTACATTGGCATGCGTTACATCCTTACGGGAATCGTAAATGGAGAGAAGAATTATTCAGACCGGTTGCAAGTCAGAACCCCCGGAACACGAGTTATCTTTCAAACTTAAATTCCAAAGTCTTAGCCCACACGGGCGTTGTCAGCAACACAATAGATCAACGAGAGATTAATCCTATTTAAAGGCAGTCGTCGTAAAGTATTCTACTATTAAAATGTACATGCATATATATATATATATATATATATATATATATATATATATATATATATATATATATATAATGTGTGTAGTACACAGATGATCCCACGTTTTATCCACTGGGGGTATCTTCAGGCTAAAATGAATTTAAGCCTGAACATTCACCCGGGGCTAAAAAGCGAGAGCCTTTTTGTAGCTTAATTGCCATAAATATATTTACATAGCTTACTACTTAGCTCTACTAATGTATCGAGCACTTTTAAAGTAAATACTGAAAATTGATACATCAAAAATTATATCTCTTTATAAAAGTTCATGTGGATACATGAAATACTAATATATATATAGATATATATATATATATGTATATATATATATATATATATATATATATATATATATATATATTGAAATTAATAGGTGTGAGTTTCGCTTTTTTTCATTTTCAAAAATGTAATCCCCTCACTTGGATGTTTGAATTGACCATGGAGTCAAAATAAATTATTGCATCGGTGACTATGTGATTCCGTGTTACTTTATTTTATTTTATTCTTGCTGTGTTTAGTTTATTAGATTGAGCTCTCATAGCCGCATTTCCTAATGGAATCTATTTCACTATAACACTATATATGTATATATATATATATATATATATATATATTTATATGTATATATTGATTAATATATATATATATATATGTATAAGTACATATATATATAGAGAGTGATATATATATGTGTGTGTATATATTTATTTATATACATATATACATAAATAGTAATATTCACTTATATTTGTATATATATAGAGAGAGAGAAGGAGAGAAAGAAAGAGAAAGAGAGAGGTAGAGATTTATATCTGTTGATAAACATATATATATATATATACATGTATATATATATATATATAAGTAAATATGTATATTCAAGACAATCTAAATGAAACATTCGAATTAGATTGCGATATAAATATGTCAAAGACGTATTTTCCATGTGCATACAATTATGAGTTAATACAACAATATGTATGAGATAACATATTTATAAATTGTTAAATAAATTAATCTAATAATCAGTACGTTTACTCTTATAATAGGTGTAACATGACTATTATTCAACATTAAAATAACACCCTATAGATTGTTTTGAAACATATGTACGATGAAACCCATACGTAAATAGTGTATCTGTAAAATAACCGTGTCAAATGTGATAACAAACGTATTTACATTACACTAACTTCTATGAATTTTATTTCGTGCATCCTTTTTTATATTTGTAAGTCACTGGATAATGTTTTGAATACATTAAATATTTAATAATATATATATATATATATATATATATATATATATATATATATATATATATATATATATATATGTATATATATATATGTATATATATATGTATATATATATATGTATATATATAAATATGTATATATATATATGTATATATATAAATATGTATATATATATATGTATATATATATATATATATATATATATATATATATATATATATATATATATATATGTAAATATATATTGTGTTATAATGAAATAATTCCAGTAGAAACTCCGGGTATAAGAGATCAATGTAATATACGAACGATGTTGAGCAGTTTGATCTAGATGACATTTTGCATGTCTAATTATTTATATCTGTATATGTTATGTTGCAAACAACAGCTCTGGACTAATTGTGGTTTTTACATATAGGTTTTTGAACTGAGTCAGGTGTTAAATGGAGCAAGTAGGGTGTCGGACAGTGATCCGGTTTTTGTAGTTGAAAGGATGCACACCAAAGGAAACTTTTGATGAAATGAAACAATCTGATAGTGATGATTCTTCATCATATGACCTTGTAAACCTTTGGCATCGTGAATTCAAACATGGCCGGAAGTCTGTGGAAACAGCTCCCATACCTGGTCGTCCCTCTTCTGCCATTGATGAGGCATCTGTCCGTCAAGTTCAGGCTGCCATTTTAGAATATCGACGCATCACTATTCGCCAAATAGTCCAAAAGGTCAGGATTAGTACAGGGTATGTAGAAACTCTCATTTATGACCATTTGCATATGCATAAGGTGTCTTCCAGGTAGATTCCTAGGTTACTAACACCTTTCCAGAAGCAAGGCCGCGTCGAGTGTTCGAGGATAAATTAGAAGATGTGCCAAGAAAATTAGTCAATTTCTTTTCAAAAGACTGATTACACAGGATTGAACTTGTGCTTATCACTATGATCCAGAGACCAAAGCCCAGTCAATGCAGTGGAAGCACTTGGACTCACTTCCTCCAAGAGTGCAGCCCTACGCTAACAAGGTCAAGCTCATAGTCTTCTGGGAACAGCACGGAGTAGTGATGACAGATTTCAAAGGGTACTAAAATTACAGGAGCTTATAACTTTTGATGAAATTAAGAGGAGCTATCAAAATCAAAAGGCGGGGCAAGATCAGCTAAGGTATCCACCTGCAGGACAACGCCCCGGTCCACAACTCGCATGCCGCCAGATGAGAAGCACGGGCATGTGCCTATGAAATCCTCCCCCATCGCCCTTACTCTCTTGCACTTGCACCTTTAGACTTTCATCTCTTCACAGCCATGACATAGTTTTGAAAAGAAAGAGTTTCCAAGATGATAAAGCCTTGATTTCTGGAGGACCAACCTGGGGTGTTCTAGAAAAACGTTTTTCAGAGCTGCATCAAACGATGGGAGAAATACATAACTCTGGGTTGTTCCTATGTAGAGAAAGACTAATAACTGTGCCAAGTTTTATTAATCTACTGCTATGAGATATTGGTGAGGGGCATTACTTATTGAACGTCTCTCGTATATATAAATACATATATATATATATATATATATATATATATATATATATATATATATATGCATACATTAAAAAGTATACATTCATGTTTTAGCAGTATTACACAAACTTATGTTAGATGAAAATAATATATAAACAGGTATTGATAAGTGTGACTTCACTCTGCTTAAATCAATAACTATTATCGTTTATTAACTAAAAATTGTATATATATATAGGGTCGGGCAGCTAAATTTGGACTTTTTAATTTTTTTACAAAATTCATAATTTAAAGGATTAAATAGGGAAATATATCATTTTAACACATTTTTATTTAATTATTACAGTCTATTGAACAACATTATTCAATATGAGCACCCTTTGCATCAATTATTTTGGAGATGTTTTGACGAAACCGTTAACAGCTCCTCTTTATTTTATTGAGATCGAGATTGCGAAATGCTCGTTGAATGGCTGTCTTCAATGAATTTTTATTTTGGTGTGGATTGACATCAGTCTGTCGCTCGACGACGCCGAATAGATAATAGTCGCAAACGTTTAGATCTGGAGAGCTGCTGGGAACAAATATCCTTCGGAACAAACAAAGGAAGATTCTCCTTCATGAAATATTGATCCATGCGCTGGTGCTGAGTTTTCGATGAGCACGACTTTCGTAGGGTCGCAGTTTCTACGGATTCAAGGCAATACAACAGTGCTCTTCAAACTTTTTTTGTCGCGACCCCTTTTTGGAAAACATTTTTTTTTGTGACCCACCAAAATGTTTTATAAATAAAAAATAAGTTAATGGAGTGAAAAAATTCCATAGTTATAATTTTGGCGACCCCCTTTCTATGGTTACGCGACTCCCCTTGAGGTCGCGACCCCCACTTTGAAGACCTCTGCAATACAACATTATTAAGAATGTTCAAATACTCCGCTGTGTTGATTTTAAGACCAGTTCAATGACATGAGGAGGCATCACCTTTCCATCACTTGCCTCGGCTCAGAAAAACAATGACAGAAGCAGGAGTATTGCTCTGCATCACAGGAGGAACTTCCGAAGGGTCACAGACAATAACTCAAGTCTTCTGGCGATTTTGAACCTCATCCACGATGAACTTTTTCTCATCAACAAAAATGCGCACATGTCCTCCTTTGTGTTTCAGATGGTTAATAAGCTTGGGGCATCTTTTAACTCTGATAGCTTTTGAACGGGCAGTGAGGACATTACGGCGTCTCCTAACGTAGGACTTCATCCCAAGGTCTTCGTTGATTGCTCTGCTGATAGTTCTGCGACTCACATTGCATTTTTTTCCAGTTTCGACATCGACTTATTTTGGGTCTGCCTTTATCGACGTGTTAAGACCCACCAGGAAAGTTTTTGTGCGCGTTCGATTACTACGAATACTGTGCTGACTTCTCTCAACCTTACACTCGGCATCGAAATTAGCTACAACCTGATAAACAGTTGTTTTTGCATAGTAAGTGCTCTTAACAGTGCGCGAAGGAGAACTCCCGGCGCGTCTCATTTCGCATATACTTATTCTTCGAGCTAATTCCGCCATATTAAAACAAATTCGAGTAAATATAATTAGGCTATCTTGCAATAAAGTGTTTAGTTTAAAAATTATTAGTAAAACATCGTAATCATATGATCAAAAGTAAAAAAGATATTAGCATTTTAAATTAGTTCCAATTCATCTGCCCGAACCTATATATATATATATATATATATATATATATATATATATATATATATATATATATATATATATATATATATATATATATATATATATATATATATATAAAGAGAGGAAGTGAGAGGGATGGTAGACATAGACATATAGAGAGAGAAAGGGGAAAAAGAGACCATCAACATGTTTTAGAATGGTTTCCAGTATTCCTTCTAAATCGCTTATCTAAAGCAAAATTTAAATCATACAAGGTGTAATATCGACATTTGATTTATATGTAGATACGGTCAGTAGCAGTAAACACTATCCCGGATTCTCTGTTTAATTATACTTCTTCCACGAAAATGTGGTTCCTTTGATAAATCGAGATATCGACGACTTGATCTTTCAACCTACATTTATCAGGTGTCGGTATTCTCAAGATGAGGAGAAGACAGCATTGAAAGGCGGTGGCAGAAACTTGAACAACGTGCACATATCAATGGATATAGAAGGTGTCAGACACAGCGGTGTTTGCCTCTTGAGTCGAATTTAAATGATGTTTCAATAGCCGTCTTTCTGAACTGATTTACTATTGAGCCACCAGAGCCGACTATCATTTCCCCTGACTGGAGATCACATTTAATGTGTGCAACAGGCAGTTAGATGCTACTCGAGGTTATCAGCCATTCACGACCTCATTCATTCGTAATTCGTTTTGATCTAGAATATTAAGAGGAACTTTTCATGGTATAGGAATAGTACACAAAATATGGCATATAAATCCTATCATGTTTACACACTCTAAACGCGACTAGAAAATGAAATCTTTGGGACTAAATCATATCCCTATATATTTGTGTCGAATTTGCGATGAGAACAATTCTGAAAATTAATTATGATGGTTGGGAGTTTTACTGCAATCATTATGATAACTATTTAGATAAAAATGCATTACAGTTTACCACGAATACACAATGTGGAAAAGAAACAAATACACAACAGATCACTGTTACCAAAGGTAATTAAAGTTACCTTTTTTCGTACCTATATAATTTTCAAGTGTAAATTACAATTGGAATATTTATTATCTATGCATTAGTTATCGTAATTGTTATCAACCGTCACAGTCATCTTTCAAAATGGCCTCCGATATTTTGGGGAACTAGATTCGTAATTCAGACTTTAAAGACAGAAAATAACATTTTAAAAACAATGATGGGAATGTAAATCCAAATAAATTTGTCATGCCAGTCGGATTAGCGTAACCTTTTTTATTATGATCTCATAAGACGGAATTAACAAATACGTATTCAAGGAATCGGGCGCTATTTTATAAGATCAATCTAACGATAGATTAAAAGTGACGATACACAATCATCTATATATTAATACGCTAAGGTGTACGTACGTGTGTCACGCTTCCGGCAAACACTCTGCGCATGCGTGCTGTACTTAGATTTTGAAAAACATTAAATTAGCTTAATTTCTACATATTATTTTAACTATTCCCCTTTAGCGCAACGCTTAGCGACGTTGTATTTTTGTCTTTGGCCCGACTGGTTTATAGTTCGATCCCAACCAACCTCTAAGATTTTTTTTCTACATTTCGAGGGGAAGGGGAAGAAATAATACATTTTTTTAATCACCTGGTCAAAAAGTACTTTTTTGTGTTGCTTAAAACTTAAAACTATTTTTTGTTTTTATTTTGGCGTTTTTAGTGCATGTCTATTATTTTTTGTTGTTGTTGTTGTTTTTTGAACAGACGTTAAGCAATGTTTTTTTTTTCAATGATAGTTTGAACTAAGTATTTATTTTTTATTGCACCACTTAAAGTGTTAAAACAGTGTTAACACATTTATTTATTATTTTTGGATGGTAAGGGATCAGTATTTATTTTTTAAATGTTTTGAACGGACAATACACAATGTTTGCTTCTTTGCGGTCGAAAGAAAGAGAGAGTGTGTGTTCATAAGAGAGGGAGGGGGAGAAAATAGAGAAAGAGTGAAAACGCAATAAAAACAAATAAATAAATCGCAAAAAGTAAACTTACTAACAAATAAAAGGTACTTTGTTACATTAGGACCCGCGCTAACTTTGACCCCGTCGTTAGGGTTAGGGTCAGTGAGGGGTTAGGGTTAGCTATAAAGTTATAATGTTAGGGTCAGGGTCAAAGTTAGCCCAGGTCCCAATGTAACAAACTACCAAATAGAGACGTAAAAAATAAGACAATGACAATGATAGTGTATAGTTAACATCTGAGAAGTTAAGTTTCTTATTTTGTGTGTCACGATCTGACACTCCCATTTAATAAGATTTAGTATTTACTTTTGCCCCTGACAACGGGGGAGGAGAGTCGCGTGATTGCTGAAGAGACAGCTTTTACCCCGGCAACCGAGTAATATAATAAATATATATACTTCCATGTCGTCACGCAAAATTTTGGTGAGTAAGATATGTGCATATTTCTAGCCACCGGATAATATTATTAACAGTAAATTATACAGATTGATGTAGAAAAAGCTGTGGAATTTCTTTTTTTTTAAGTGAAACACAGAGAGCGCATACGAAAAAAAGAGAAAGTAGAGTGTCCATCGTACACGCGTTATTTGAATGCAAATTATTATTTTTTTTTTAATATTTCACTCTTATCCGGGAGGTGCTCATAATAAAACAAGCGTAACTTACTATCAAATAGATGGTGCTTCATTAGATTGGGACCCGCGCTAACTTTGACCCCGTCGTTAGGGTTAGGGTCAGTGGGGGGGTACCTATAAAGTTCAGGGTCATTGGGGGTTAGGGTTAAAGTTAGGGTCAGGGTCAAAGTTAGCCCGGGTCCCAATGTAACAAAGTACCAAACAGAGACGTAAAAATAAGGCAAGGGCAATGGTATTGTATAGTTAACATCTGAGAAATTAATTGTTTTTTATTTCAAATATTTATTTAGTTATATTGTCAAATTCGTCAATCAAAAATGGCGTTCGCTTATTTTAGGTGAGGTGCTCGCTAATTTCAGACTTTATAAAATGCTAAATTGTCCGATTACAGTAGAGGATCTCTTTACATTAGCGGCTAACCCGAGATGTAGTGGAGGGCGCCACTCTTTTCCCAGGACTGCTTTACTGTCCTTGATCCTGACCTTATAATACTGAGAGTTTTAGCAATGTTTGTTTTAGTATTTTCTATGACTCAACCGAGGTATCCCGTTCCATTAGCGGAAACGCTTACCAAATGGGCCGGTTTCAGGCCGCCGCCGCCACCGCCACCACCCCCATCATCATCAATATATAAATACGATAGAGTGTGTGTTATTTATTTTGTGTGTCACGATCTGACACTCCTATTTAAGAAGATTTAGTGAAGAGACAGCTTTTGCCCCGGCAACCGAGTAATATAAATAAATATATATACTTCCATTCCGTCAAGCAACATTTTTGTAAGTAAAATATGTGCATATTTCTAGCCACCGGATAATATTATTAAAAGTAAATTATACAGATTGATGTAGAAAACACTGTGGAATTTCCACAGGGTCCCGCTAGTATATAATAAATCTTCCAATAAACATTGACACTTAGCGCGTATATAGTTTAATAGAAAAGAGCATTTACTTGCGTTGGGCACAGTTATTTGTGGTCTACTTATTTTTATCGTCATCTATGTTCATCGTTAACTATTCCTTTATAGAAGTCATGATTTTTAAAAGTTTCATATAGTACAGGCTGGGCCAAAATAAGGGTCCTATCTTTAAATTTGAATAACTTGAATTTGAATAACTTCCACAAAATAAAAGTTAAACTCACCAAACTTTATGTGTGTGTAGACTGACCCTTTCGAGATTTTTTTAAATAAACAAAACAAATTTTAGCCGAAAAACACTTCTTAAAACTTACAAAAACTAAAGTATTGTTTTTTACACTGTTTTGAGTTTTTAAGCAAAAATAATGTTTTCTAAATGAGGGTACGTTCCTTAGGGCTAATACGGCTCATGCTTGCTTCGGAAGGGGTCCTTTACTTATTCTAAAAAAAATAAAAAATAAAAATCAATAAATAAAAAAGTTATGAATTTTAAAAAATAGGACCCTTATTTTTGCCCACCCTATATTTACATACATGTGTTTATTTATGAAATTATTCGTGGAAACGCATGGAGTCTGCTCTCGGCCTGTTAAGCAAGCCGGACATTCGAGAAAAAAACTATTGACTGTAATATGATTATATATAAGGAATCGGGAGTTCTTGATATTCAACTAAACAATGTCCAAGTAACGAATAAATAAGTTATTACTCATTTATTGAATTATTACTCTTATAGTTTACTTGTTCAACGAATGGGTCAGTATAATATATGTGTTTCTTATTTTTTAAATAAACTAATTTGTTGTTCCTTAAGAATTTCAAAATAAAGAAATTAAAAATAAATATAAAACTCAGACTTTTTAGAGAAGTGTCACGAATACCACTATCTTTTATATTTGTCTGTGTGTATATTGTCACAAATAGATCACCTCAAAAGGGGAATGCCTTCATTCACTAAATCAGGAAAGTTACTATATTGCGTCACTGAAGACTGACGTCACAAAGCGATGACGTCATCCCGTAATGGGGAATACACGGGGAAGATAATTTATGACGTCCTAAATAACTATGTAATAAATGAACGAAGTCATTTATTATAATACAAACTATACCTTTTGGTCGGGATCAAAGTGTAGTATCTGTTCGGATGGATACTGCACCCCATAGACTGGTATTGTCTTGGCCTTCAGGGCTTGATTTACGCCTGTCTATGGGTCTGTCCTGTGCAGTTCTAGAAGGTCCACCCTCCCAGGATTTGCCTCCCCTCTTTGGGGAGGAGTAAGTTTATTACTTACTGCTTGAGGCGCCCTACCGAGGAATGCCGACGGAGCTGCCCAGGCAATTTTTTTAATGGCCAGAGTGCTCACCTTCTCGGGCGCTGCCTTTTATAATCCCACTTTCCGATATTGTGTCACAAACTCCTATTGTGGGTAGGTGCTGAATAAACTATAGAAGACACATCATGTGCAAGGGATACCGTCATAAAAAGCGAATAACGTAAATAAAAGGCGGATTATGCCGGAAATAATCACCGTACACACTGGATGCCGTCAGCAAAGGAAGTATACATAAACAAAGGGTGTATTAGAAGAGTAGTGTGGTATCCCAATCTAAAAGAGATTACGATAAAAATACATAGAGCACTGATAGGTAAGCGAACTATTGGAACGAAAGAGAAAGAAACAGTAGAAAAGTGAGGAGAGAGAGATAATGAATATTGTTTCAGCAAATCTCGTATATTCTAGTATATTATTCTAACTCCGCGGATCGTGTAACAATGCAAAATGTCGCACGTCATAGATGCATGCATGGTGAGCTTAACTATCATTCAGCATTTATTACGCAATCCACAGTCAAGTAAATACATATAATTAGTTAAAGATAAGTGCATGTAAATATATTCACATGATATATTTTCGAATTGATATTTACAAAGTGCATAGCTATCAATATATTTGCAAATTTCAAACGGTTTCAATGACTTTTAATTTGTAATAATATAAATATATATATATATATATATATATATATATATATATATATATATATATATATATATATGTGTTTTTAAATCTCCAAATATAACTGTCCTGTTTTTAAATCTCCAAAACAGTTACATGGTAAACAGCTGATGATCCCCGTGTTAATATTAGATGCCTACGTTAAGGTCTCCTGCTTTTGTTTCACTGTTAGATACTTACTCCCCATTGTTATTTTATTTACTTACTATAATATATTATTTATTTATGAATTGTCCAACAAAGTTTAAGTTTACACTATTTTGGATTTAGTTAGTTTCTCTGGGAATTTAAACTGCATTTTCCTTTTTTTGTCTTTTTGTTTAAAACAACTCAAAGCTTCTTTAGACTATATATATATATAAATACTGACCCACCAAGTCACAGGTAATCTAGTAATTTATTATATTCTATGTTTCTTAAACTCATGTCCATAAGTCTAGCTTGATCATACTTAAGCAGCAGTGATCTTGCCATATGTGCGCATCCTTTCAAATAATAATAGTGCATATTCATATACTTGAAATACAGAGTGGACTATCATACTCAGTCAATATTATTCACTATTATTTCATACAGGAACATTGTAATTGCAGTCGGCCGTAATATTATATACATAGAATATGCAGTGTCTTCTATGTTATTGGCAGTTACAGCATTTGAAGCAAAACCTGTATATGCTTATCCGTTCTATCTGCACCTCTACAACAAATGCCTTGCCGAATCGTGTATCCCTGATTGATGGAAACTGGATTATGTTGTACAAGTCTACAAATATTCTGGGGATAGAACGGACCCTCAGAATTATGGCCTATCCGTCTGCTCCCGCTCTTCCCTAAAATATTTGAATATTTAATCAATCAAGCGACACATATGTAATGTAAACTTTATGTTCTGGCCATCAATCAGGATATAAGTAAGGATGGTCCTTCGCAGATATCCTAACGGTCATATCCGAACGCATATACAATACACTAAAGAAAGTAGGTGAAGCTAGGACGGTAGCGCTTAATATATCAAAAGCCTTTGACATGGTCTGACAAACACGTCTTCTCATAGAAAATAATTCATATGATATTACTGGATAAATATTTAGTCTAATTTGTTATTTCCTATGTAAAAAAATCAGGTTGTTCTCGATGGCCGTTATCCAAACAACATGCCATAAATTAAGGCGCACCCCAGAAATAGATCCTTGGAGCTTTATTGTTCTTGATTTTCTATAAAAACTTCCCTTATGACATTATGTCTGTGATGGGGATATTTGCTGACGAAATCCACACTCTGCTCTCGTCATGTGGGCAAAATAGACGCGCACATATCCGAGGCAATGGCTTAAACTTTAGAAACTGACCTCCAGCCTGTTGTGGAATAGGTCCATAAATGGATAGTAACATTTAGTGATGCTAAGACAAATCGCATTTCATTAAACAACTACAATAATATTCTTCAACAATCGATTGCCATAGCATATAACACGCTTCTCGAGATAAATGTTCAAACTTCTTGACCTAATATCCACAGATAACACGAATTGGCACAAATACATGGAAAACACTGCCAAGGTTTTCTTAAATAAATGGGCTCCCTTTACTGTGCTAGAAAACCTCTTACACCTGGCATTATCCTATATCTCTAAAAAGCCATGATCCGCCCATGCATGGAGTAGTTTCGTCACACATGGGCTGGTGCATCATCAATTAGTCTATTTTTCTTAGGCAAGGTCCAAAAAAGTATCGATAATCTAATAGGACGCTCACTATCTAGCAAGCTTAAGGCGCTGTATCATCGCTGCAATAGTGCATCCTTGTGCTTATTTCACAAATACTTTAATGGAATGTGCTCAGATGAACTTGCTGCTCTGGTGATTCCTAGAGGTAAATACAGTCGAACAACCCGACAATCAGCTACACCCCATCCATTCACTGTGAAGGCCCCCAGATGCTGGATAGCCTTCTACTCCAATAGCTTCTTTCGTCGTTCTGCCGACCTTTCGAACTCTTTCCCTGCCCCCTGTTTCCCCGACTGTACTGAGATGCACCAATGTAAAACTAATGTGAACAAGCAGCTCGCTTCACAGCTCTTCATTTAGGATGGTACCCAAAACTTAAATACTAATTTTCAGTGTCCCTTTACGTCTACATAAAGTATGTTAGAAAAAAAAAATCTAAGAACAATTTCTGATGTGTGTTTTCAGAAAATATGCCTTCGTGTTGTTCTTTTTCAACATTATTTATATTGTATCAGGCTTAACAGCTTATCGTTGCACTGTAATATACGGAAAGGGTAGAGGTGTTTCACCTTGCGGCATATAATAATTATATTAATTCATACTGCCACACACTACACCAAGAATTGGTTTAATATATTTACTATTTAGCTTCATTACCGTTAGTTTCTTAATTTTTATGTGTTTGCTATCATCTGTAACCTTCACTTCATGATAAATCTAATAACAGAGCGATCCTTTTTAAATACTATTAATTTATTCCGGGCGTTCTATTCGAAATATTAAGTCACATTCCCGATTGACAGAATAAAAAGATATCGGAATAGTTGTAAACAAAAACAGGACAGTCTTCGGGTATTATACAACAATACTACTTTACAACATGTATAATGTTATTTATTCATGTTATATATCTTTATGTACTTTCGCATTTTTCGAATAATTGCACTCTTTCTTTCACGAGCCTGTTAGTTACATTATGCTACATAGTTAGTATTCTTTCTCCCCTTCAGTTCTCTATTTTTACTCACACGAACTCGAGGGCATATATATATATTACGGAATACTCGAAATCATCGAATAAAACTAATTCCGAATACACAAAGATATCCTAAATTAAACATGGCTGCTGCACTGTCATCATTTGTCTTGCTGTTTTCACATAAGAGTTCGTAATGAAAGTAAAAGTAGAATCCCCTAATTTATAAGACATACGCATATATTATATCATAAAATTTTAGCAATCATTTTATTAACGTTCGAAAATGTATTTTTAATAAAAGAAAACGCATTTTCTGAATCAGAAATTTAAACTAATTCGTATTAAGTCTTTAGTTAATTATTGCCATAGCTATATTAAACTTACATATCTAAAAAGAAAGTATATTACAGGATATATAATTGTTTGGCCTAATTCATAAGCATACATTATTATTCTTTTGTTTGTCAGATCCTGATAACATTATTAATTAATTAGCATTATTATATCATGAATGCTTTACATTTCTGAAATAATTACGAAATCATAATATCATACAAAGCCATTCTAATATATTTCATGAAAATCAAAATGTAAAAAGATTCAATATATATATATATATATATAGTTTATTCATAGTGTAAAATGTACTGATGATTCCGTTCCATAATTGTCTTTTATGTTTTCTTGCTACAGGTATATTGTTATACTAGTACTGCTAATCTCTACTCATACAGTTTGAGTAAACACTAATATATATATATATATATATATATATATATATATATATATATATATATATATATGTATATATTATAATATAAAATGAAGTAATAAAATAAGGTGTCAATCAAATTTTATTAGAATTCAAAGTTCATGCAAAGCATCCTTAAGTCCTTAGCTCATGAGTTTTCAAAGATAATTCTTCTCTTCAGAGGACCATTACCGCAGTTATACTACTACAGGCAATAACATTACGCTTTGAAAATATATAAAATTATATATACAAATACATAAAAATACATAACATCAAACATATCAATCCAAAAACATACTTTTGTTGAAAGAGAAGAATTATCTTTGAAAACTCATGAGCTAAAGACTTAAGGATGCTTTGCATGAACTTTGAATTCTAATAAAATTTGATTGACACCTTATTTTATTACTTCATTTTATATTATAATATTAATGCTCTATCCAGTATATTGAGCTTCAGTTTTTTTATCCGGATGTTTCACTAATTATAAGATATTAGTTGACGCTTATATCTTTTGTTGGATTGCTTCATATATATATATATATATATATATATATATACATATACACATATACATATACATATACATATATATATATATATATATACACATATACATATACATATATATATACATATATATATATATATACATATACATATACATATATATATATATATATATATATATATATATATATATATATATATATATATATATAGTATACTTATTTTCAATTATTAAAAAGGTAAAGGTCGCATAGCCTGGACGCGCACGAGTGTCGTTGCCGACATCGCACACTGACCATGGCCGTAGCGGCGGTGATTTGTTAAGAATCACCGTGTCTGGTGCACAGCATATGGAGGGCGAAGCCTATCCCTCTCTTTCCGCTGCATTGAACCTTCCCTGAGTTTTAGTCAGGTACCCATTTACTGCTGGGTCGACAGAGGGAGTTTTCAGACCCGAAAATTCGCATGCCATGAGTGGGATTGAACCCGGGTCGTCCAGACAAGTGCTATAACCACTCGTCCACAGGCCCTCCCTTAAATTATTATTAGAGTATGTATAAAAATAGCAATAAATTCTATACATGTATAGCTTCATACCTATAATCATCTGTCTGTTGATTTTACATAAGTCCGCACTTTTTTAGTTTTCTGGTAAGGGCAATCGGTGTCTTCTATTGCAATAATGTTAAACAGCATACTCTTGTCTCCAATGGAAACGAAAATTCTATGAACACAGTAAAAAATGCCGGTGTAAGCAGAGAAAACTAAGAGAGTAGAAAGTGGGCCTTGGGTTTACTTTCGACAACCTTGTAACTCTCCCTTCCCCTATTTTGTTTTTTAGTCTTAACATTTAGTCAGCGATGTTTCTGACAAAAAGGATATAATTGCTGTTTTCTGGGTCAGAGCCTATCCATCTAACACTTATCGTTGGAGTAATTTTGTTTAACTCCTTACATTAAGTGGCGCTATGCCTTATCTGGAGCGTGTTCCATAGACATCACAACTGGTGTTATTACGAGGATTTCCCGCTTGTTTGAAATCCCAAATGTTAATAATTTAGTCTAACATACTATTCAATCAATTGCTGGAGAGTGTACATATAGATTAATAAGTCAAACTGAACACGCTTAACGATTTGAAGGAGGTTAGCATCACTAGCAATTTGTATGGATGCCAATATTTTTTTAATGTATGTTCTCCTTTTAAAAGTGTCTACATGTTTCTGATTAAAACAGGAATATACTTGCACTCATTATTAACTGACAATTACACGTTATTATTCTCTATAACAACTATTTGTGTCGTGTATTTATTGATTAGAAATATACTAATATTCAGAGAAACGAATAAGATGTCAATGTATACACAGGTAGAATAAAGAATAGAAAGCTTCGAAATAAACACGATTGAAGTTTTTGACTAAAAACTATCTAAAAAGATTCACGCGTCTTTACTTTTAGGCCCTTTTTATTCCATACCACCAGTTTTGCTATGTAGGTGTGGAAGGCTACAATGTTCCATCCTTCTCTTACCCAGTACAAGGCGAAAAATAGTAATACTACAAGGGGTACTATACATTTATACTCAAGTTTACAACATTATTCCATCAATGTTTCTTAGGGGTGATTATTAAGGTTAAGCCTCATATACACATTGGGGTTGATACTAGAGTAGATAGCAGATTTATCAATTTAACGATGCGGCATTCAGGGCGTTCGATTAATTCGTTTCAGGTTATGCTTTACTGCAGCAATTATGCAGTACAATATACTGCTATACAATAAAATCTTTGAAGAGAACAGTATTAAATTGTTATTGAACGGAACTAAATTATTATCACACCAACAAACAAGTTTCTGCTTTTTGCGCTTGCGATACCAACAGTAAAAACAAAGCTTTTCGGTAAAGGTGTTCTTTACGCAAACGATGATTACGTTACACAAGTCTAAAATGTACCTTAAAAATTAACGATAGAAAAGTGATAATTGATGCTTTCTACTATATCAATATGGGTTTCAACGATGTAAACAGACACAATAGTAATGCTTTTGCAAATAAAAAATATTCGACTTCTGTCAGATTGTAAAAGGGTTAATGAGATGAAGTTTTCTGTACCATGCATACTATCCTGTTAATATATTTTTAATTATCTTCTCCACGCCTTTTTAATGAGGCAATGTGTTTGCCTCCAAACAAACGCTGGATAAATACATGTGTGTCATTATTTTTTAAACATACAATTAAAAACATCCATAATGGAAAAGAAGGATCATACTTTGTGCAATTTAACCCCATAGGTTTGGAGAATACACCTTGAATATAACTGACAGTTAAATACCCGGATATATGCACACAAAATCACGATTAATTATGTAAACTATTTGTTGATTATGCACACTTGTCTTAAATAGTATAATGAACAACAAATATTGAAGAGACGCATTGCTAAATTATAATACCCATTTATATCCTGTTAGTAAATTTCAATAGTTTTTACGGTATACATTAACACTTGTAAACTTGTGTCAATCCATATTTGCGGTCATATAATCCCCATGTTAAAAGGATTTCGCTCGTACAGAAATACTCACATTTCCTTCGTGTGTTTCTATGATAAAAAATACAGTACCCCTCACAATAACGAATTAGAGTCAATGTAACACACATGCACACAAGAACGAATATATTTTAGATGTTTCTATTAAATCCGAGCATTTATCCAGGGAAATGCTATTTCAAAATTAGACGGTAGTTTTTAACGGATTGTCATTATTGTTATTTATAAGACAGGCGTGGATTAGTCATTGTGTTGTTCAGCACGTCTTTAAAAGTGACGTGGATTGACAATAGGTATATCAAACAACTATTCCGTAAGGAATACGTAAACAAGCTTATAACCACATACACACTTAAGGCGGTTCTCTTCTTCCTTTTTTCTTTTCTTAACATTACAATGATCGATGTCGGCACACAGTTAGCTTATTGTCTTACAACATCAATCCCGATATATTTGTCGCGAGGGCATCTCACAGACTACGACCGAAGATCCAACAACTGCTATACGTTTGCGACGGAAGCGTGAAGCATATGTTCAAAGAACATTTCTTTAACTTAGGTAAACTCCGCGAAAACACCGTTGCGAAAACATGGTTTTGTATATTTACATCTACATATTTACGTCCGCTGTTGTTTATATTTATTTACTCCTCTGCAGGAGTTAGGCACAAGGCCAGTTTTATCTTACTCCCACAAGTAAGATGTGACCACAGCTTGGGTCGAGTAAGTGGGGTTAAAAGCCAGCGCTCGAGAGGTGAGCACTCTGGCCATTTAAAAATTGCCTGGGCAGCCCCGTCGGCATTCCCCGGTAGGGGCGCCTCAAGCAGTAAGCAATAAACTTACTCCTCCCCAAAGAGGGGAGGCGAAGCCTGGGAGGGTGGACCTCCTAGAACTGCACAGGACAGGGTGCAGTATCCATCGGAACAGATACTACACTTACTTCCTAGCGTGTGCCAGGTTGTTGTTTATATATCATGTGTGTTACTTGCATAAGTAACATTTTTCAATCAATACCCAGTTTACTGGCAATAAAACAATTGTGTATGTTCTAAATCTATAGGGTAAGATCTCACAACAAATAAGGCATCCTTTTTATGTTGGATGGTGTTGTTTATTTTACTTATAGGTGCCCACTTATAAAGGTCCAGGACCACACAAGATTACGGGTTACAGATATCGTTATTGAAGCCCATGACCGCCCAAACAAGAGCACCATACACTATAAATGGGATTGGCAGAAGATTTCTCAAGAGGAATTTGATTGTGGTTAGTTTGAAAACAGCCTGGTGGTATTTTGGTGAATGGTATGTAAAGGAACAGTATACTACCGATGTTCTTATTCGACGTTTATTGCCTGCAGATTGATTACCGTGTGTAAGATCTAAACACATAAGTCAAAATAAATATTTCTGGGGCCTGTTAGATTTATTTAGTTACGCATCATGTTCGCATGTAATAGAGTAAAACACCCATATGTTATGTTATAACGTATCATCCTGAACTCCTCAACTACTTTAGGGATGAGAACAAGGCGCTTGTATAAGTTACCAGCTGTTTTGTAAGAAAAACACGTTGTTATCTGTTTTGTCGCTTGCTTGTACACCTGGCACATGTTTATTGCGTTTGTGATATTTCAACACTCACAGTGTGTTACAATATTTTTTAGTCAGTTACATGTGTGGTATATGCGTGCACACTAATTTATATAGTGTCTTACTCGCCCATTTAACCTTTCGTTATTTTTTTTGTATATAGTCAATCGATAACATTAAATGCTCCTAATAGTGCGTGAAATACCTTTTTTCAGTTAGTTTATCTTCTATTTTATTACTGTCGATTCCCCGGATTCAACCAGGGGTTTTTACCCCGCCTAATAAATCGGTATCGTCCGGGTCTTTTGGTCTGGATTTACGCCGGTCTATTGGGGGTTGCCTGTCCTGTGCAGTTCTAGGAGGTGCACCCTCCCAGGATTTTCCTCCCCTCTTTGGGGAGGAGTAAGTTTATTGCTTACTGTCTGAGGCGCCCCTACCGGGGAATTCCGACGGGGCTGCCCAGGCTATTTTTAAATAGCCAGAGTGCTTACCTCTCGAGCGCTGGCTTATCTAATCCAACGTTTCCGTCCTTGTTTCACATCAGGAAGATAAATAGATTACTGTCGATTCCCGGCTGCGCGGCGCTCTCCCTTTTCTCTTCATTGTCGATTGTCTATTGCGCCGCGGGATTCCTTTGTTTCTCTTCGTCGCTTTCTTTCTTTTTCATTGACTCTTCGTTTTTTCTATTGGCTTCTTTTGTATAACCGTGATAGTCATATCAGTGTGGCTTGACACACATAAATTATTATTCTCTAGCATTTAATATACGCTACGGTTGTGAACAAAGGACTTGATCTTACACTGAAAGGAATTATTAATTCAATGAAGATATCTGAGAGTTTTAAAGATTTATTTAGGGAGGAGTAGTCACGTCGACAACAATAAAAACATCACAAATAACTCATGAGAATCAAAATTGAATTCTAACACCTCTTAACCAGCGATATGGCATATGTATTGGCAAGCAGAATGAGAATCCTGGAACTAGATTTCGACCTCGGCGATTTTAATACATTTAAAAATATTACAGAATTATTCGCGATCCGTTCCGTCTAAGCTTCTATCAACGACTGATTCTTAATACGTTTTTCCTTGTGTATTTGATATCCTGCTGTCATTACTACTGGTTTTCTCCTATCTCACAATTGTTCCTGGCCGATTTAACCTCGTTTTTCAGGTTTTTTTAACTCAGACATAAAGACTGTTTGCAATTTACGCTGGATATCAGTCTGTCTCCAACACTTCATAACACTTCGACCGCACTGGTTCGCCTATGTTAAAATTCATTAGAGCTGCCGTAACTCTAAGTCGACATATGTCCATCTGCAATGCAACAACTGTATGCAGGCTTTGTGTTAATGTTACGCGAGTACAGCTTTTATGTGTGTTTATATTTAACTAAGATAAGTTCCGCGATGCGAGAGTGTACGAACTTTTTTCTATATATTTATCTGTGATTATTTACATGCAGTCTTTTTTTTATTATACTCTTTATAACTTGCACAAGTAAAATTGTTCAATTAATGTACACGTTTGATGTTTCCGTTTCTCCCAACGTTGTAGTTTCAATTCAAGTGAAGTATCTGAATATGCTATTTCAAACCATAACGTAACAAACCGACACATATGATATTTAAAATGTCAGCTTATCAAAACAACAGACAGATAGATCGTTTAATGGTCATTATTGTGCGTACTTAAATAAACATTCCTTCATTCAATGACCAGATTTAGCGACTTAAATGCGATTTCAAACAAGAGAGTAACAGACTGTTCGGCCAATCGAATGATTGACAGACGGACCATACCTCTCGGAGAAATGTGTGGAGGCATATAAAAAAGAATAGAAACGATTAAGTCAAATGCACTTCAGATGTTCGACAATTAAGAATATAGGAATATTTAATCATCTCTTTGTGCACGCACTTTTCCTATACGTGTATAACGTCTTCCACTTATTTTGAACTTTTTTGGATTATTCTTCTCGGTGTAGGACGAAAATCACGAGTTTAAATTCAGCAATCCACTTAAGATTGTATACACGTGCTGTTAATTCTTCGAATATTTTCTTTCGTACATTCTTTTCTTTCGTTTTCATTTGATTTTCATTTTCTTCGTTGATTTCCTCTATATTTGTATTTATTTGGTTTCACGTTTTTTTTTCATTCTCTTCGTTGATTTCCATTTGTATTTATTTGGTTTCACGTTTTTTTTTTGGTTTGGTGTTGGATGCTTGTTGGCAAAATGCTCGATTACAAATCCAATAAGACGGGAAAGATCGGAAATTGAAAGAAGGAATAAATAGACAAATATTGGCGTCCATTGTCCGTTCGCAAGTTCTTACTTCACCGATGGCAGAATAAGTGTTTGTTTCTTACTTGAAGTATGTCCCTGATAAAGAAAAGATTCTTTCAAAATTAAATATTATTAAATAAATAAAATTAAACGCAGATAATGCACGGTTACATGAGTAAACCTTCTCATTTTTCTTTTTTGTAGTAGTTTTATTCCCCCAAAACAAAACAACCTAAGTGAGAAGTTGGGTAGAAAAATAATTGTTCACATCATCTTGAAATATTTGCATGTTTGTACAGTCGCAGAAACATGTGACAGTGAGGAGATTCCATAAGCAGGCGGTTTCAGGAAAAGGGTTCTCTACAGTAAAGGAAGGGTACTGCTTATCTGTAGGTCGGAACTATTTTCCTTTAGAGGTTTTCTTATTTACTGAAAGATTCAGTGACAAAAACACTTCTGATTTCCGAAGATACCGTGAACTGTAGTAAAATGTGGAAGCTGTGTATTTCCTTATAATTTACACACGTATATATATATATATATATATATATATATATATATATATATATATATATATATATATATATATACATACATATATATATATATATATATATATATATATATATATATATATAATTATATGTAATTGGAGGCAGTCAATGTTTATTTTCCTAAAGAAGGTACTTCTATATATTTATATTATACTCACACAAAATACATGGAATTATATTGCTCATTATTTAGTTGAGTTATGTATAAAAAACTACGATGTTATCTGTTCTAATTGGCCGTAATTTGTAATTAACTAATCACGTGACTCATGTGTAACTCCAACACTACAACCTTCGTTCCTCTGAATATTCTTTGAGCCGCCGGCTTCTTCATACGCTGTTTACTACTCTCGCTTTGATTACTCTCTCTCAACCGTACAATTTCTGCCTGTTTATCAAGTAGTTTCATTTCTGCCGCCTCGGCTTAAAACTGCCCCTGTCCTCTCTCTTTTCATATTGAAGAATAGCGACATCTGGGAAACTAGCTGTACTACTATTTAAGTCGTAGCTGGAGAGAGAAGGAAGTGTGTAAGAGCGAGGAGAAAGCGACTATTTATTTTATTTTATTCATTTTATACTTTAATTAAATTCCACAAACCATGTAGCTTAGTTTTAATATTATTTTTCAACAGAAGTTTGCTAGAAAATTAATTGGCAATGGTTATCTTCTTGATCCTGTCCTTTCAAATTAATTGTGAATTGAATTTTGGAATTAAAATATTTGAGACGACCCCCGGAATGTATTTTTTGATAACAATGTAAATATGCCATGTTCTATATTTAATAAAGGTAATGTCTAATGATATCAAATAAAGCTCTTCTGCATTAACCCGTATATCGCATCGGCGTCACATTGTACGTTTGAACGTCAACGTGAATTTCTTTCTTTTTTATATAAACTATGTGTCTCTACCTAGTTCTTGTTACGATGAAGTACACATTTTTTTTAAATTAATAAATATTCTTAAAGTCTAACAAATCCAATCATTTCTTAACATAGATCTCCTACAGTGATAAGGTAATCAGATGTGATTGTTTCTTGGATCAACGCAATATTTTAATATATTATCGTAGAGTTTAATATACATTCTCAATACAAATGTTTATGTATGTGTATTTAAATAAAAATAACTCCTTCCCGTCACACCGCACGAATTGATTTTGAGTGGTAAAAGAAAGCCAGAAAGCAAAGAAACACTTAGACAAACTTGGCCGCCTGAAATGAATTCAGAAAGACTTAGACCAATTTGACGAAAAAGTCAACGGTAACTGATATTCTTTTCTATTTCATCAAAAATAATTAAAAAAATAATGTATATGTGCTACATAAATTACTGGCGTAACTCTGGGATGTTATATATATATATATATATATATATATATATATATATATATATATATATATATATATTAGTAGCCTTATTTTAAATAATATTGTACACTAGTATACATATGATGAAGGATTTGTGTTGTGTCTCATGCATTGTACGCATTTTGTACAAAAGTGCTGAATATTATAAAAATTCGCGAACTTATAATAATACAATTATTAAATATTCACTCACTGAAAATCGACGACTCAACGGTATTAATAACTGCAATCCCATTTAGCAGGTGTCAACTCTAATTCGTATGGGTGGATCGAGTGTGTGTTATTAAATACATGTTTGACGAATTGCGTGTAAACTCGGCAATCCACTCAAGATTGCATAAACGTGGTGTTAATTATTTAAATAAAGGAGTTCCTATAGTTTTTATTTTTTCAAGAATTTATCCAATGTATCTAATCCTTGAATTTATTGTATTCAATTTTGTCTTGTTTTTTGATTGACGCTTGCAGCATAAATGCACGATTGGATTACAAATGCCGTAAGACACGGGAAATACACGAAATTGAGAAAAGAGAACAAATACAAACAATGGCTTCTATTATCTGCTACCACTGATTTAATTGGCCGATGATAGAATTAGTGTTTCTTATATTTATATATGGAAAGCTGTGATGCAGGGAAACAATAAGAATGTGGCTGACTATATATATATATATATATATATATATATATATATATATATATATATATATATATATATATATAGAATCAAATATGAAACTAAAAGTAAACTTTTAGCGGATAGAACCTATAGTGAAAAGGTTTAAGCTCAGTATACGAGATAGAGCAATTATAAAGATAGATGAAAAAAGAGTGGTAAACATGTACGAATGTGCAGATATATTTCAAACTTCGATTGTTCAATGCAAGGTATATTTTGTAATGACAGTATGTTTATTATTCTTTCCTTAAGCTAAGGCTTTTCAAAGATCGAAATTTTATCATCAGAGGAAATTATGCATATAAATAAGTTGACAGTGGAAAAGCCAAAATTCAACATTTAAAAAAATATTAGAAACAGAGAGTTCAATAAATGTTCGTGTAAAAAAGATATGGAGTTTGTCCAGTTGATAAGTGTCTGTTTATAAAGTTTCCCATGAAAGGAGATTTACATGGAGAAGAAAAGTATTCCGTGAAGGCAGCATGGAAAAGCGTTCAAAAATGAAGTAACTCCAATAGTGAGATGTTGAGTTCAAAAAGTTGGTGGAGCGCACAAATGTTGAATTTTGGCTTTTCCACTGCCAACTTATCTATCTGCATAATTCCTCTGATTATAAGATGTCGATCTTTGAAACGCCTTGGCTTAAGGAAAGAATAATAAACATAATTTTATTATAGAACATACCTATATATATATAAAGATAAATGATGAATGATAAAATAATCCGACGTAATGGAAAATGAAAACGGAAAGCCAAAACTATATTATTTATGTATTCAGCAAAGTTTCGTCTTCATTGTGAGACTTCCTAACGATGAAGAAAAATGCAGAGAAAATTAGCATACAATCATTAATTTTAGTATGCCCGAAAGCGGCGAGCGTCGGCCAAACTATGAGTTATATATCAGAAATTGAGAAAAGCAATGTGGATGTTTGTAGCAGCAGCAGTTCAATAGAGTTAGTAGGAGGAGGAAGGAATGAGTTAATGGAATATGAGTTAATTATCTTTTGTCTTGAAAGAAATATATTGTCTGGGGCATTGAGTTATAACGAGCGAACGTGTCGGTGGTATATAGGGAGGGGAAGTCTAAACTCATTACCAACTTTCGAATTTAAAAAGGAAGGAGGAAGGAAAAATGTGTTTTAAGTGTAGGTAATTGCATGAACATTTTTAGGAATGCAAATTCTGATGAACACCGAAAATGTGGTAAAACAAGAGTGAAGAAAGAAATAATATCTATAAGTTTATTTATTTATGTTTTAATGTATTTAGTTATTCGAATTCAAGTAATTACTTGTGTATCATTAATTAATTAATACATATTAAATTAATGATGAGCATATAAGTATATGCATATGCAATATGTATACATATATATATATATATATATATATATATGTAAGAGAAAGATGGAAATACTGTCTACGTGTTTATTTGTTGATGTGTGAATGCATTTAGTACTATTTATTTAATAATTTGTGTGTATTTATTAATCAATAATTATTACATTATTCATGAGCATGTATGTATATGCATATGCAATGTGTAAACAGATATGTGTTTCAGAGAAAGATGGAAATACTATCTACCAGTTTATTTATTTATGTGTGAATGTATTTACGTATTCCTATTTATTTAAATTGGTTGTGCCTTATAAAACAATAGCAAATGCTGCTTCTACAAACAGCCAAATGCATTTCCTCAATTAATGACGTGATCACTAATAGTCCGCCCGAGGTTCGTCGCCATTGGGCAGATAACAATTGATGAGTGTATGATATTGTTTATGCATTTTTCGTCATCCTGAGAAAGTCTCACAATAGAAACAAAACCTTGACGAATACATAAATAATATGGTTTTATGCTTTCCTTTATATATATATATATATATATATATATATATATATATATATATATATATATATATATATATTGGGGCACACACATATACACACATAGATCTATTATATTAAGTATTCTCGAGTTTTTCAACTGTATATTCAGTCACGGTAAAAAATAACTGAGTACTACTTATGCCAAACTATTCCGCTAAGCATTTAGCCTAGGTTGTCATGGAGTTTCTAGAAATTATTAATTCATTGTACATCTTTTCAATTATTGTTACATTTTATCTGAGAAATCTGACTCTCACAAATAGTGCTCTCACAAAGAAAGTTGCACACTTTTTTACTCTCCCGTATCTAATCTCTTCCCTTGTTTTTGAAATACCCTTAATTAGTTTTAAAATAGGCTTAATTCTAGTACATATCTGCTATTGCCCTACCTTGCGTCATTCATAATTGCATAGATATTACACTACACATTAAATTGTAAAAAATATCTCTTATATTCCCTTCCTT
The DNA here is from genome assembly GCA_963556195.1 of Sepiola atlantica. Taxonomy (NCBI): domain Eukaryota; kingdom Metazoa; phylum Mollusca; class Cephalopoda; order Sepiida; family Sepiolidae; genus Sepiola; species Sepiola atlantica. The sequence continues at coordinate 37,613,147 of OY744519.1, read as the reverse complement.
CCCACCATATGTGCTGACGGTATTCGTGGAATATAGGAGTATCACAATGCATATGGAATACACAGATCGTCGTTACCACCAAGCCATCAGATTACAGCTGGTCTCATTCAAAAATTACAGTTCCAATTAATAAACACGTCCCATTGTATGTTCCGTTAGTATCAATAGCGTTTTTTTAATTAGTGATTTTTACTTACTTGTTATTTTTTTCGATTCTGTAAGAAACGGTTCCATTCATTAAAATACGTTGTCAGAGTAAGCACAAAGATGTGTTGCCTCAATTGCAATATTGGAAAGGCTTTAAACAGTCGCAAAATATTTGTGCAAGTACAATACCCTATATTATTTACTTGCATGGCACTTTGTTGTCAATCTATATTTTTAGCTTTTATTTGTCTGTATACTCCAGACCAGGGTAAATTCTTAAAAAAATGGTTAAACAAATTCCTTTTCCTTTCATACTTGTGAAAATTAACTTGTCAGTTCCAAACCCTCTGCGTTTTATTTGTTTTGTTTATTTGTCCCTTTTCACAATAAACACCAGTATATTACTGTGTCGAGACGTACAATCTAGACACTTTCATCTGTTTGTCTACTCACCCCCATGCCTTTTCTTCGTCGATTTTCTCTGGGCAAACACAACTATCTTACACATGGTCTAGTATACAGTACTACTACTACTACTACTACTACTACTACTACTACTAATAATAATAATAATAATGATGATGATAATAATAATAATAATAATAATAATAATAATAATAATAACATTTAAATAAAAATTGGGTAGATGATTTTAATAATCAACAGGAACTTAATAAAAGCAAGAAGTTAGATAAGATTTATATCATAGGTAATCGTATCCATTAATTTCGATTGAAATTTAAAATAACCCCAATAATAATAATAATAATAATAAGTATACCCTACATAAGATACGAAGACTAATCAATAACGTGCAAGTTGCGATATAAAAACACAAACACAGAAAGAACACCACCACAAGATTTAAGAAACAAAAACGGCAAGAGATTACATAACATACCCTCTCACACACGCACAAACACGAATGGTCGTTAACAGCGAAAACTCAATGGTAGGCAAATGCTGCGATACCGCAACGCCATTAGCAGTGGTTATCGAAAAGGGGGTACTAGAAATCCGGAGAGGTTTGCTGTCAATCAAGTTCCAGGTGTCGTCGATCTGCAATCACTGACAATGACTTATGTCATAACTCCTTGTAAGTAACATGATAATAAAACGAATAGACACTTAATGCAAACATAATATATAGGTAATTAATTTTTTCTCACAGAAGTTGCGACCCAAGTAAATTAGGCTACCAGAAACAAATAACAACCCTATGGGTGATTTCACATCACCACCATATGACAGAAAAAAGATGCCAGATAGAGCAAGACAGATCGTCAAGAGAAGGTTGTTTCAGAAATAAAACAAAATATAAATCACGTAACATATAAAGACACATAACTTGACGAAAGCCATCAGGTAGAAGACGGATGAAATAAAAACACTGAAACGGAGGATGTCGAAGACTACGGAATTATAGAACTGGGGAAGAAGCAGGAGAAGTTGAACACACAAAACAGTTCATGTTTGAGAACCAAACAAAACTTCAATCCATAAGGAACGAAGATTAGAATGAATTAAAATTGATATAATCGGTGAGCAAAATCAATAAGTACAACACTAAAAAGAGAATAAAAAGACTGACCAAAAGTATTGACCGACATAGCCTGGATAAGAAATCAGGCTGGAAACCAAGATTATGAAACTTCAAAAAGAGACTAAAAACGTAAACAGAATGAAAAATAACAGGAAACGATGGTAGAGCGAAAATCAAAGTCACAAGAAATGACTAAAAAAACATGAATATATATATCAAAAGATTATAGCAATTGGACGAAGAATGAGATGATATAAATACAAATCGGAATAGCATAAACAAAACAAGAATTTTAAAAGTAATGGAAGCCAGAAGGGAGAAATAACAAAAACAGAACAACCGAACCCGACTACGACAAAAAGCATGAGGAAAACAATAAAAATGAAGTACAGGAAATTTTGGAATGGACCAAATTTATAAAAAAAAAACGAGTCAGACAACCCTAAGGAAAATGACAAACGGGAGAGAACCAGGCAACAATTGAATTCTGTTTTTAAAAATCACGATCGTACATGAAAGAAACTGATTGATTTTACCACAAAACAGGCGTAATAGTGTGGGTGACCAAATTAAGGGAAACGTTAATGCAAAATACAATGCCAAAAACAAAGAATAACAAATGTCATGTATATGGACGACCTGAGACTAGTTGCAAAAACAAAACGGTACTGAAAAGCTTATAAATACTAGAAAAATCTGCACCCAGAGGCATACAATTCGAATTCGGAACAGAAAATTGTGCTATCATAGAGATTAAAAGGGAAAACTGGAGACAACAAAGGCAAGATGAGGGCGCGACGTGAACGGTATTGGTATAAATGTGAATACTTCTGTAAGCAGACACAATCAAATATACAGAAATGGAAGAGAAGATTGGAAAATAATATTTGCGAATAACAAGGATACACTTAGAAACTAAATTATATAGCAGAAATCTAGTAGAAGTAATAAACACCTCGGTATTATCACTAATAACATACTCTGGACCATTCATAGGCTGGACTAAAGAAGAACTATGCATCTTTACCAGATGACAAGATATTTTATGATCATGCATAACGCACTACATAGATAAAGCGATACATAATACTCTACGAAAGGCGTAAGAGGGCTGGTAAGCATTGATAACTGTGCGGAAGGCAAAACAAGGAGCTGGTAAAAATACATAACCCGGAACACACAGGATAATCACCGCAGCAAGAAACGCAGTCCCAATGAACAACTCAGAGGCCCATGGAAATAGCTGGGCATGGCTAAGAAAAGGACACTTGAACAGAGAAACGGAATCGTTACTGACAGCTGCACAGAGAAATCCGAGTATGGCAAACTACATTCAAGCCAAATAGATAAAAACCAGACTGTGTGGAAAGATAGACGAAGCAGTGAATCACATAATCACTGAATTCAGCAAACAAACCTAAAAAGAATACAATAACAGGTATGACTGTGTGGGGAAAAGCATTACCCTGGACGTTATGCAAACGACTGCATTTCAAAAACACGGGCAAATGGTACAAACATAAACCAAAGACAGTACTAGAAAACGAAGATCACCAAATCTTCTAGGATATGAAAGTGCAAAAATATAAACTCATACAAGCTAGGATACTGGATTTCATAAGAAGATCGACATGAAGGAAATTCCTGCTCAATCGTAGATGTTACTGTACCAGTATCCCATAGGGTGAATATCAAGGAGAAAGAAAAACGAAGCAAATACACGGAACTCGACAGGGAATTACAATACCAATGATCGTAGGAGCAAAACACAACCAAGGAACAGAAAGTGAAACACATTTCATTAACTAAAACCCTCAACAGCTTCTAAAAAGTGATAGAAACAGCCTCGTTTGATACCATACAAAATAGTTGTGAAAGGTGAAGAAGGATAAAAAGACCGAGGAGGGAGAGCACTAACCAGACCCTCACTGGAAAATTGCAGAGAAGACTAGAACTTTGGAGAGGCTAAATACAATCAAAATCCCAGAGAAGACTGATTGCCGGTGCCAGGAATAAAGTAATGGGAAGTGTCTGTTGTGATAACGTAAAGTCATTTGCAATAGTTATCGAAAGAGGTAGAGAGAACTTGAAATCTTGGGAGAGTTGTTGTCAATCAGACTATAGGGAACACCACCTGTGATTATCAGTGAAAGTTTTTAATTAAAATGTCCATACATGTTCCGAGTTGGACGTACACATCCCTCAGTTCGACAGTGACACCAGTAAAATACCGGAGGTTTAATCAACTAACACGTTGTGATACTGTTACACCGGCCGTTCTTACACAGGAGAAACTACACCGGTTGTCACTATAAATAGTGCGAGTAACCAGAGACACAGAGAAGACAAAGCACAGTCTTGTAACTGTCTAGCCAAGTGCTAGTCACTTTCTTACTTTGTTAATACACTTGTTAAACCAACCCTCGACTTGCCTTCTTTTATTTACTATTTACTGTTGGACAACTTCACAACAGATACTAACATCTAAGAAGAATCGAAGTACTCAAAATGCTCCAACTTGTATATACATTATTCATTTTAGATTTGGAGTAAAAAGAAAATCCCAGAATCTTATTAAGACAAAACAATGGCGCCATTCATTTTTACTGGAGTTAGAGAAAACGCTAAATGTTGGTTGTTCAATGTGATAAGTTTATTTAAGAGGTGTTCAAATTTGCAATCAACCTTTTCTCATTGTACCAGAGAAGAGTCAGTAAGATATTGATCACAAACTTACTTCGAAGAACTGGCATAAAGAGAGCTGTTGTCTGCAAATATATTAGCGATGGATCTCCGAATGATTTGGAACATCATGATTGACGATCAGAAAACAATTTCGGCGTGACAATAGATATGTGGGGACTTCCTATGGTCATAATGTGTGCACCAGTTTTCTGACCATAATTAACTACTTTTATTGACTAATTAGAGAAACAAGACTTGCTAGATGTCCATGGCTAGCAGGTTTATGAACCACATCTTTTCCATAGGCCCTATGAAAATCCTTTAGTTAATTTAGATGTATTGTTTTCGAATCAAAAGCTATATCGGTAGATTCTAAAATTTTATTCGATATTACAGTCAGCACTTAAGCAGTCCGGCTTGCAGTACGACATTCATTTTATTTGGCACTTAGGAGATAGCTTTTTAGGTGATTCGCAACTTTTTTCAGTTATCACAGATTCAAACAACTTACCCATGCCGGAGCAGGATGACAACATTGTTCCAGTAGATCGGTAAGAATTTATCTTTTAAGTGGCAATTTAATAGTTTGGTACGAGTCTGAGAAAACACTGACACCAGATTATTCTAAGTACACTGACTGGAATGTTATCAAAAGCAGTTTCGTAGCTGGCATATACGTATTTGTTAATACCTTGTACAACGTTCTTCTCACTCTGTGTTAAGTTATTCTTCAGCACACGCGCCTAATAATCTACTGAAAAGATACATCATTTCCTTTCAGTGATATGAATAAAACATACATTAATAAATAAAAAAAGTAATATAAGGTCAAAAGTTCAAGGGTTGAAGCAGGTGTTATTTATGTTTGTAAATCATTCCAGGCAGCGTCGTGTGAAAATGTTTATCATGTAAAATGAATTATTTATTGAATGCATTTTTAATTTTAAATTCTTGTAAATAAAACTTATTCGCATTAACTTAGACAATATCTAATCATGTTTTATAAATAAAGATTGAAGTAATATATTAAAGTACTTATATTTATAGAATTGCAAAATATATGTTGAGATAATAATCAATAGTTGTACGTGTCGCCCATATTAAATAATTGAATACATAACGAAGAAAAATGATATATTAATCTGTTAAAAATATGAACTAAAAATTCATTATATATTGAGAACATTCTTAAAGTGTGTTTTTTAATTGAATAACTATCTTATATTGTGTAAATATTAGAAACAGAGAGTGGAATACATATACAGGGTGACTAAAAAAAACGGGTCCCGTGTACACTTTATGTGATATCTCCTTTATTTATTCACCGATTGCCCTTATTTTACAGGACATGGCAGAATCAACGACCGTGAGTACACCAATACATCAGTGGGAGCTGGGACAAAGAATACACTGTGTTAAATTTTACTACAAGACAGGCTCGTTTAAGAAAACTTAGGACAGTTTCATGCATCAGTTCGGATGTGAAAAGGCTCCACCATAAAGCAGAATTCAGACCTGGGTGGACCACTTCGAGATGTATGGGACCGTGGAGAACTTCAACGCTGCCAGTGAGTACCGTCCAAGCCACTCGGCACGTCCAAAGAAGCGGAGAGCCGAGCTGGTCGAAAGTGTGAGAGAGTCCCTCCAGGAGAGTCCGAAACGCTCTGTGAGTAAGCGAAGTCAGTACCTCGGTATCTCCCGTGAGACTTGCAGGAGAGTGCTGGTGAACAATATCAGGGCTTACCAATACAGAATACAGACGCTGCAGACCCTTACAGCCTCAGACAAGAAGCAGAGGAGCGCTATGGCAGTCAAGATGCTAGATAAGATCGAGGAGACACCAGGTTTCCTTAACCTCCTTTGGACCTCAGATGAAGCCCACTTCCATCTTGACGGAAAGGCGCACTCCAAGACAAATGTCTTCTGGGGGTCCTCCAAACCCAATGAAGTAGCCACCAAGCCCCTTCACTCTCCTAAGTCCACGGTGTGGGCTGCAATCTCGGTACGAGGCATTATCGGACCAATCTTCATCGAAGAATCTGGCGCAGCAGTGACAGTCACCAAGGAGCGGTATGTGGAGGTCCTCAAAACCTTACAGAGTTAGCTCCAGGCCCTCTACCCGTCACTCATGAGCAAGTTCTGGTTCCAGCAAGACGGAGCAAGTTATCACACCTAAACCTGTCCTGAGATTGGCTGAAAGAGATCTTCGGAGGCCGAGTGATCAGTCTCAAGACTAATTTTAGGTGGCAACCCCATAGCCCGGACCTAAGCCCCCCAGATTATTTCTTTAAGGGCTATCTTAAGGACAGAATGTACGCAAGGAAAGCAATAACCATCACGAAACTCAAGGAAGCCATCAGGGAGGAGATAAGAGCCATTCCCAATTCAGTCTGTAAGAACGTCATGGACAACTTCGTTCTGCGTTTCAAGAAATGCACAGAGCTAAAAGGAGTCCATCTAGAACACATGCTGTAGAACGGATAAAAAAGGCCAAATACCCTAGTGTTTTGATATTATGTTGTAAATATAATAAACAAGTTATGCCCCAAAATTCATTTCATTCGAGCGAAACACTAAGAAACAGGGCCTAATTAGATGTGGGGCTCGTTTTTTGGGGTCATCCTGTAGTTAAAAGAAGGATACGTTTGGTTGTCACATTAGATGAAACGAGGGTAGATCGCTCTCATTCCGTCAGTAAGTACTAAATAGACGTTTTAAGTTATGTGTTATTATATTCGCTGTATCGTCTGTATTAAGTATTGGCCCTTTAAACTCAGATCTAATTATTGCTTAGCATTTGCTCGTTGCGTCACGAATCCTAGTGGGTTAAATTAAGAGATCAGTGCAAAATCTCGTACAATTTCACGTGTTTATCATGAACATCCCTCGAGTGCGACAACAGCCATTTAAAAAGGTAAAATGTTTCAGCGTCCAAAACATAGTTAAAATAACATTTAAAATCAGAATAATTATTTTGAGTAGACGAAATGATATAAGTTACCAATACTTATCTAAAATAGCTCGTAACATACTATTTGATACTAAGAGTAGGACATCTCAGTGCTGACCCATTTTATCGGACACGATTTCACTCACAGGTTATCGGTTAATATATATATATATATATATATATATATATATATATAATTACTTTTACTTACATACGCCGGCGTTTCAAGTTCCCGCTGTCATCAGCGTAAGAGACGATCATTTCAGACGGCCGCAAGATTCGAACCAAGCAATGGAATTACTCTAGACTCCACAAGCAAGCGACGAGAAATTACCAAGTAAAGAAAGGAACCAAATTTATATTTATGCCAGCATGCACAGACAGAATACTATCGAAAGAGTGTTCAACGAACGTTGTCGGAACATGCCATGTATCTACGTGACAGTCTATGTTTATCTCCTTGAACAGGGCTCCAATTCAATTTCGTAAATACTTTTTATAACATTATTATTAAAGTAAATATAAAATGATTTTGTCTACATCCATCGACGTTTCACGAGGACAACTGGTATCGTCATTGTTTTCTATTATTGTTGAACATATTATCGTTATTAGTGTTTAACATGATTACTTGAAAATTGCTATTAGGCTTGCTTCTACCTGGTGCATTAGTAGAACTGCAACTTATGTTACTATTGCATTCAACTTGAAATGTCCTTTTGATTTTTAAACATTGTTCGATATAAAAAAGTATTTTTCAACTTAAAAAATCCTTTTGATTTTTAAACATTGTTTGATATAAAGCAGTGTTTTTTTATTTAATCTTTTTTAAAAATGATTTAAGTTGTTTAATTAGAATAATTTTTAAATATTTTTTTCATATTCTTTGATGTGTGTTTTTCAATAGCTTTACTCTAACAACGGTTCCTTCCCATTTTTGTCCCTCTGAAGTGGTTTGTTTTTGTTCATACTCGACCTCCCTATCGAATTTACTGTATAACTGGGTGTGAATAACTGTAGGGGCATGTATAGTAGATGCTACCTTGTTGGTGTCGAACTCCTGTGCTAGTGAAGAATCGATATCAATAAAAATGCATATCGTCTTAGAAACTATCGTACACACTGCTGTTAATGTTTATTCGTTGGAACGTAAATAAATAGTTATGCCGCACATGAGTTTACCTAAGATCTATAGTATACACACACACACACACACACACACACATATATATATATATATATATATGTATATATATATATATATATGCATGTATTAAAACATATATACAAATGTATGTGTGCGTTGCCTGCCATATACTATTTCATATGATAGCTATACAAAAAAACACGATAAAGTACAGTTTGCGTCAAATACCCAGCTGCTCATGGAAACACATGTACCATTTTTATACACCTGTATTTGCATTTAGGTTCTCTCAATAAATTCATTTTAACTGCTGCGAAATTTACAACACAGTTTTCCAAGCGATATAGAAGATTGGCTTCATAGTTTTGAACAGAACTATTGAAATCAAGTATTACTGTGGAAACGCTCAATACGCGAATACTGTCATCTTTAAAATACCATAAAAGCACAAGCTCAGGAACAACGCCCGCTATAAAAGCAATGCACAAAAGACGATTGGCATAACAGAATATATCGAAAAATAAGCGTTTATACGTGTGAAGGTACCTTAACTATATTCACTACTGAGACTCCTCAACTACCTAGAAACAATAAACCATCTCTCAGTGTTGAAACCCGACCAATCTATAGTGGCAGTAAAGTTTTCTGTTGTATTATACTTTTTCAATATACGTGTTATCTCTAAACTCTGAGTTCGTGTTTTAATTCCGATTCATTTGCATGACAAACAAAATACGCAAATAGTGTTTCCCACCTTCGGGGTACGATTCGGGAAATATATCTTAACGACTTACATATGTTAATTGAGAAAAAAATATTACTTTATAATGGGTAAAAAGACAATTAGTTATTTAATATTGGGAAATCCTAAATATCCATTAACAGTTTGGAATGTTAAACTAACATACACATATAGATTTTGCGATATAGATAAGCAGCAATCAACACTTACGGATGCTATTTTGTTAAGTAAGATATTGTGAAAATATGTTGTAATGACATGTTTTACTCTCTCTCTCTCTCTCTCCTTCTCTCTCGCTCTCACACCTAGACTCCTTTGTTTCACTATCTTTATTAACTATTTTTTACTTCCTCACTTCCCTTTACTTATTTGGTTTCATATTTTCTTTTTTCTGCTATCTTTTACTAGTATTATTTTCAATATTTCTATCAAATTAGCTTTTTATTCGTCTTAGCCAACCTGCAACAGGCTTATAAAATTATTGTATACATATGTGAACTGTGTATAGTTATAGATCACAACCAAATTATCATTATATTTGTATATATAATTTTAAAAAGTATAATGGTGGACCATAATCGTGTGCCACCTGAATGCTCTCTTTTCAATAGCTACTACACGGAGGTGAAATAGGTGCGTCACTCCTTTTCCAGGAGTATTTTACTTACTATTGGTCCCTACCTTATAGCGCTCTGTGATTAGCAAGGAGGCACCACGTACCGTTTCTTACGTCTTCAGTATTACTCGCCCAATGATGACACCTCGTTCTTACAGCCAATGAGCGAATAGTGTAACCATTATGCCAAATAGTGTATAGTTATACATTAAGCAATGAAAATAATTATTAATTCATGTAAGCAACTTAGTTTCAGCCATTTCCTGCATAATCCAATTAGCATTCTAGCTTAATTTATATTCTCAAACAATATCCTATTGGGAGTGGTGTTACAAACAAAATATAAGTATAGAATGACGATTTAAACTTCAATGAAAAAAAGATGCAACGTCTATTCAAACAGAATAAATTAAAAGTCAGGTTAGTGTTGCAAAGAAAGTCGCAGGGAATGCAGTCTTTGTTCGAATAGTTTAGAAAAATGGCACACATATTGCTTATTTTTTCAAAATGCTTACTTTTAGCAAGTAGTATATGCAAGACAATGAAGTATATTGACATAAAGTAATTGTGTAATAAACATAGCATGCTACTATTTTGTTAGTAAATTTACAATCAAGGTGAAAAATATGAGAATGTTTTATACAAATAAAACTGTTTTAAAGTAACATTTAAATAACAATACAATAGTAATATATAATCATAAGATCTATAATTTATACCAAAACATATTCACTTCTAATGTGATACTATCGACTAACCCGGCGGATGTGAAGGAATAATTCAGTAGAAAAGCAAAATCATTGGTGAGTGAGATTAGTGGGATTGGTAAATAAATATATAAGTTGTCAGTTTCTGCTGTTCAGCGCGTGGTGGGAGTTAGTGAGGCAACGACCGGACATATGATTTCCGGTCGTAAGTTAATATATTAAAGAAAAAGTGTGTGCAAGTTAGATATTAAATCGAGGCAGATGAGAGAAGATCGGAGTAGACGCGAGGAAGCAGACAGAGATTGGCAGAGATTCAGCAGATGATAAGATTACCTGACGACTTCAACTAAACAACAATGATAGGCTCGACAGATAATTATCTCAGTTAGTCTAAGCTGATATCAATGAACTTAAATAAGATGTGGGTGCTAGCGACTGAGGTATTTTCCGCGACGGTATCATATAGACGCAGAGCACACCTTACTTATATATAATGCATCTGAATTTACTTTTTTCTTGTGAACTGCGTTATTTTGTTTGCGTATTCATGTAAACCAGTGGATGCGCTCCCGGCAGTTATCAATGCGAGAGAGGTCAACATGGCCTGTACCAGTACGATAATATTAAGACGAAAAGAATACCACAGAACATAAACGTCGCGACTGGCGACCGTCCTTGACCGGCATGTGGTCTTCAACTAACTACAATACAATTAACATAATCAATTTTAATTATCAAATAATTTAGATAATCATCTATAATAACAATAAGATTAAAATATCCGCAACTAGTAAACACTCTAGTACAGTAGATACATATGGTACTTGTAGTTTGAAGACAAAAATGTATCGCTCTCTAAATAATATTCAAATAGAAAATGACGTAGTTTACATCTAGGTTGTTAGGTCCGCTAGTAGTAGATGTAATTGTAGTAAAAATAGTAGTAGTAGTACTAGTAGTAGTTGTAATAATAATAATAATAATAATAATAATAATAATAATAATAATAATAATAATAAGCAGCGAGGAGGGAAAGCGCAAACCAGACCTCCACTGGAAGAGCGCAGACAGCTATGGGACCTCGTGAAGGCTTGTTGCCACTCGGGCTCCAGAGGGGACCGATGGCCCTTATTAGCGGGAAATCGTTGGTAGGTGGCTGTTGCGATTACCGCAAGGCCATCAGCGGTGATGAACGAAAAGAGGTGGAGCATACTGGAGGCCTGAGGAGACTTGTTGTCACTCGGACTCCAGGGAATACCACAGGTTGTCGGCAGTGGGTGACCACTGACGATGACCAGTGTGATAACTCCTAGTGAGTAAATAATAATAATAATAATAATAATAATAATAATAATAATAATAATAATAATAATAATAATAATAATAATAATAATAATAATTATGATGATGATGATGATGATAGACACGCCGATACAACCTCTTTATCGAATACATTTTTGGGATCATTAAATACAACAATACCATATTTTTTAGAATTATAAATCTTTAAAATGGCTTAGCTAGACTTTAAATGCTGTACTTCTAGTCATTATAACAATATACTAAGCTTTTTGAGGGCAATTTTAATAAATGTAATTATAAAATTAAATATGAATTTCACACTGATAATTAATAACATGTTAAAAAAAGTATAATTTCGGATGGATATACACCTTTAGATCATATAATTAGTTTTTCAGTTGCTAAGACTTAAAATTCCTTATTCGGTACGTTTATCGGTAAAAAATCAAATTACCTATTTCCATTTTAATAGTTGGAATATTAAAATATAACATTGACTAAAACATTTTTTCAGTACTTGTTCCAAATACTTATGCATCGTAAGAAATAATGTTTTAAATCCCCTATATAATACGGTAGTCAAGTTTAAGGCCACTTGATAGAAAAGTAACTAATACGCTAAGAAAAAATGTAGCACTCCTTGTGTATAATAGAATTGTTCCGTTGAATACATGTTTGCCAAAAGTTGACAAGTAAAACAATATGTCGACGATGCTTCCAATTCATTCGAGCAATACTAAATTTACAACGACTTTTTGGAACGTGTATACAACCTTGAATTCACTTTTCTGTCGTTACTTGAAATGCACATTTAGTGGTTTTATCTATCTGATATACAATGAATCTTAATTTTCAACTCTAAAAGACACACAGCACGTTTGAATATTTTTATTAAGTGCTGGAATTGAATAAAAATTACTTTGAAAGTATCGTAAATCGATTTGATATAAACGTTTCTGTCCTGAATTCGGCTTAACTTCTACATTAAAACAATATACATATATAGTAAGCTTTATTTTATCACATGAGACATACTAACTTTCAATTTTTTCTTGCAAGCTAAATTCATTTTGATAGTTTAACGTAAGAATTTCTAAAATGTATTTTCAGAAAGCAAACGATTAATATACTTAAATATATAATGATTACTATGGAATACATACTCATTTTTTCAGTTTAATGATATATATTTATTTATCTACTGAGAGATGTTACGTCTACAACATATTGGTCTTACTAGACGTAGGGATATTTGAAAATCGTATATCAGCGATCGATGCCAGGTGCTTTATCTGAACAACCTAATAAAATGTCTCGAAGTCATAGAAAGTATATCGTATTTAACATAGAGTATTCATTTCTTAATATTTACTTACGATACTAATAATAGAAAGTACCCAATACTCTTTACAGGATATATATATATATATATATATATATATATATATATATATATATATATATATATATATAGTATTTAGTACGCTATGAAAATATATTTATGGCAATTAAGCTACACAGAGGCTCCCGCATTTCATCCACAGGGGAATCTTCAGAGTAAAATGCATAGTGTTATTTTGAGAGGTGTGTTTTCCTTTAGCTAACAATACATAACTAACTAAATAAATAAATAAACAAACAAATAAGTAAAAACAACAACATTAACTATAACCTAACAATTACAAAAACCTTAATCCTAAAATAGAAATACAAGGAACCACGTCTAAAAATAAGTTCACCCATTATATTGACATAACAAAAAAAACAGCCTATGAGTTACTATATAGAAAACAGAACTATATAACAATATATAGGAAGTAACCCTAACCGGATCTTTGTTCGTGGGAAGTACAACGATTGCCTGAGGAACAACAAATACTCTTGCCGTGTATATGAAAACACCCAGCAAAAATAAAACCATGCATTTTAGCCTGAAGAGTCCCCCGGGGATATAACGCGGGATCCTCTGTGCAGCTTAATGTGCATAACTATATTTTCATCGCTTACTACTTAACTAACTCGACCGCTGTTGAAGTAAATACTGAAAATTGATACATAAAAAGTTATATATCTCCTTATAAAATGGTTTGTGGATACATGAAATTGTAATAGTAATATATATATATATATATATATATATATATATATATATATATATATATATATATATATATATAAGAAGATCGGATTCTAAATCTGCCTGATGAGATCTCAGTTTATAGTAACTGTTGATCGAAAACATCGACATGCCAGTGTTGCATGTTTTGTACATGTCTGTGCAAATAAAATTATCATATATAAAGCTCTATTTTCATATTGAGCACTTTTTTATAAACTTGGTTAAAATTCTCTGAATTACCACCCTGTGGATATTTTTTACCTGGAATATTACCATTATTATATATATATATATATATATATATATATATATATATATATATATATATATGTATATATAACAGCTAAAACTCTGATCCCATTAATAGAAACAGTGCATTGATGTGTTTCCTATGATGCTTTAAAACCGACATTTTCGAATCATTTAAGTTTAAAATGACGGGAATATACAGAACCCGTCAATGGAGGATATTCGTACTAGTAGGAAACACCTTAAAATAACCAATATTGAAAATGACAGCAGATGTAACAAAAGATAGACGGCATTATGTAAAGCAGGCATGACTATATGTCGATAGAAAACGACAGTTTTAAGCGAACAATGGCGTCTTTTTTCGCATAGATTTAAAAGAATTAAACCATCCGCACGCTACAAACAGTCGAAAGAACGAAGAGAAAAAGAAATCCAAATCCAAATCCAAGCAAAGCCGTCCTCGACACGTTTAATGTTTCAAGTTGGTAATCAGAATAAATACAACTATCTGTAGTCGTGGGAATTATCACATCGTTAAGATATAACGAAAGGTGACGTAGATTGGTAGTAACGTAGATAGACCCGTAGTTGAATTTGAAATGTCGTAAGTTGTTCACAAGAAACTTGTGTTAACATTTTTACCTCGACAGAAGAGGATCGTATGGGCTAAGCGGCGAGCGTAGCAGCCTATAATATCTGGTTGCGCAGCTAAATAGTAAATATTCAGTGTCTGTAAATTAAGTTGGCTCGTATCTTCCACTAGACAACTGCAAACCACTCTCGTGCTGGGTCAGGTAGTTTTAAAATAAACGTTCGGCTACAGTGTTTTGTGTTAGAGTCACTCAATGCTGCGGAATAGTTATTCTTCCCAATCTGGCAATTTGACACAAATTGCTAAGAATCCGAAACCATTGAGCTACCAACAGAAAGACCGGTGACTAGAAAATAAATAGCAGCATGAACAACGTCACTCAACCGCCATTGTACATGTTACTGACAGAAAAAATTAGCGCGCTAAGTTCAAGTTTGAAGCAGTATCTAAAGTTCAAGTTTGAAGAGTAAAGACGTGCCCCGCTCTACTACCAGACGTAATACTTTCGAGTGGAACGGGAAGAAAACAAGCAATAGAAACTCAGACAACTACTCCAAACTTCCCTCCCATCTAAAATAAATTCGGTAAGAAATAAGAAAATAATTCGTACAGATAGAATTATCAATTTTCGATAGGTCGCTTTAGTTTCCTTTCAGATTTTTATGAGGTATATATCTTATGCTACCATGAAATGTTTTCAAGAAAACACACGTTTGGCTATGAAAGTAGTTGTGCCACTGTTATTTCCACGCGAAATTGGAAGCTCAAAGAAAATGAAGCGAAACAAAATTAAAATATAACAAATAAATTGAATTTAGTAATATGGTTACAGAGGTTTCTACTATCCACAAAAGTCTTGTTCGATGAAACATAATAATCATACTGGATCAGAAGCGCTTAAAGGGACATTTGAAGAAAAAGAATAACAACCGTATATATCAATTAAACAGTTTTACTTAGGCTACTATTTTGTAGACTATACTTTAGAAAAAGGTGTATACTTGCCTCATACTTCACTGCGTGTCTATTTTGATTATTTATAAACACGATTTCCGTAATATTTCCGGTTTACTGAACTTAAAATTACTTCTTCAAAATAATTAAAAAAGGTCTCCCTTTCGTTTGAGGGTCTTCATAATCTTATACATATATTGTTGGTTACTGAGGTGTAGTCGTTATCGATCCGATATTCAACATCTTTATTTTTAATTATCCTGATCGTGATGGGCGTTTTATCTTTTGAAAGTCGTGATTGAGAGCTATAAGCCTAACTTATGAGAAGCTAAAATGAAATTAATTAAGAAATCTTCCTTACCTGAACTAAATTATTCTGGGCTTCAAATTAATCAAATCACTTCCATTAGTTTCATTATTAAGAAAGCTGGTATTTTATTCTTAAGTTTACAATAAACAAACATAAGAAGAAAAAAGGGCTCTTATTTTTTTCTGATATAAATGCTTATATTCAAGTCTAATCTGCGTTGTCTGTCACTACTAACTTACTATGACACAACAATCAATGTATGGTTACACTCCTTTTGTGTAGTATTCTGCTTCTAAACTTGCCAGTCATGTTGTCTTTGAGCAACTCTAAATTTGTAATTCAGCGGAGAAGAACCGTTATTAAAAACCAGCAAACTTGTTTGACGCTCAAAGCATTACACTAGTATAGTATTATATATTTGTAGCGTATAAAAGAACATGTCAAAACAGGCATCCGTTAATGGATCAATACATACATGATTCTTCCAGATGTATTCCTGTTCGACATGTAATGCTCATGAAACAACTTAAATGTAGTTATTGTTATTTTACTACTGTTAATATTTACTTTTGTTATTGTATTCGTTCGCAGCACGACTCGTTCATCGGCATCACCCAGGAAAATTAAGGAAACAAATACACTCTTGCTCTTATCGCTGCACCTCATATCTACAGAGTTAATAGATGTTTTAATAGCGTATTGAATATTTTGTTCTATAAGTATTTACACTGAAAATATATATGAACATTCTAACGTGAGTATTATTTTATAAGCAATGAAGCGCATCCTTATAATTTCAGTATATATATATTTATTAAAACCGTAACATGATCATTTGCCTACTATAGAGGTAATATATTGTGTTCTTTTAATTCGCATTTATTCACAACACTTTTCTTATAGTCGTCATTCTATCCATTTTATAAGCTTTTTGTTCTTATCATCATTTCAAGAATAACATTCGAACACTCTTTGTTCTCTTTTACACCCTCTATGAAACATTTACAAATTCAAAATAATGTCTCCATTTACTTTACGACTGTTTATAAATGTAGTGTTACAAACATATATTAAAGAATGCCCGTTTTTTTCAGAAGTCGTATTCAATGTTTTATGATTAAACGAACTATATCTGCCCATTCAGATAACTAAGCCATTTAGATTATTGGAAATATTACAATTTTATATGTGTAAATTAGTAAGTTAGAAAGAAATATGAAGTTCAACCTTCTCTATGCATGCTTTTCTATTATTTTGTAGACCTTATCAGCAAGCAACAATTCTTTCACAATTTAGCAGAAGTTAATCAACAAAATAATAGAGGGAGGCACATAATTCTATATAACCATACATGCAAACTGACACTTATTATCCGGTCTTCGCTTTATCCATTTGCCTAAGCTTTATCTTTTGCACTAAATTCACTTTATGTAGAATAAGAGCCGTTCCATAAATACACAGACTGTTTTTTGGTCAGTGCTTCACTAAGGCAAACCCTATCGTCTCGCGTTTAAACGCAATGTCATCACCCAACTCAAATCGACTACGGATTCCTGTTCTTTAAAATGGGTCATTGGTAGATTATCGCTGATTTCGTTCGGTCGGATTAATCATTTTCTTCAAACGCTTTCGAGTTTACCATGTGAATAGGGATATCATACGATTTAGTTAGTGCCGGTTTACTGACTTGCTTGGATATGCTGGCATTATTTAATCTGATTCCTTTTTGAATCTGATACTTACAGGACATGATAGAACAAGAACACGGCAAGCCGAGTCGTCAATCCGCGCAGTATTCACTTCTTAGGTGATATATAA
Organism: Sepiola atlantica; assembly: GCA_963556195.1. Lineage (NCBI taxonomy): Eukaryota > Metazoa > Mollusca > Cephalopoda > Sepiida > Sepiolidae > Sepiola > Sepiola atlantica. The sequence goes on along the minus strand of OY744519.1, from coordinate 37,595,263 downwards.
AACATCATGCAAATGTGTTATCTTGATACATGTGCTTATTTCGAATCTTTATATGAACAAATTTAATATTTTTTCACGATGCGTTCTTGTCTGATGGGTTTGGTATGTTAGTCATTCGTGTTTTGTTTGATATTTAATCTACACAACTAAACAAGCAGATTAAATTGACGTACCTTATTCCAGATTTGTCCTAGAATCTATAAAACATCTTTGTTAATCACGCTGTCTGTCACGCATAAGTTTTGAAAGAGTATGTTTGTGTATCTGTTGTGATTAAATTTCAAATTACTATTTTCTTTAACATATCAGACCTAGAATGAGATAGAGTGTTCTTAAATTTTCCTGCATGAATTTAAAACACATTTCGTCTAAAATTACTAAGCTTGAAATAGTAATTTTCCTTGGAAAGTCACACTTAATTAGGAAATAGTATTTGCAACGCTAAATCCCCACATTATATGGACGCATCTAGACAATATCTATTTTTGTTTATTAGGAGCGCTTTTCTAAGGCGAACCCATATTATAAAATGTTAATTCAAGCTATTAAAATGATTATTAGTATTCCGGTTGAGACAGTCAGTACTAGACGTGTGTTAAAGTCATTTCAAAGACATTTCGAATAAAATGTTGAAATTCGAACGGCTTTTGATGATTCTATTGTGATCATACCATATCATTACTTGCTTTGATGTATCTAACTATTCGTTTTCTTAGACAAGACTGTATTTTTTTCATATTCCGTAATTCAATACGAATACGCTAATCTGGAAGCTAAACTATGTTACCAGTATGGTAATGAGGTTATCACAAAGTATTACTTTATGCCTACATTTTTAAATAATATTTTTGTATTCAAGCATTTGAATTATTACTATATGTTCAAAATTTAACTCTTTTGTATTAGGCTTTGCTGATCATTATGCCAGTTATTTTATTGGAAGAATAAATAGTGACCGTCTCTGCATTTATTACTCAGAAGATAATTTTCGAATGAGAAATAATTACGCGTTCTGTCAAATGATTATAAATTAAATTACACAAAATGTGACTATTCATTAAGGAGGAAATGCGCTAGAATGACAGACGGCAAAACAAAGAACAAATTTAAATCATATCAGGCTGTTAGCCATATCTACTGATGGATGACAGTTTATCAATTCTGTGTAGTTCGGGTGTTCATCTTCATTAATAGTGGATATGTATATAATTAGAAAATAAAACTGTACTAAAATGTTAAATAAGCCGGCAGTACTTAACTAGCCACCACAAAGTCACGGTGTATTTCGACTTAAGTCTAGCTTATTTTATTTCCGACTTTATGCCGTAGTTCCCACGCCAGCATATACGTGGACCACATTACCAATTGTCTACCCAAATAAACAAGATATGTTCGAGTATATCTACCTAGCAACGTAACGTTAGTCATTGATCCTAAGATACAATTCTAACAATCCCATCTCCTCTGCAATATACTAACCGATCACAACAGAGAAAGACGCCTCAACTTTAAACATCTCTTGCTTCATACTCCCATCAATCTATCCGCATAACTCCAATTGACCCCTGAAAAGTTGTTTGCAAAGGGGCAATGTAGAAGTACCTGTACGTAGATCTATCTACGTTACGGGACATTTTTTCACGGAAACAATTTATAATTATCAACCACTTAATAATCAATGTCGGACGCTTCGAGGTAGGAATATAAAAATTAAAATCTACTCAAGTGTGAACTGCTAACGTAAGAACCCATAATTCCTATCAGCATTAACAGTCCAATGTAGTATAATTGATAAGGTGTAGACCACACTAAACGGACTGGCTAAAACCCAGCCGAAGGTCTGTTGACATACATTCGAATAAGAGCATTTTCAATATGTTTCAAATATATACATTACAATTATCCATTTTAAACGTTTACAAGCGTCGAAACCTCTAGATAAATACCAACTAATACTTAGGACATACCGTTTGTGAAAATAAAGAGTGTATTATTGGAGCTAGAACAATTTAATTTTCCTGAGTAAAGCTCTTTTGTATGTAATCTTTAACCAGTCCCATATGTTCAAATGTTTAGAATATGTATACAACTATATATGTTACATCTGAATTCGATCTAATTAACATTATAGGAATCAGAAAATGCAAAGCAAGAGTCCATACCCAATACTTTGTAGTACAACATATACATCTGTAAATAGAATTGACATGAATAATGTTATATGCATCTATCTGTTTTCTTGTGATTTAGTAAAATTAGAACCGGTATAAGGTTTTAGAATGATCATACTATGCTAAAGTATTGAGTATATTTTGTGTAACATAATCATCGAGTACTTCTAATAATCAAAGGTAAACGTATTTAACTAGGAAGAATTAAAGCCCGACTATGAATTTCATTAAATAAGAAACGGAAATGTGACTTCCATTATGAGGATTTTCATAGGCAGATGGTCAAATAGCATCCCATTGCAAGTTAGTATGTTTAGCAGCTAAAAACCAGTCAGATGACAGCCATTCAAAACTGGTTTAATATATATTTTCAAGGTAGCATATAAAAATATAACATCTTTCCAATGAGGTTGTACCGAATACTTAAGAGTACACCTCGAAATAAATCAGTCTAAAAATTATACAATGCATATAAAAATGATAAATATCGGTAATTAATTTAATACCTTTAATTATCATTAACTAATTAATTCCCAGCACGTCCATTACAAAATACTTTTGTAAAAAATCAAATTGAACTATTTCGGAATATTTTAAATAGTGATTGATAATTTAATTCGTTTCGCTAATTAAAACTACACACTTAATTGTTCTAGCTATTCTCACTACGTTTCGACCGACGCAACCTTCAACCATCTACGTCTCAATCTGTGTTTTAACATATGACTCTGTATTTTAAACACATATACAGGATTTAAAACTAAACCATTTATTTAATCCACGGAGTAAAAATTGTGAATAATTAAACTTATTAAAAGATTATCATAGCATCAAGTTCTCGATGCATCTTTTAAAACGATCAATTTATTAATGTTTTTGTTACAGTATATCATAATAAAATGTCAGTTTTATTTATTCTCCTGACTCATAGCAAAAACAACACATCATATGTATTTATGAAGTAGTTCAAAAAATAATATACATTGTGTCTGATCAACTTGTCATCTGCCCCTCTCGCTCTAATATGCACCGCAATAAATGTTGTGATGGTGGCACTACATTGACAAGTCCCTCCCCCAACACACGGTTAATGATTCAGTTTAAACACGGAAAAGGACAAAATGTCACGGGAAACAAGATCTGAAAATAGGGAGGTTGTTCTTTTTTATGAGTCAATTGCAGTTCACATCACATTTCTTAGTGTTCTCATAATGTAAGAACAGTAAAATAAAAATATGTGAAAAAAGCGTTATGGTTTTCAAAGTGTAATCATCCCGTTTTCAAAGTGAAATAACAAAGATATATACTTTTATGTAATAACCTCCCGCCGCTGCTATATTAACCAAGACGTGTTACTTTTTCTACTGAACTTGGGTATATATATATATATATATATATATATATATATACCATACCGTAGCATAGAATTAATATTGAAGTTGCATGAGCCAATTGAAAAAATGTATAACCTTAGCCATTACTGCAATGGAGGGAATATATATACTTGTACGATAATTCCTCTCCCTTTCCACTTGTTATTGCGTGTGGATTTTCCTTATATTGCCATTTTATAATTAACACATGGTTACATTATTTTATTTTTGAATATCTTTTTAACTAGTGGGTCAGAACTTATGAACGCTAAAAACAATCGATGATAAACTTTAATGAGATGGAATGTTTTTCTTTTACAAGATAAAGAAACTGACAAGCTTTTGACAGATATCTGTTGATATTATGTTTCAAGAGTAACATATTGTAATCTGCAGATAACAGTCCTACGGGGATGTATTCACTCTCTGCAAGCCATTGTGAAGAAGTTATATTCGTGGAAGTTTCGCCTGGGGTTAGGCACAAATAGGAAGAAAAGAGAACATTATTTCGTTCTGATAGAAATACGAGTCCTTGTTGTAAAATGTATTGCTTTAATACCAGCAGCGGCATTTGTAATATTTACCGTGTCCTTTATTTATATTTCTTTTGAAATTAAACATGAATATGCTGACTTTCTTACTTCCACATATTCGCCAGTATTACTTATATACGAGAAATGCACTTGTAATGTGCGTCAATTCAATGTGACAGAAAACCAAAGCAAACGACGAACGGAACAGATCCTCATATAAATGCGTGGGTGCATCACAGACGATTTCTAAGATGCAAGCAGAAACATCTGCCTATATTCTATTAAAATGTTGATTGAGTTTTGGGAGTTTGTCTGTGTGTATGCCAGTAGAAACATGTGATTGTTTGTCAAAAATTGATAAGCAAGGTACACATTATAATGACAGTAATTTTTACGATGCCAAATATCAAAATACTGAAAATTAAATGGTTTTCTCTGTTTGTGTTCGTAACAATGATTGACGGAGTTCGAATCTCACGTAAGTCGAAATGATTTTTAACATTTTACGTGTTTTATACATTTCAAGTAATTAACATAAGATCACATAATAAAACACGTTATATAATTATTTTTCATTAACGTAGTGACATAATTTTGATGAAATCGTGAATGTTTAGATACCTAAAATGTCTGTGAAATGTTAACAATAAGTATTATACATCAAGTAATTAATATTAGCCAAAATTGGTTGAAGTCATTTAAAACGGTTTCATAGGAATAATATGGGCAAAGCCTCCTATTCGAAGACCAACATATATCAGTTTTGCATTAAAATTGATCCATAGTCATTAGACACTAATAAGCAACATGTTTATGAATTTTAATTTCTGATCATGAGCCCTTAAGTGTTATACGTTTATTTCAGACATATTTATAATAAAAAAAATCATGTATGCGTTTTGATACAAAATTAAATAAAGAATCTGGAACTAAGCTTTTCTAGCATTATATATTTATCCTAATCATCGTAAGGAGGCATAAAAGTGGTTCAAATCTGTTATGTCTACGGAATTAATTTTACCCATCTTGGGTATCAAATAAAATCTGATTGAACAATTTAGTGTGAGAGCTAAACAAATCGGGCGACCGATAACAGGCGGAGAGTGCATCTGTTATAGATGCTTGGATTCACCCAACATATTTTCTGTTCGATTTAACTTTCGTTTAGTATGGGCCATCAGATGCGCTTAAAGCACGTAATGTTTATATCATTCTGTTTAAACCATGCATGCTAGCTCATATAATTGACAAGGGCATGATCCTACGTTCCCATGTATTAGAGAACAATGAAAAATCGCTTAGACAAGAAAATGTCCAGTCATGTAAAACATCATTCTTATCGTCATCATTAGGTCGTACTTATATGGATATATCTCATTCTCTTTTCTTTCCAAGCGCCACAATCGCTAATTGCATTCGAACAATCTTCGAGATTGTACCCGTTCGAGCAAGATGAGCAATGCTGGTAAAACCATATTTATCTGATGATAGAAATGTACCACTGAAACGATGTTGCTTTTTTCTGCAACAGCGACTTGAAATCGGTGTTAATTCGTATAAATGATTGCAACATTCCGAGTCAAACTTAATAGACGCGAAAACACATGTAAAATAGAGTGTGGGATTAGTATGTGGTATAGTATATGATCTGAAGATTAACCTTTTAAACTTTTACTTTGAAGAAAAGTCTGTATATCTCACGGATTACTCTTTTGTTCCACAACAAAAAATATAAAAGATTTCATAAATTATTATGCATTTTGATTGAAATAATTGTTATTGTTGTTCTGAGAGTAATATACATCGAGGAATACGTTTTGCCCCCATTATTACATTGCTACGTACCTTTTGGAACTCAGCACAACTTGACTTATATACTATCTTTACACACCCACACGCATATATATATATATATATATATATATATATATATATATATATATATAGGCCTACGCGCTCTTAGAATCTGCAGTCTTCAATATATAGATGAACAAATCAAACACATCATTTATTCCGTTACACACTGCAATAATTCACACATTTTATACCAAATGCTAAGAAGAAAGACTTTCAAATATTCTCCAAAAAATACACAAACACATCAAACACCAAACACCTCTCGCATAGACATACATCATCTCTTACCCACGCATTCTAATAACACATCCATCTGCAACACACTTAACAAACTAGGCATTCCAACAGTACAAACCACATCATACACCATAAACCAAACATTAAACACAGCAAGATATTTCCGAAAAAAAACACATCTCATGCCGGCTTACATCCCGTCCCATGTAACAACTGCCATCAAATTTACGTGGGGGAAACGCAACGTTAATTGAAAACAAAATTGAGCGAACACAAAATGGACATAAAAAACAATAACTCTCTCAGTGCACTTTTTCCCACGTATTGGAGCACAATCATGCTTTCAAGTTTGAAAAAGCCAAACTCACCAAACAAATTCATAACTAAGCTCGGCGAAGACTACTGGAAACAGAAATAATCACAGCATCTATCATCATCAGACAAGGAAAAGTGTTGCTACAATATATCCCCCTTAGTAAGCAAAATTATTCTGACCGAACAAAAACTAAACCTAGATCATGGATAACACTTCTTCTCATCGTTATCAATTGTACTTATATACAACTCCCCGCATACATACTCACGCACTTACTTCTTCTCATATACATATTCATTCACTACGAATCAAAACTACTTAACAATAAATAACAGCCTAACCAATGAACATAATCTACACATCCTCATAAATAGTAAGATATTTAAACCCATTTGCCCTCAATTTAATCTCAAACCATCAACACATCCAGAACGAAACTACATTTCACTTACCTCTCCCCAGAATTAAAATCATGTTTATCTTCTTTTTCTTTTCCTTTTCTGAATTATCATTTTCACAGCATAGTTCAACACATTCTTTCAAACTCACTTATATTCTTACATTTCTAACACAGCAAGCTGGTCAATACTTCTACCCTCCAAAAATGTCACACCTGACCACAACAAAATCTCCCCTCTCACCAATCTCACCCTGTCGACTACTTCTTTAATACTCTTACCCACCCCCGCCTATATTCAAGTTATATTCATTTTTTCAAATCTTTTTTTAAAACTATGATATAACCTAGATACCAAACACAGAGTACCCCATTCCCTCTTTTTCCCCCAGCCCCGTCAAAATCAATGCCACACCTCACCACGATAAAAACCTCATCATCCCTCTCCTCTCTTCCACTTTGAGGCAAATTCACTAACACTCACACCCCTCCCCTTGTTCACCGCTACCTTAAAGTACCCAATCAAAGCTTTCCATATTCATTTCACTCTTTGCTACTGACTGACTTCTCGCAGCCTGGATCTTTGTCCAGCGCTCTTAGAAGAAACGGCTACTACTTTACCGTATCAACTCATCAGTTAAACCGATGTACTTGCATGTTATGTTTCTTAAAATTACCATCCTGGGGAAGTCTTACAATAAAGAAGAAACGGTGATTAATATATAAAAATATATCTTAGTTTTTCCTTTTCGGTTTTTCTCTCTCTCTCTCTCTCTCTCTCTCTCTCTCTCTCTCTCTATATATATATATATATATATATATATATATATATATATATATATATATATATACTAAATCACGTGTATTTTTCTCATATTCGTTCAAATTGTTTACGAGTTGTTAGGGGAAACGAGCAAACAAAGGCTATTTAAGACTGCCACTTCAGACTAACCCCTCTGTCTGAAATGAATTCGGTACCCACTAATTCAATCTATGATAAAAATTCAACAGCGGCTTTTATTCTGCTAATCAGAAAATATAACAATATTTTATATATGGAAAATTGAAATAAATGCTTAACTCTATGATTGTATATGTGTATAGTAGTAATAGATCTAGATAAATAGCGACTGCAAACACTGACGACCTATATTTTTTCAATCATTTTACGGGAAGACATAGGCATGTATATATATATATATATATATATATATATATATATATATATATATATATGTATATATATATATATGTATATATATATCTATATAGATGTGTATATATATGTATATAGATGTGTATATACATATATACATATATATATATGTATATATATATATATATATATATATATATATATATATACTGATGAACTACTGCATAGTGTAGGTTTTTTCAAGACACTTTAATCCAAGAACTTTTTACTCTTTGTGAATTTTTTCTGATAATTTTGTAGTGTTGCAAGCACGATATTTACATAAAAATGTTGTTTGTCACAGAAATATTATGTTTTTTGTAAATGTGAAAAAATAAAAATAATAAAATAACAACATGGTTATTGGAATATGATATGAACTGACTTATATATATATATATATATAAATATATATATATATATATATATATATATATACATACATTATTTATGTGTTGAAAGCCTGGCAAATAATATTTTTAATTATGAAATTAAAAGTGTTAAATGTCAAAGTTATTATATATTTTCTAATATTTTGAGAAAAAACTCTTCTTTCAAAATATTTTGATGACGAAATTATCCTTTTCATTTTTTCTAGTGATTAAAACTTCTCAAAAATTCGGTTTTCCACGTGGTGTCAACTCAATGTTGAAAAAGTTGCATTTGCCCGATTTTCGATTGATTAAACAAGTATTTAACGATTGTAAACCCAGCCCGATTAAGCATAGCATTCAGAATGGGTAGGCATTAGCTAGAAGCGTTGTATGTAGTATGTGTAACCGAGAACACAGGGAAGAGATAAATTGTGTGATTCTATTTTCCATTAGATATAATACATACATATTTTGGAGAGAACTTCAAAACGGCATGTAAAACACCACCAAGTACATTTCATCAGTTTTAATACAGCATTTACTGTAAGTGTTATTCTCAATCTGTCACCACTTCTTGTGGCCCAATTTCTGTGATATTAGGAGGTAACTGACTTACATCAATATAATTTAGAATGTAATCTATCAATTTAATTCAAACTTTTGTGATCGTCGTGGCAGGGTTAAATATCTATAAATCAACAACATTGAAGGAAAATGAAATCGAGCGTGTTTTTATAGATGCATTAATCATCGTTATTGTTAGTTGGCATGAATATGCACTGGACGTCGAATCAGGTGAATCAGAATTTGAACAAAGCCAACAACGAGAAAAAGTCGAGAGTATTTTTTACATAGACAGTGTTGTTCGGTGGTTTTGCACATCGGAATCTATCTTCATGTACATCGATTCGGAAATTGGTTTACAAACAAAAGGAAATCGCCCACAAGATACAGTCTTCATGTCACTTTCTCTTACAATAAAATCAAATGGTCTTTCAGTCAGTTAATTTAGTCGGATTCTGGACTTTTGTTACGAAAAGTTTTTCGTAAAAAAAACAATATTTTCGTTATAGATAGATAATCAATTACAGAATTATCGGTGTCTGTTCTCTACCAATAGAATTTGCAATTTAAATAGATTTGATCGGTAACATACTATAGCCGGCCGGATAATACTTTTAGTTACATACAATTGAAAATATACACCGTTTTTTTCCCTACTTGGCATTTTGGCTAAGATCAAAGTGTAGTATCTGTTCCGATGGATACTGCACCTCATACTGGTGTTGTCTTGGCCTTCGGGTCTTGATTTACGCATGTCAATGGGTCTGTTCTGTGCAGTTCTGGAAGGTCCACCTTCCCAGGCTTCGCCTCTCTTATTTGGGGAGGAGTAAGTTTAGGGCTTACTGCCTGAGGCGCCCCTACCGGGGAATGCCGAGGGGGCTGCCCAGGCAATTTTTAAACCCCACTTTCCCGACCCGACCTTGGGTCACATCTTACTTGTGGGTGTAAGATAAACACTGGCCTTGTGCCTAACTCCTGGAGAGGAGTAAATCAATACACCGTTTTTTTCATTCGTTGATTATTGGATATTACAGTCAAATACAATTGCTGCGTTTATTTCACCTATTAAAAGTTGCAAATGCAAAATCCGTCTGATATAACTGGGTAAGTCATTACCCTACGGTCTTATTTTATTTGCTTAAATATGTCATTACTAAAATTAAATTTGGACACTTATTTATTTCTACAGAGAGTTAGTATGTTTATATGTGTATATATTCGTATAAGGACACACTCCTAAACTAATTAACTGATAATTATGAATTGTAAACATGTCATATTAGTTCAATGTCGTTTAATGCAAAAGGTGTAGAAAAAGGTGTCAAAACTTTCGGGACAAATCAGACACTATCCTATTACTGTGAACCTATAAAGAATAGTCATTAGACATCAATGAATTCAATATTTCCCAAATGTAAGTTTATATTATAAGAAATGTTTTTACGAACATAATATTGATACAGTTTCCTATTTAAAAATTAAAATACATCAATTTTGTATTGCAATGGACCTATAGTAAATACGGAATAAGTAAGCAAAAGTATCTTTATTCCAATTGATCCTTAAGCCCTGTTAGGCATTAACCTTAATTTTTAGACATTTTAATTAATCCAAATCATATAAGAAATGTTAATAATAATTACAATACTGATTCTAAACATAAGTTTCAGTTAAATTATCTCTTGATTATAATCTTCATAATAGAACATGATTGTGGTGAAAAAAAATCATTAATTCTTTCATTCTTGGGACGGGTATTCTTCAATTTGGACTATTCGCAACACTATTATTATAGTTAAGCATCATTTATTTATTTTCATATGAGAATACATCGCGTAGTTTTGGTTATCTTTAGGTGGGAGTTCGAATCGAGAAGAACGTCAGATTGACGACTTACTTGGAAGAGTAATGGGGCTGAGTTAATCTGACTAGAATTGAATAAATCATACCATTAATCACAAAATAATCAATAGCTTAACAACTAAAGAGATGTGCATTTTTATTTACTGAAAACGAACATTGGATTGGGTATGTAGACAAGACGAAATTATTTTATGATTGATTTCGTGATATTTTCTGCCGTCGGCCCGACAGAAAACGCAGGAGACATCACATAGACCGATACAAAATAGGTCGCTCATGTAGTTGCTACGTATATGTGCCTCACCTTGTAGTATTATTCCGGAAATACAATTGTTCATTTTACGTTTTTAGGGGGGTATCCGGTTTCTTGTTCATTATGTGCAAAAGTTGAACACACTGAATTCCTATTAACTTAATAGGTATCTGCCTATTACACCTAAATATTGTTCTATTAAGTGCGATAGTTACCCATTAAAAATATCATCTGGTTTCCTCTACCTAATTAATTTACACATGTATACATGTTTGTTTTACACACACAAACGCAAAACAAAAACATTTTTCAAAAATAAAATGCATTTAAAAATGCAATCACTGCACAACGAATTTTTACCAAGGTTTTGAATTAACCTTTTGTTCAGAATATTTCTTTTACTTAAATTCGGAAACATCATCAAAAATCGAGATTGCTATATTACTGACAGAGTTACAAATAGCACTTACTTTTCAAGATGGGATACAATGATTTACCTCAGATTTTTATAAAAGGAGGCAATGTTTCGATTCCCATGTTGGCAAAAATTATTAGTAATGATAATAGATGTGTACTTATGAGCTTGCGTTTATATCATTTATGTGCTATATCCAGCGGATATATACTACTAGGAAGGATTATCTTGGTGCCAATACATGTTGCTTGTGAGAGGTTCTGTTTATGACATGTGTGTGCTATTCTATATTTTATCTAGTTATATTTTATGGAGATGTTCGGTATTTTACATGTTAAATATGTGTTATATAAGGGGTAGCTATAAATATAAAGCTCTAAAAGTACCTATTATTTTTATGTTGCATGTTGAAACTACTTATCACCTATTTTGACAAAATGAGAGTTTTATTGAAGAGACAAAATGGTGACTCATTATGTAACACCAACTACTGCTGTTCAGAACCTATTAAATGTGTGCACAATGTGCTAATACTTTAGAAGACAATCCAAAAATAGGCTCATTTTATATGTATTGTACATTCACTCTCAATAAAATACTTGTTTTTCAGAGGTATTGATATAAAATAGTTTATTTTTCCCTTCAAAATTGTTAAAAATCTACCCATTTTGCCTCACCTACCTTATTTATATGTATGTTTTAAATTAGTTTTAAAGCAGAAAACAGTTACATTGAAGAAGTAAATAAATGATCTGCATCCAATATTTTTTACAGTAGAATATCAAATAGTTTCCGCTTTTTAAATTATGCCCCTCAACTCTAATATATATGATAGTAATAAATAATGCAAATGTACAGGTTAGGTATCATATAAATTAGCAATATTGAATTTTCTATATCACACCGCCTATTCTCAGTGTGTGGTCGTCGGGTTGCTATCAGTTTACTGTTTCTTCTGTACAATGGTTCTAGTGTAGTTTAGACGGTTTTAAACTGATCGAAACGATTTCACACTACAAAATATCCACATATAAAAATGAATCATTTTTGTCAGTAGAATTATTTCATGGTTTTCCTTAAGCAAATAAAACTACCATTTTTGCTTCAGATGTAATCTACAATTTAAATAGTATGTTATTCTAATCAGAAAATTGGGTGTAAAAACTTAATAAGGGATCTGCGCTGACCCACAGGAGAAAAAAACATTTTCGTTGACTAAGCTATTTCGATTTACTTCCGAAAATAATTTGGGAGGTTAGAACTAACGCAATCTAGAGGAATTGCACATTCGATTAAGACAAAATAAAATGCAACGATAATTTCAGAGAAATTTGAATTTGTACTAAGGAAAAGTCTGACTTTTTTAATGTAACAATGTTTATAACATATTTCCAGAACTTTTTAGCGTTTTAAACATAAAACAACTCAGAAAATCTTTGACAGAAAGTGTCTCAGGTTTCTTTTATGTAATATTTATATAGAAATGTGATCCTCTACCCTAAAATCACATCCATTTATTTCATTTTATTTTTTTAATTTATTTTTTTTCAAATATATTTTCTGGATCTTAACATGCACTCGCCAAATTAGAGCGGAATTCGACGTACTTGAAGGGTTTTAACTTAAATGAGTATAGTTATTTTATCTCAAATAACTTAATGTCAAATCATGATTATTCGCACACGTTAAATTTCGAACTAAACATATTTCTGTCATAATTTTTCGCGTTTCTTCTGGAGGGGATGTGTTTTATTTTTTTAAACTAAAACACATTATCTCAAAATGGGATTTTGATTAAGTGGTTTAATGTCGGGCGGATATTGTGATTTTGTTTTAATGAAAAATGTATATATTAAAAAGTGTGGAAACTAACTAATACAAATGTAAATATAAGTTTATAACGCGAATCAAAGCACAGTATAATTTCGAAGATTCGCGGAAATAGAAATCATTTTTGAGCAACGCAATGTTAACTTTGTTTAAATAGCGGTATTTTCCACAAGTAATATAGAATGTTCAAAAAAGTTGGCACGTGTGCAGATAAGCAATACAGGCTTATTCGATTCGTTTCATTTTCTGAAGATTTCAGTTTGCGTCAATGGAAGACAATCATTAATCAGTGAAATGTTTTTATAAACACAAACATGAAACATTACGAATACATAAAAACTAATAAAGTATAACGACATACCAACCGATACCCTCGATAGTCGGTAAAACTTAGAACTATGTACCCTGTGCACTTTGTACATCTAATACGCGAAAATCTAGGTAAACACACAAGGACAAATGAAACAATATTCTATTCATTAAAATATGTTGGTTCATAGAAATATTACTTAGTGAAAAGTATTTGCAATATTAAATAAATTACATAACATTTTACAAATTACATTAAGGAATACTCAACTGAATGTTATAGATTTGTTCCATTACATACATATTTATTGAAGAAAATATGAATTTTGTAATTAGAAATTTGCTAGTCTTATTTAAGAATAGTCTTTGATGTTTTTCTAATGTTTACGTAACCTCTATATGTTATGTTCTGCCAACAATTTATGCATTTCTCTTGTGTTCACAAATACTTTATTTGTTTGAACTTCATAATACAAACAAAGACCGTATAGGATATGGCTGAATAAATTTATTTTACTGACAGCAAATATATTCAATTCAGGAAACATACATTCGCTGTTCATAGAACGTGTTCAACAATTTTATTCATAACTGCTGTATAACGATTAATTATTTAATGAAAATGAAATTCAAAAACACGAACTAAATATTTATATGTGGATACGAAAACTGACAGTACGATAAGAATTACGATATGTGGACGTAATGACAGAAACGTACTGTAGCGGGTACTCAATTCTGAGGTTCACCGACCAGCGCGTTGCGCGACTTCGGAGGTCTCGGTTGTTATAGCGTTATTCCAACAATAAAGTTATTAATGGAACATTTATTGAATAAAATTTGATTTCGATTATTTTTAAATGCTTCATTTTTAAACGAACCGTTGATCTTCAGTAGAATATTTGTTTGATAACTTAAAACAGCCATAATGAGAAGATTTTTATTTTTTTAAACAAAAGTTTATTTTCAATAAATTATTTTAACTAAACTACAAACTTTCAATTTGAGATACTTTAATTATTTTAATGTTTAATAAATTAAAACAGCCATAATGAGGAGATTTTCATTTTTTTAAACAACAGTTTATTTTCAATAAATTATTTTAACTAAACTACATACTTTAAATTTGAGATACTTTAATTATTTTAATGTTTGTAGATTTCATTAGCAAATAATTATTTTGAAAATAAACTGTATAAAATGTATTTTTTGATTTACCAAAAAGTGTAACATTTTGAATGATTTTCTTTCCTTGAAAAATAAAGACAATTAAATTAGCTCGAATTGGTAATCTGCATGAGAGAGATTGTTGAATATTTCGCGTTGGTGTCTGGTTACTTGGTTGATAATTCGATCGATAGGTTTGATCCCTAGAATTTTTTCTTAGGAATTTTAATCGAATGCGTCTGATTTTATGTATTGGCTTATTTTCATAAATCATGTTTACTTTCAATATAACAGTGTAGTACAACCGTTCCTTTAATACAATCTTAATTTAGATCGAAGGGTGAATCTTTTGTTCGTACACATTTTAACATAGCTGTTTAAATGTTGCTGAATACGTTACTATCCTGCACTGCATCTAGTATAACCAACATTTTTGAAAAAAGATTGTGAGGATTTACACGCTTCTTTGATTTTGTTAGAGTTCGGACATAAATCATTAATGTCATTTTTTGTATCTTTTTTCAAATTATAACAATCAACTGTGTATACAATACCATTACACAACTACTGCTAATAGTACGGTTTTTATAAGAGTTAAGTCGACAAAATCACAAAAATCGATTTCGAAACAATTAATGTGACAAAGAAGGAAGTCAATTGTTTAAAACCTGAAAAACACCAATTTATTTTAAATTATTTTGGCAATTGAACATCCATTATTTTGAAATCAGTGAAGAAGGTACTAGCTTAAATCTAAACAAAAAATATACGTATTATTTTACAGATAGAAGAATATAACAATTAGGAAGTTAAAACTTCGAAGAAATAAATAACAATATTTGATTTTTAAATTTAAATCTTCCCCAGAAAAAAAAATATTCGTAAGAATTAGAAATCATTTAAATTATCAAAAATCATAATTGCTGACTGAAATGGAAAAAAAAACATACAAATAAGTTAAAATTTATCGCATTACTCTGGAGATGGAACGACTTACGTATGAATAATACATTCATAAATATATGTGAGAATTCTCACGCAATGTATGTCTTGTCACAGTTAGAACATAAAACCATTCATGACACTGTAAGAAAGGTCATTTTTAAAACTCCAAACAATTAGATTTGTATCCAATTTAAATGAAACTAATGCAAACAGCAACTTTCCCAAAAATATTTAGTCTAAGAGATGACAACATTCGACTTTGGAACAATACATTTTAAAATAGATGAAGTTCACAGGTACACAAATGTATTATTACTCACTTTGACCATTATACGGTGTCATTATTCAAAATGGGTGCGCAATGTAATAGCTTGCATCCAAATGTTAATAAGAGTATTATGTTACAGACAGAAAAGAATAAAGTAAATAAATGATGGCGTTTTAATAAATAAAATATTTGATCAAGAATAGGCAATTATTTTAATTCTTCAAATATGTAATGGCTGACTCAAATGAAAATCATATAATGAAGTTATAAATTTTTAGCATTGAATCTGAAATTGGGCGATAAACGCCGACATAAAAATAAATGAGAACATGTGAGGATTTTCACGCATGTTCGATCGTATTGCAATCCAGACTTGAAACAGAAATATCAAAAGAACCTTTTAAAATGCCGGGTAATTGTTCGCTCCCTTTAATCTATAGAATGTTTAGTCAGCTCGATAAAATAAATTGTATTTTAATTGTAAAAATAGGGTATTGTGGGCATTACAGTTACATGCAATCAAATCAATTTAAAATCAATAGAACAGCTTTTAGTATGTCGTAAACATGTATATAATATACGAAGCAAACATATACATCATTTATTAGACTGGATTGAAATAGAAATTAATATCCAATTTTTTAGTGGAAGTGCATTGCATCATTGTTTAGTGTAATTTTGTCAAAACTGAAGTGGTTCAAATTCAACTGGATAAAAAAAAGATCCATGTCATGCTACGCTGCAACAAATATTAGCGGAGTTCTGTGCTCCCGTTCATACTGCGTAATACCTTGCACATAGACATGAACAAAATAAATATAAACTCCACAAACATCAGTAATATATGTTTAAAGCTTTTGCTTCATTCGCCTATGGCTTGCACAACGTCGTGCAGAGTAACAGTAAAAAATTAAAAATCAATATTTCATACTAATTGATATTCATGTATTTCAAATATCAATACACATATCAGATATCCCCATTTCAGTACGACACCATGCAGAAAAACATCAGAATTGTCAGACTAACTATATTGTATTGTGGTTTGGCAACCAAATTCCCGCTGTATTTTTTAAATTTCTTTATCTATTTTATATAATACTAGCAGGGCTACCCGGCGTTGCTCAGGGTCATAAACACATAAAATTGAAGAAAAATCGCGTGTGTAACATCTTTATATTTACATTTCTATTTTTCTCCCTCTCTCTATAGCCGTCTCTTTATCTTTCTACTTTTCTCTTCCCTGGTCGCCCCATTTCACCGCTACTTTTTTTAATTTTGCCTTTTGCGAAAGCTGTTTCTTTCCCCACCATTTCATCCTACGTTTCCTAGGGCAAAAGTATGACATATTTCTATAAAAAGTACCACCTCTGTCTGCGCCTTCTATATAGGTACATATCTCCGCCCCGGTGTTCATACTATATACGTATCTATCGCCGCCCCAGTGCGAATGCTAAACACGTACCTATTGCCGCCCGGTGTGCATACTGCATAAGTACCTATCGCTGCCCCAATGCAAATACTAAATATGTACATATCGCCGCCCTGGTGCGAATGCTAAATACGTGCTATCGCCGCCCCGGTGCGAATGCTAAATAAGTACCTATCGCCACCCTGGTCTGAATGCTAAATACGTACCTATCACCGCCTTGGTGCAAATGCTAAATACGCACTTTTCCACGCCCCGGTGCCTGTTATATACACGTACCGATCGCGGCCCCGGTGCGCGTGCTGTATACGCACGTATCGCCGCCCTGGAGCGCCTGCTAAATACATACCTATCACCGGCCCGGTGCACATGCTATATACATACTTTTTGCTGCCCATGTGCACATGCTATATATGTACCTATCGCCGCCCATGAATGCTAAATACGTACCTATCGCCGCCTCGGTGTGAATGCTAAATACGTACCTATCGCCGCCCTAGTGCAATTGCTAAATACATACCTATCGCCGCCCCGGTGCGAATGCTAAATATGTACCTTTCGTCGCCCCGGTGCGCGTGCTATATAAGTACCTATTGTTGCCCAGCTGTGAGTGCTATATACATACCTATCGCCGCCCCGCTGTGCGTGCTAAATACATACCTATCACTGACCCGGTGCACATGCGGTATACATACTTATTGCCGCCCATGTGCACATGCTATATACGTACCTATCGACGACCCAGTGTGCATACTACCTATGTACATATCGCTGCCTCAGTGCGAATACTAAATATGTACATATCGCTGACCCGGTGCAGATGCTAAATACGTGCCTATCACCACCCCAATGAACTATGATATATGTACCTATTGCCACCCCACTGCACATACTATGTATATACCTATCGACGGCCCGGTGCGCATACTATATTCGTACCTATCACCGCCCTGGTGCGCATACTATATACTTACCTATCTCTGCAAGGGTGCACATAAATATGTATTATGGTTATGTATCGTGTATATGTATCATGTTATGTATCATGTATATGTATCATGTTATAAATCATGTATTATGTATCATGAATATGTATCATGGATATGTATCATGACTCATGTATATGTATCATTGATATGTATCATGCATTATCAATATGTATCGTGTATCATGTATCATGGATATGTATGATAGATATGTATATGTATCACAGATATGTATCACAGATATGTATCATGGATATGTATCATACATCATGGGTATGTATCATGGATATATGTCATGTATCATGGATATGTATCATGGACATCTATCATGTATCATGGATATGTATCATGGATATGTATCATGGATATGTATCATGTATCATAGATATGTATCATGTATCATATATCATAGATATGTGTTATACATCATAGGTATGCATTATGGATGTGTATAATGTATCGTGGATATGTATCATGTATCATGTATATGTATCATGGATGGGTATCATGGATATGTATCATGTATCATAGATATGTATAATGTATCAGGAACATGTATCATGGATCAGGGGTATGTATCATGTATCATGTATCATGTATCATAGATATGTATCATGTATCATGTATCATGGATATGTGGTATATATCATATATATGTATCATGGATATGTATCATGTATCATGGATATGTATCATGTATCATACATATGTATCATGTATCATGGATATGTATCATGTATCATGGATATGTATCATGTATCATAAATATGTATCATGTATCATAGATATATATATGTATCATGGATATGTATCATGTATCATGGATATGTCTCATGAGTGTATATCATGTATCACGGATATGTATCATGGATGTTTATCATGTATCATGGATATGTATCATGGATATGTATCATGGATATATGGGCATGTATCATGTAGTATGTATCATGTATCATGTATCATAAATATGTATCATGGATATTTATCATGCATCATGGATATGTATCAGTGATATGTACCATGTATCAGGGATATGTAGCATGGATATGTATCATGGATATATAAGCATGTATCATGTATTATGTATCATGTATCATAGATATGTATCATGTATTAGGTATCATGGATATCTATCTTGTATCATGAATATGTATCATGGATATGTATCATGTACAATGGATAATGTATCATGGATATGTATCATGACTCATGGATATGTATTATGGATATGTATCATGTGTTATGTATCATGGATATGTATCATGGTTCATGTATAATGTATCATGGATATGTATCATGTACCATGGGTATGTATCATGTGTTATGTATCATGTATCATAGATGTGTGTTATGTATCATAAATATGTATCATGTGTATCATGTGTCATGGATATGTATCATGGATATGTGTATATATCATGGATATGTATCATTATAATGGATATGTATCATTTATATGTATCATGGATATGTATCATGTATCATTGATATGTATCATGGATATGTATCATGGATATTACAATGTATCATGGATATGTATCATGGATATGTATCATGGATATGTGTTATGGATATGTGTCATGTATCTAGGATATGTATCATGGATATGGATCATGTATCATGGATATGTATCATGGATATGTATCATGTATCATGGATATATATCATGGATATGTATTATACATCATAGATATGTATCATGTATATGTAACATATAGATGTGTTATGTATCATAGATATGTATCATGTACATGTATCATAGATATGTATCAGATATCATAGATATGTATCATGCGATTCTTCATCATTTTCAATCCCCTCATGATACTCTTCATCATTTTCAATCCTTTTATGATATTCTTCATCATTTTCAATCCTCTCATGCTATTCATCATCATTTTCAATCCTCTAAGCTACTCTTCACCATTTTCAATGGTTCATATTCTGCAGAAGCTTCTGTGTCCTATATTGTAGAAGGCCCCCCGGTGCTGGGTCCTATACAAATCTATCACTACAGCAGATCTATCAAGGACATTGAGCGCTTTTCTCCTGGACAACGCGGAGTACTTAGAAAATCAAGGAAGCATTGAGAGCACTACTGAAATCACTCTTACTGATTCCTCCTCTAGTTCATCTGCACAATATTCCGAAAAAAAACGTAAATGGTGTTAAAATATTACACAAATGTATCACTGCAGCAGCTCTATCTAGGATATTGAGTACTTTTCTCTCGGACAACGTTGAGTATTTAGAAAATCAAGGAGTTCTCAAGCGCACTACTTAAATCACTGTTACTGATTTTTCCTCATTTCCATGGTCACAATAGTCTGAATAGATGCTGTTTAAATATTATACAAATCTATCACTACAGCAGCTCTATCTAGGATATTGAGCACTTTTAACCCGGAAAACACCGAGTACTTAGAAAATCAAGGAAGCAAAAAGAGCACTACTAAAATCACTCTTACCGATTCCTCCACCTTTTCTGGTTTATCGTGACATGGCATTACTTTTCAAATTATACATGATAGTATTTGTTTCTTCTTAAATTAGTATACATAACGTTGAAAATCGAGGAAAAAGCCACCCCCCATTGGAGAAAAGTGCTCAGTCAACCCCCAAAGAGTCAATTTGTTTTTCCGATTCTGAGATATTGCACATCCCTGGGCTGGCCGGTCAGAATGATGTTAACCGGGTGACAGTTTGTTTGGTACTCTCGGAAGAGAAGCTTTACATATCTACATACATACATACATACAGACAACTGGTGTTTATATAATAGACTAGCGGAGCTACCCGGCGTTGCTCGTGGTCATAAAAACATAAAATTAGAGAAAAATCGTGTGTGTAACATCTTCCTATTCAAACTTCTATTTACCCTCTCTCTATAGCCGTCTCTTTATCGTTCTACCTTTCTCTTCCCTGGTCGCACCATTTCACTGCTACTTTCTAATTTTGCCTTTTGCTAAAGCTGCTTCTTCCCAACCATTTCTCCTACGTTGCCCATGGCAATAGTATGACATATTTCTATAAAAAGTACCACATCTATCTGCGCCTTCTACATAGGTACTTATATCTGCCCCGGTGTTTATACTATATACATATCTATCGCCACCCCGGTGCACATACAACATACATACCTATCGCCGCCCTGGGGCAGATACTATATAAGTACCTATTGCCGCCCCGGTATGCATACTACATAAGTACCTATCGCTGCCCCGGTGCAAATGCTGCATACGAACCTATCGCCACCCTAGTGCAAATGCTGCATGCATACCTATCGCCGCCCCTGTGCTAATGCTAAATACGTCTCTATCGCCGGCCTGATGTGAATGCTAAATATGTTCCAATCACCACCCCGGTGTGCGTGCTAAATACGTACCTATCGCCTCCCTGGTTTGCATGCCATATACGTACTGATCGCTGCCCCCGAGCCCATGCTAAATATATACCTATCACCGCCCTGGTGCGTATTCTATATACATACTCACTGCCATCCCTGTGCACATTCTATATAGTACCTATCGCCACCTCTATGCACATCTATACACGTTCCTATTGCCACCCCGGTGCACATACTATATATATACCTATCGCCGCCCCACTGCGCATACTATATTCGTATGTATCGCCACCTCGGTGTGCATACTATATACTTACCTACGAAATATTTTAAGTTCAAAAGAACAAAAACATTTCGCCCGACCCCCTAAAAAGTTTGGCCCGACCCCTACAATTTTCCCCTACCCCTAATATCTCAAGCCGCACCGCCCAATTTTGTTTTTATCTTCCCCAACCCTGAGAAGTTTTTTGAGTTCAAAACAAAAAAAACAAAAAAAATTTGCCTGAGCCCTAAAATTTTCCCAGACCCCTCAATCTCTCCAGCCCCCATCCCAACTAATTTTTCACTCTCCCCCAACCCTGAGAAATATTTTGGGTTCAAAACAAACAAAAAGAAACAAATTTGGCCTGACTCCTAAAATTTCCCCCGACCCCTCAATCTCTCCAGCCCCTCATCCTAACTAATTTTTCACTCTCCCCCCACCCTGAGAAATATTTTGAGTTCAAAACCAAAAAAAAAGAAAAAAATTTGGCCTGACCCCTAAAATTTTCCGACCCCTCAATCTGTCCAGCTCCCCATCCCAACAAATTTTTCACTCTCCCCTACCCTGAAAAAAAGAAAAAAAATGTGGCCCGAAACACCAATATTTTTAGGGACCGTTTTACTTAAGAAGCACCAACATTCCTGGGGGGAGCCGTCATACTTTAGAAGCACCTATATTTCTAGGGACTTATACTATAGAAGCACCAACACTCCCGTATACCGTTATGCTTTAGAAGTACCAATATTTCTACGAACCGTTATACTTTAGAAGCACTTTACTTATTGAGACGTTATTTAATATGTATACAACTATTAGTGAAAACAGTAGTGGAGCATAATTAATCTCTTACTTTACTTATTGAGACATTATTAAACATGTATACAAATGTTAGTTAAAACAATGGCGGAGCATAATTATTTCTCTTCTTACTATTCGTATTGGGACGTTATTTAATATGTATAACAATATTAGTGAAAACAGTGGTGGAGCATAATTATTTATCTTCTAACTGTACTTATTGAGACGTTATTTAACATGTATTCATATATTAGTGAAAACAACAACGGAGCATAATTATTTCTGTTCTTACTTTACTTATTGAGACATTATTTAACATATATACACATATTAGTCAAAACAATGGCGGTGCATAATTATTTCTCTTCTTACTTTACTTATTGACACGTTATTTAATATGTATACAAATATAAGTGAAAATAATGGCAGAGCATAATTATTTCTCTTCTTGCTTTACTTATGTCGACGTTATTTAATATGTATACAAATATTAAAGAAAACATTAGTGGAGCATACTTATTTCACTTCTTACTTTACTTATGTCGACGTTATTTTATATTATTAAACCATAAAAAGTGGTGACCCAACAATAAAACGTAGTGACTTAACAATAAAACGTGGTGAATCAACCATAAAAAGTGGTGACCCACCAATTAAACGTAGTGACCTAACCATAAAACGTAGTGACCCAACCATAAAACGTAGTGACCCAACCATAAAAAGTGGTGATCCAGCAATAAAACGTGGTGACCCAATATTAAAACGTAGTGATCCAACAATAAAAAGTGGTGACGCTACAATAAAGTTGTGACCAACAATAAAACGTTGTGAGCCAACAATAAAACTTAGTGACCCAAAAATATAACGAAGTGACCCAGGAATAAAAAGTCGTGAGTGAACGATAAAAGTTGTGACCCAGCTATAAGAAGTGGTGACCCAACAATAAAACGTAGTGACCAACAATAAAAAGTGGTGACCCAACAATAAAAGTGGTGACCCAGCAATAAAAAGTGGTGACCCAACAATAAAAAGTGGTGACCCAACAATAAAACGTAGTTAACTAACCATAAATCGTAGTGACCTAACAATAAAACGTAGTGACCCAACCATAAAACGTAGTGACCCAACCATTAAAAGTGGTGACCAACAATAAACCGTAGTTACTTAAGCATTAAACGTAGTAACAATAAAAAGTGGTGACCCAACAATAAAAAGTCGTAACCCAACCATAAAAAGTGGTTACCAAACCATAAAACGTAGTGACCCACCAGTAAAAAGTGGTGACTTTACAATAAAACGTAGTGACCCAGCAACAAAACGTGGTGACCAAACATTAAAACGTAGTGACCCAACAATAAAAAGTGGTGACCAAACAATAAAGTGGGGACCCAACAATAAAACTTACTTACCCAACATTAAAACGTAATGACCCATCAATAAAACGTGGTGACCTTAGCATAAATCGTAGTGACCGAACAATAAAACGTAGTGACCCAACAATAAAACGTAGTGACCTAACCATATAAATTGGTAAGCCAACAATAAAAGTGGTTACCCAGCAATAAAAAGTGGTGACCTAACAATAAAACATAGTGATTAAACCATAAAAAAGTGGTGACCCAACAATACAACGAAGTGACTTAACTATAAAACGTAGTGACTTAACCATACAACGTAGTGACACAACCATAAAAAGTGGTGACCCAACAATAAAACATAGAGACCCAGCAATGAATAGTAGTGACCCAGGAATATAACGTAGGGACCTAACAATAAAACGTAGTGACTCAACCATAAAAAGTGGTGACTCAACAATTAAACGTAGTGACCTAACCATAAAACGTAGTGACCCAACCATAAAATGTAGTGACCCAACCATAAAAAGAGGTAACCAACCATAAAACGTAGTAATCCAACCATAAAGAGTGGTGATCCAGCAATAAAACGTGGTGACCCAATATTAAAACGTAGTGATCCAACAATAAAAAGTGGTAATGCTACAATAAAGTTGTGACCCAACAATAAAACGTGGTGAGCCAACAATAAAACGTAGTGACCCAGCAATAAAACGTAGGTACCCAGCAATAAAAAGTCGTGACTCAACGATAAACTTAGTGACCCAGCAATAAGAAGTGGTAACCCAACAATAAAACGTAGTGACAAACAATAAAAAGTGGTGACCCAACAATAAAAGTGGTGACCCAGCCATAAAAAGTGGTGACCCAACAATAAAACGTAGTGAACTAACCATAAACCGTTGTTATCTAACAATAAAACGTAGTGATCCAACCATAAAACGTAGTGACCCAACCCTTAAAAGAGGTGACCCAACAATAAAACGTAGTGCCTAGCAATAAAAAGTGGTGACCCAGCAATAAAACGTCATGACCCAGCCATAAAAAGGTCGTGACGCAACAAGTAAAACTAGTAGCTTAACCATTAAACGTAGTGCCCTAACAATAAAACGTGGTGACTCAACATTAAAACGTAGTGACCCAACAATAAAAAATGGTGACTAAACAATAAAACTTAGTGACCCAACATAAAAACGTAATGCCCAATCAATAAAACGTGGTGACCTAAGGATAAATCGTAGTGACCCAACTATAAAACGTAGTGACCAAACAATAAAACGTAGTGACATAACCATAGAAATTAGTAACCTAACAATAAAAGTGGTGACCCAACAATAAAAACGGTGATCCAACAATAAAACATAGTGATTTAACCATAACAAAGTGGTGACTCAACAATAAAACGAAGTGACTTAACTATAAAACGTAGTGACTTAACCATAAAAATTGGTGACTTAACTATAAAAAGTTGTTACCCAACAATAAAACGTAGTGACCTAACCATAAACTGTAGTGACCTTACAATAAAACGTAGTGACCCAACCATAAAACGTAGTGATTTAACCATTAAAAGTGGTGACCCAACAGTAAAACGTAGTGACCCAGCAATAAAAAGTAGTGACCCAGCAATAAAACGTGTTGACCCAACCAAAAAAGTGGTGACCCAACAATAAAAAGTGGTTACCCAACAATAAAAAGTGGTACCCAACCATAAACTGTGTGTACCCAACCATAAAACGTAGTAATCCAACCATAAAAATGGTGACCCAACAATAAAAAGTTGTGACCCAACAATCAAAAGTTGTACCCAACAATTAAACGTAGTGACCTAACCATAAATCGTAGTGACCAACACTTAAACGTAGTGACCAACCATAAAACCTTCTGACCAAACCATCTAAAGTGGTGAGCCAACAAAAAATCGTAGTTATCTAGCAATAAAAAGTGACCCTACATTAAAACGTAGTGACCCTACAATTTAAAGTAGTGACCCAACAATAAAGTGGTGAAGTAACAATAAAACTTAGTGACCCAACAATAAAACGTAGTGACCCAGCAATAAAACCTGCTGACTAAACGATAAAAGTAGTGACCTAACGATAAATCGTGACCCAACAATAAAACTTAGTAACCCAACAATAAAACGTAGTGCCCAGCAATAAGAAGACGTGACGCAGCAATAAAACGTGGTGACCCAACAAAAAAAGTGGTGAGCCAACATTAAAAACTAGTGACTTAACCATTAAACGTAGTGACCCAACAATAAACAGTGGTGACCCAACAATAAAAAGTGGTTACCAAACCATAAAAAGTGGTTACCCAACCATAAAACGTAGTGACCCAACCATAAAAAGTGGTGACTCTACAATAAAACGTAGTGACTCAGCAATAAAAGGTGGTGCCCCAACATTAAAACGTAGTGACTCAGCAATAAAGAGTGGTGACCCAGCAATAAAACGTGGTGACCCAACCATAAAGTTGTGACCCAGCAATAAAAAGTCGTGACTCAACGATAAAAGTTGTGCCCAGCAATAAGAAGTGGTGACCCAACAATAAAACTTAGTGACAAACAATAAAAAGTGGTGACCCAACAATAAAACGTAGTGACCTAACCATAAATCGTAGTGACCTAACAATAAAACGCAGTGACCCAACCATAAAACGTAGTGACTTAACCATTAAAAGTGGTGACCCAACAATAAAACGTAGTGACCCAGCAATAAAAAGTGGTGACCCAGCAATAAAACGTGGTGACCCAACCAAAAAGGTGCTGACAAAACGATAAAAGTAGTGACCTAAGCATAAATCGTGACCCAACAATAAAGTTGTGACCTAACAATAAAACTTAGTAACCCAACGATAAAACGTAGTGACCAAGCAATAAAAAGTGGGGACTCAACAATGAAACGTAGCGACCAAACCATCAATCGTAGTGACCAACCAGAAAAAGTGGTGACCCAACCATTAAACGTTGTGACCCAACCATAAAAAGTTGTGACCCACCAATAAAACGTAGTGACACAGAAATTATAAATGGTTACCCAGCGATAAAACGTGGTGACCAAACCTTAAAAAGTAGTCACCAACATAAAAACGTAGTGACCCAACAATAAAAAGTAGTGACCCGCCAATCAAAAGTGGTGACCCCACCATAAAGTGGTGACCCAACAATAAAACGTAGTGCCCAGCAATAAGAAGTCGTGACGCAGATATAAAACATGGTGACCCAACCAAAAAAGTGGTGACCCAACAATAAAAACTAGTGAATTAACCATTCAACGTAGTGACCCAACAATAAAAAGTGGTTACCCAACCATAAAATGTGGTTACCCAACAATAAAACGTTGTGACCCAACCATAAAAAGTGTTGACTCAACAATAAAACGTAGTGACCCAGCAATAAAAGTGGTGACCCAACATTAAAACGTATTGACCCAACAATAAAAAGTGGTGACAAAACAATAACGTGGTGACCCAACAATAAAACTTAGTGACCCAACATACAAACGTAATCACCCAACAATAAAACGTGGTGACCTTAGCATAAATCGTAGTGACCCAACAATAAAACGTAGTGACCAACAATAAAACGTAGTGACCTAACCATAGAAATTGGTGACCTAACAATAAAGTGGTGACCTAACAATAAAACTTAGTGACCCAACATTAAAACGTAATGACCCAACAATAAAACGTGCTGACCTTAGAATAAATCGTAGTGACCCAACAATAAAACGTAGTGACCCAACAATAAAACGTAGTTACCTAACCATGGAAATTGGCAACCCTACAATAAAAGTGGTTACCCAGCAATAAAAGATGGTGACCCAACAATACAACGAAGTGACTTAATTATAAAACGTAGTGACTTAACCATAAAACGTAGTGACCAAACCATAAAAAGTGCTGACCCAACAATAAAAAGTGGTGACCCAACAATAAAAAGTGGTCACCCAACAATAAAACGTAGTGACCTTACCATAAATCGTCGTGACCTAACAATAAAACGTAGTGACCCAAACATAAAACTTAGTGACCTAACCATTAAAAGTAGTGCCCCAACAATAAAACGTAGTGACCCAACAAAAAACGTGGTGACCCAACTATCAAAACTAGTGACTTAACCGTTAAACGTAGTGCCCCAACAATAAAAAGTGGTGCCCCAACAATAAAAAGTGGTTACCAAACCATAAAAAGTGGTTACCAAACCATAAAACGTAGTGACCCAACCATAAAAAGTGGTTACTCTACAATAAAACGTAGTGACTCAGCAATAAAACGTGGTCCCCCAACATTAAAACGTAGTGACCCAACAATAAAAAGTTGTGATGAAACAATAAAGTGATTACCCAACAATAAAACTTATTGACCACACATTAAAACGTAGTGACTCAGCAATAAAACGTGGTGTCCTTAACAAAAATCGTAGTGACCCAACAATAAAACGTTGCTACCGAACAATAAAACGTAGTGACATAACCGTTAAAATTTGTAATCCAACAATAAATGTTGTGACCCAGCAATAAATAGTGGTGACCCAACAATAAAACGTAGCTATTAAACTATAAAAAGTTGTGACCCAACAATAAAACGAAGTGACATAACTATAAAAGGTAGTGACTTTACCACAAATCGTAGTGACCTAACAATAAAACGTAGTGACCCAACAATAAAACGTAGTGACCCAACCATAAAAAGTGGTGACCTAAAAATAAAACGTAGTGACCCAGCAATAAAAAGTGGTGAACCCCTACAATTAAGTGGTGACCTAACAATAAAACGTAGTGCCCAGCAATAAAAAGTGGTAACCCAGCAATAAAACGTGGTTACCCAACAACAAAAAGTGTTACCTAATAATAAAAACTAGTGACTCAAACATAAAACGTAGTGACCTAACAATAAAAAGTGGTGATCCAACAATAAACAGTGGTTACCACACCACAAAAAGTGGTTACCCAGCCATAAAACGTAGTGACACAAACCATAAAAAGTGGTGACTCAACAATAAAACGTAATGACCCAACAATAAAACGTGGTTACCCAACATAAACAGTAGTGACCAAACAATAAAAAGTGGTGACCAAACAATAAAGTGGTGACCTAACAATAAAACTTAGTGATCCAAAATTAAAACATAGTGACCAAGCAAAAAAACGTGGTGGCCTTACCATAAATCGTAGTGACCCAACAATAAAACGTAGTGACCTAACTATAAAAAGTTGTAACCCAACAACAAAAGTGGTGACCCAGCAATAAAAAGTAGCGACCCAACAAAAAAAAGTAGTGATTAAACCATAAAAAGTGGTGACCCAGCAATAAAACCTAGTGACCTTTCTATAAAACGTAGTGACTTAACCATTAAACGTAGTGACCCAACCATTAAAAGTGGTGACCCAACAAAAAAAGTCGTCACCCAAGAATAACACGTAGTAATTAAACCATAAAAAGTGGTGACCCAACAATAAAACGTAGTGTCATAACTATAAAACGTTGTGATTAACAATAAAACGTAGTGACCCAACCATAAAAAGTGGTTACCCAACAATAAAAAGTGGTGACTCAACAATAAAACGTAGTGACCTAACCATAAATCTTAGTGGCTTAACAATAAAACGTAGTGACCCAATTTAAAACATAGTGACCCAACTATAAAAAGTGGTGACCCAACAATAAAACGTAGTGCCCCAACAATAAAAGTGGTGACCCCACAATTAAAACTGGTGAACCAACAATTAAACGTAGTGATCTAACCATAAATCTTAGTGACCCCACAATAAAACGTGGTGCCCCAATTATAAATTGTTGTGATCCAACTATCAAAAGTGGTGACCCAACAATAAATCTTAGTGACCCAGCAATAAAAAGTAGTGACCCAACAATTAAAGGTGGTTACCCAGCAATAAGAAGTTGTTACCCAACAATAAAACGTAGTGACCTAACCATAAATCGTACTGACCAACCATAAATAAGGTGACCCAAACATAAAACGTAGTGACCCAACCATAAAAAGTGGTGACCCAACAATAAAAGGAAGTGACTATTATTGAAAAGTGGTGACCTAACAATTATAAGTGGTTACACAGCAAGAAAACGTGGTCACCTAACAATAAAACGTAGTGACCTTACCATAAATCGTAGTGACCAACCATAAAAAAGGTGACCCAACCATAAAACGTAGTGACCCAACCATAAAACGCAGTGACCATTATTGAAAAGTGGTGACCCAACAATTAAACGTGGTTACACAGCAATAAACCGAGGTGACCAAATATTAAAACGTAGTGACCAACAATAAAATGTTGTGACCCAACAATAATATAGTGACCCAACAATAAAACGTAGTAACCCAACAATAAAACGTGGTGACTCAACGATAAAAGTTGTGACCTAGCAATAAGAAGTGGTGACCCAACAATAAAACGTAGTGACCAACATTGAATAGTGGTGACCCAACAATAAAAAGTTGTGACCCAACAATAAAAAGTGGTGACTCAACAATAAAACGTAGTGACCTAACCATAAATCGTAGTGACAACAGAATAAAACGTAGTGACCCCACCATAAAACGTAGTGACTTTACCATAAAAAGTGGTGACCTAACAATAAAACGTAGTGACCTAGCAATAAAAGTGTTGGCCCACAATAAAGTGGTGACCACACACTACAACGTAGTGCCTAGCAATAAAAAGTTGTGACTCAGCAATAAAACGTGGTGACCCAACGAAAAGTGTGGTGACGCAACAATTAAAACTAGTTACTTAACCATTAAACATAGTGACCCGACATTAAAACGTAATTACCCAGCAATAAAACGTGGTGACCTTAGCATCAATCGTAGTTACCCAACAATAAAATGTAGTGACCCAACAATAACACGTAGTAGCCTAACCATAGAAATTGATAACCCAACAATAAAAGTGGTGACCAGCAATAAAAAGTGGTGACCCAACAATGAAACATAGTGATTAAACGATAAAAAAGTGGTGACCCAACAATAGAACAAAGGGACTTAACCGTAAAACGTATTGACCCAACTATAAAAAGTGGTGACCCAAAAATAAACAGTGGTGAACAAACAATACAACGTAGTGACCAAACAATAAATCGTAGTTACCTAACAATAAAACGTACTGACCCAACCACAAAACTTAGTGACCCAACTATTAAATATGGTGACCCAACAATAAAACGTAGTGACCCAGCAATAAAAAGTGGTGCCCCAGAAATAAAACGTGGTGACCCAACAAAACGGTAGTGAGCCAACAATTAAAACTAGTGACTTAACCATTAAACGTAGTGACCCAACAATAAAAAGTGGTGACCCAACAATAAAAAGTGGTACCCATCCATAAAAAGTGGTGACTCAACAATAAAACGTAGTGACCCAGCAATAAAACGTGGTGACCCAGCATTAAAACGTAGTGACCCAACAATAAAAAGTGGTGACCAAACAATAAAGTGATGACCCAACAATAAAACTTAGTGACCTAACATTAAAACGAAATGACCCATCAATAAAACGTGCTGACCTTAGCATAAATCGTAGTGACCGAACAATAAAACGTAGTGACCTAACAATAAAACGTAGTGACCTAACCATATCAATTGGTAAGCCAACAATAAAAGTGGTTACCCAGGAATAAAAAGTTGTGACCCAACAATAAAACATAGTGATTAAACCATAAAAAGTGGTGACCTAACAATGAAACGCAGTTACTTAACTATAAAACGTAGTGACTTAACCATCAAACGTAGTGACCCAACCATAAAAAGTGGTGACACAACAACAAAACATTGAGACCCAGCAATAAAAAGTGGTGACCCAGCAATAAAACGTAGTGACTTAACAATAAAACGTAGTTACTCAACCATAAAAAGTGGTGACTCAACAATTAAACGTAGTGACCTAACGATAAAACTTAGTGACCCAACCATAAAACGTAGTGACCCAACCATAAAAAGAGGTAACCAACCATAAAACGTTTCAATCCAACCATAAAAAGTGGTGACCCAACAATAAAACGTGGTGAGCTAACAATATAACTTAGTGACCCAACAATAAAACGTAGGGACCCAGCAATAAAAAGTCGTGACTCAACGATAAAAGTTGTGACCCAGCAATAAGAAGTGGTGACCTAACAATAAAACGTAGTGACAAACAATAAAAAGTGGTGAGCCAACAACAAAAATGGTGATCCAGCCATAAAAAGTGGTGACACAACAATAAAAAGTGGTGACCCAACAATAAAACGTAGTGAACTAACTATAAACCGTAGTGACTTAACAATAAAACGTAGTGACCCGACCATAAAACGTAGTGACCCAACCATTAAAAGTGGGGACCCAACAATAAAACGTATTTGCCCAGCAATAAAAAGTGTTGACCCCTACGATAAAGTGGTGACCCAAAAATAAAACGTAGTACCATGCTATAAAAAGTGGTGACCCAGCAATAAAACGTGGTGACCCAACCAAAAAAGTGGTGACCCAACAATTAAAACTAGTGACTTAACCATTAAACGTAGTGACCCAAGAATAAAAAGTGGTGAACCAACCATAAAAAGTGGTTACCCAAACATAAAACGTAGCGACCCAACCATAAAAACTGGTGACTCAACAATAACACGTAGTGACCCAGCAATAAAACGTGGTGACCCAACATTAAAACGTAGTGACCCAACAATAAAAAGTGGTGACCAAAAATAAAACTTAGTGACCCTACATTAAAACGTAATGCCCCAGCAATAAAACGTGGTGACCTTGGCATAAATCGTAGTGCCATAACCATAAAAAGTTGTAACCCAACAACAAAACATAGTGATAAAACCATAAACAAGTGGTGACCCAACAATAAAAGTGGTGACCAACAATAAAAGTGACTTAACTATAAAACGTAGTGACTTAACCATAAAACGTAGTAACCCAACCATAAAAATTGGTGACCCAACAATAAAACGTAGTGACCTAACCATAACTCGTAGTGACCTAACAATAAAACGCAGTTACCCAACCATAAAACGTAGTGACTTAACCATTAAAAGTGGTGACCCAACAATAAAACGTAGTGACCCAGCAATAAAAAGTTGTGACCCAGCAATTAAACGTGGTGACCCAACCAAAAAAGTGGTGACCCAACAATAAAAGGTGGTGACCCAACAATAAAAAGTGGTTACTCATCCATAAACTCTGTGTACCCAATCATAAAACGTAGTGATCCAACCATAAAAAGTGGTGACCCAACAATATAAGTGGTGACCCAACAATAAAAAGTTGTAATCCAACAATTAAACGTAGTGACCTAAGCATGAATCGTAGTGACCCTACAATTAAACGTAGTGACCAACCAGAAAACCTTCTGACCAAACCATCTAAAGTGGTGACCCTACAATAAAACGTTGTGACCCAGCAATAAAAAGTGGTGACTAAACGATAAAAGTAGTGACCTAACCATGAATCGTGACCCAACAATAAAGTGGTGACCTAACAATAAAACTTAGTAACCCAACTATAAAACGTAGTGACCAAGCAATAAAAAGTGGTGACTCAACAATGAAACGTAGTGACCAAACCCTCAATCGTAGTGACCAACCAGAAAAAGTGGTGACCCAACCATAAAACGTAGTGACCCAACCATAAAAAGTTGTGACTCACCAATAAAACGTTGTGACCCAGAAATTATAAATGGTTACCCAGCGATAAAACGTGGTGACCAAACCTTAAAACGTAGTGACCAACATTAAAACGTAGTGACCCAACAATAAAAAGTAGTGACCCACCAATCAAAACTAATGACCCCACCATAAAGTGGTGACCCAACAATAAAACGTAGTGCCCAGCAATAAGAAGTTGTGACGCAGCAATAAAACATGGTGACCCAACCAAAAAAGTGGTGACCCAACAATAAAAACTAGTGAATTAACCATTCAACGTGGTGACCCAACAATAAAAAGTGGTTACCAACCATAAAATGTGGTTACCCAACAATAAAACGTTGTGATCGAACCATAAAATGTGTTGACTCAACAATAAAACGTAGTGACCCAGCAATAAACGTGGTGACCCAACATTAAAACGTAGTGACCCAACAATAAAAAGTGGTGACAAAACAATAACGTGGTGACCCAACAATAAAACTTAGTGACCCAACATTAAAACGTAATGACCCAACAATAAAACGTGGTGACCTTAGCATAAATCGTAGTGACCAACAATAAAACGTAGTGACCTAACCATAGAAATTGGTGACCAAACAATAAAGTGGTGACCTAACAATACAACTTAGTGACCCAACATTAAAACGTAATGACCCAACAATAAAACGTGCTGACCTTAGCATAAATCGTAGTGACCCAACAATAAAACGTAGTGACCCAACAATGAAACGTGGCTTAACTATAAAACGTAGTGACTTAACCATCAAACGTAGTGACCCAACCATAAAAAGTAGTGACCCAACAATAAAACTTAGTGACCAAACCATTAAAAGTAGTGCCCAAACAATAAAACGTAGTGACCCAACAAAAAACGTGGTGACCCAACTATTCAAACTAGTGACTTTACCATTAAACGTAGTGCCCTAACAATAAAAAGTAGTGACCCAACAATAAAAAGTGGTTACCAAACCATAAAAAGTGGTTACCCAACCATAAAACGTAGTGACCTAACCATAAAAAGTGATGACTCTACAATAAAACGTAGTGACTCAGCAATAAAAGGTGGTGCCCCAACATTAAAACGTAGTGACCCAGCAATAAAAAGTGGTGACCCAGCAATAAAACGTGGTGACCCAACCATAAAGTTGTGACCCAGCAATAAAAAGTCGTGACTCAACGATAAAAGTTGTGCCCAGCAATAAGAAGTGGTGACCCAACAATAAAACGTAGTGACAAACAATAAAAAGTGGTGACCCAACAATAAAACGTAGTGACCTAACCATAAATCGTAGTGACCTAACAATAAAACGCAGTGACCCAACCATAAAACGTAGTGATTTAACCATTAAAAGTGGTGACCCAACAATAAAACGTAGTGACCCAGCAATAAAAAGTGGTGACCCAGCAATAAAACGTGGTGACCCAACCAAAAAAGTGCTGACAAAACGATAAAAGTAGTGACCTAACCATAAATCGTGACCCAACAATAAAGTGGTGACTTAACAATAAAACTTAGTAACCCAACGATAAAACGTAGTGACCAAGCAATAAAAAGTGGTGACAATGAAACGTAGCGACCAAACAATCAATCGTAGTAACTCACCAGAAAAAGTGGTGACCCAACCATTAAACGTAGTGACCCAACCATAAAAAGTTGTGACCCACCAATAAAACGTAGTGACCCAGAAATTATAAATGGTTACCCAGCGATAAAACATGGTGACCAAACCTTAAAAAGTAGTGACCAACATTAACACGTAGTGACCCAACTATAAAAAGTAGTGACCCGCGAATCAAAAGTGGTGACCCCACCATAAAGTGGTGACCCAGCAATAAAAAGTGGTGACCCAGCAATAAAACGTGGTGACCCAACCAAAAAAGTGCTGACAAAACGATAAAAGTAGTGACCTAACCATAAATCGTGACCCAACAATAAAGTGGTGACTTAACAATAAAACTTAGTAACCCAACGATAAAACGTAGTGACCAAGCAATAAAAAGTGGTGACAATGAAACGTAGCGACCAAACAATCAATCGTAGTAACTCACCAGAAAAAGTGGTGACCCAACCATTAAACGTAGTGACCCAACCATAAAAAGTTGTGACCCACCAATAAAACGTAGTGACCCAGAAATTATAAATGGTTACCCAGCGATAAAACATGGTGACCAAACCTTAAAAAGTAGTGACCAACATTAACACGTAGTGACCCAACTATAAAAAGTAGTGACCCGCGAATCAAAAGTGGTGACCCCACCATAAAGTGGTGACCCAACAATAAAACGTAGTGCCTAGCAATAAGAAGTTGTGACGCAGATATAAAACCTGGTGACCCAACCAAAAAAGTGGTGACCCAACAATAAAAACTAGTGAATTAACCATTCAACGTAGTGACCCAACAATAAAAAGTTGTTACCCAACCATAAAATGTGGTTACGCAAAAATAAAACGTTGTGACCCAACCATAAAAAGTGTTGACTCAACAATCAAACGTAGTGACCCAGCAATAAAAGTGGTGACCCAACATTAAAACGTATTGACCCAACAATAAAAAGTGGTGACAAAACAATAACGTGGTGACCCAACAATAAAACTTAGTGACCCAACATTAAAACGTAATCACCCAACAATAAAACGTGGTGACCTTAGCATAAATCGTAGTGACCCAACAATAAAATGTAGTGACCAACAATAAAACGTAGTGACCTAACCATAGAAATTGGTGACCTAACAATAAAGTGGTGACCTAACAATAAAACTTAGTGACCCAACATTAATACGTAATGACCCAACAATAAAACGTGCTGACCTTAGAAATTGGCAACCCTACAATATAAGTGGTCACCCAGCAATAAAAGATGGTGACCTAACAATACAACGAAGTGACTTAATTATAAAACGTAGTGACTTAACCATAAAACGTTGTGACCAAACCATAAAAAGTGGTGACCCAACAATAAAAAGTGGCGACCCAACAATAAAAAGGAGTCACCCAACAATAAAACGTAGTGACCCAAACATAAAACTTAGTGACCTAACCATTAAAAGTAGTGCCCCAACAATAAAACGTAGTGACCCAACAAAAAACGTTGTGACCCAACTATTAAACCTAGTGACTTAGCCATTAAACGTAGTGCCCCAACAATAAAAAGTGGTGACCCAACAATAAAAAGTGGTTACCAAACCATAAAAAGTGGTTACCAAACCATAAAACGTAGTGACCCAACCATAAATAGTAGTGACTCTACAATAAAACGTAGTGACTCAGCAATAAAACGTGGTCCCTCAACATTAAAACGTAGTGACCCAACAATAAAAAGTTGTGATGAAACAATAAAGTGATGACCCAACAATAAAACTTATTGACCACACATTAAAACGTAGTGACCCAGCAATAAAACGTGGTGTCCTTAACAAAAATCGTAGTGACCCAACAATAAAACGTAGCTACCGAACAATAAAACGTAGTGACATAACCGTTAAAATTTGTAATCCAACAATAAAAGTTGTGACCCAGCAATAAATAGTGGTGACCCAACAATAAAACGTAGCTATTAAACTATAAAAAGTTGTGCCCAACAATAAAACGAAGTGACATAACTATAAAAGGTAGTGACTTTACCACAAATCGTAGTGACCTAACAATAAAACATAGTGACCCAACAATAAAACGTAGTGATCCCAACCATAAAAAGTGGTGACCTAAAAATAAAACGTAGTGACCCAGCAATAAAAAGTTATGACCCCCACAATGAAGTGGTGACCTAACAATAAAACGTAGTGCCCAGCAATAAAAAGTGGTAACCCAGCAATAAAACGTGGTGACCCAACAACAAAAATTGTTTCCTAATAACCAAAACTAGTGACTAAAACATAAAACGTAGTGACCTAACAATAAAAAGTGGTGACCCAACAATAAACAGTGGTTACCACACCACAAAAAGTGGTTACCCAACCATAAAACGTAGTGACACAAACCATAAAAAGTGGTGACTCAACAATAAAACGTAATGACCCAACAATAAAACGTGGTTACCCAACATAAACAGTAGTCACCAAACAATAAAAAGTGGTGACTAAACAATAAAGTGGTGACCTAACAATAAAACTTAGTGATCCAAAATTAAAACATAGTGACCAAGCAAAAAAACGTGGTGGCCTTACCATAAATCGTAGTGACCCAACAATAAAACGTAGTGACCTAACCATAAAAAGTTGTTACCCAACAACAAAAGTGGTGACCCAGCAATAAAAAGTAGCGACCCAACAAAAAAAAGTAGTGATTAAACCATAAAAAGTGGTGACCCAGCAATAAAACATAGTGACCTTACTATAAAACGTAGTGACTTAACCATTAAACGTAGTGACCCAACCATTAAAAGTGGTGACCCAACAAAAAAAGTCGTCACCCAAGAATAAAACGTAGTAATTAAACCATAAAAAGTGGTGACCCAACAATAAAACGTAGTGTCATAACTATAAAACGTTGTGATTAACAATAAAACGTAGTGACCCAACCATAAAAAGTGGTTACCCAACAATAAAAAGTGGTGACTCAACAATAAAACGTAGTGACCTAACCATAAATCGTAGTGGCTTAACAATAAAACGTAGTGACCCAACATAAAACATAGTGACCCAACTATAAAAAGTGGTGACCCAACAATAAAACGTAGTGCCCCAACAATAAAAGTGGTGACCCCACGATTAAAAGTGGTGAACCAACAATTAAACGTAGTGATCTAACCATAAATCTTAGTGACCCCACAATAAAACGTGGTGCCCCAATTATAAATTGTTGTGATCCAACCATCAAAAGTGGTGACCCAACAATAAATCTTAGTGACCCAGCAACAAAAAGTAGTGACCCAACAATTAAAGGTGGTTACCCAGCAATAAGAAGTGGTTACCTAACAATAAAACGTAGTGACCTAACCATAAATCGTACTGACCAACCATAAATAAGGTGACCCAAACATAAAACGTAGTGACCCAACCATAAAAAGTGGTGACCCAACAATAAAAGGAAGTGACTATTATTGAAAAGTGGTGACCTAACAATTATAAGTGGTTACACAGCAAGAAAACGTGGTCACCCAACAATAAAACGTAGTGACCTTACCATAAATCGTAGTGATCAACCATAAAAAAGGTGACCCAACCATAAAACGTAGTGACCCAACCATAAAACGCAGTGACCATTATTGAAAAGTGGTGACCCAATAATTGAACGTCGTTACACAGCAATAAAACGAGGTGACCAAATATTAAAACGTAGTGACCAACAATAAAATGTTGTGACCCAACAATAAAGTAGTGACCCAACAATAAAACGTAGTGACCAAACAATAAAACGTGGTGACTCAACGATAAAAGTTGTGACCATGCAATAAGAAGTGGTGACCCAACAATAAAACGTAGTGACAAACATTGAACAGTTGTAACCCAACAACAAAAAGTTGTGACCCAACAATAAAAAGTGGTGACTCAACAATAAAACGTAGTGACCTAACCATAAATCGTAGTGACAACAGAATAAAACGTAGTGACCTCACCATAAAACGTAGTGACTTTACCATAAAAAGTGGTGACCCAACAATAAAACGTAGTGACCTAGCAATAAAAGTGTTGGCCCACAATTAAGTGGTGACCCAACACTACAACGTAGTGCCTAGCAATAAAAAGTTGTGACTCAGCAATAAAACGTGGTGACCCAACGAAAAGAGTGGTGACCCAACAATTAAAACTAGTTACTGAACCATTAAACGTAGTGAGCCGACATTAAAACGTAATTACCCAGCAATAAAACGTGGTGACCTTAGCATCAATCGTAGTTACCCAACAATAAAATGTAGTGACCCAACAATAACACGTAGTAGCCTAACCATAGAAATTGGTAACCCAACAATAAAGGTGGTGACCAGCAATAAAAAGTGGTGACCCAACAATGAAACATAGTGATTAAACGATAAAAAAGTGGTGACCCAACAATAGAACAAAGGGACTTAACCATAAAACGTATGTACCCAACTATAAAAAGTGGTGACCCAAAAATAAACAGTGGTGAACAAACAATACAACGTAGTGACCAAACAATAAATCGTAGTTACCTAACAATAAAACGTACTGACCCAACCACAAAACTTAGTGACCCAACTATTAAATATGGTGACCCAACAATAAAACGTAGTGACCCAGCAATAAAAAGTGGTGCCCCAGAAATAAAACGTGGTGACCCAACAAAAAAGTAGTGAGCCAACAATTAAAACTAGTGACTTAACCATTAAACGTAGTGACCCAACAATAAAAAGTGGTGACCCAACAATAAAAAGTGGTACCCATCCATAAAAAGTGGTGACTCAACAATAAAACGTAGTGACCCAGCAATAAAACGTGGTGACCCAGCATTAAAACGTAGTGACCCAACAATAAAAAGTGGTGACCAAACAATAAAGTGATGACCCAACAATAAAACTTAGTGACCTAACATTAAAACGAAATGACCCATCAATAAAACGTGCTGACCTTAGCATAAATCGTAGTGACCGAACAATAAAACGTAGTGACCTAACAATAAAACGTAGTGACCTAACCATATCAATTGGTAAGCCAACAATAAAAGTGGTTACCCAGGAATAAAAAGTTGTGACCCAACAATAAAACATAGTGATTAAACCATAAAAAGTGGTGACCTAACAATGAAACGCAGTTACTTAACTATAAAACGTAGTGACTTAACCATCAAACGTAGTGACCCAACCATAAAAAGTGGTGACACAACAACAAAACATTGAGACCCAGCAATAAAAAGTGGTGACCCAGCAATAAAACGTAGTGACTTAACAATAAAACGTAGTTACTCAACCATAAAAAGTGGTGACTCAACAATTAAACGTAGTGACCTAACGATAAAACTTAGTGACCCAACCATAAAACGTAGTGACCCAACCATAAAAAGAGGTAACCAACCATAAAACGTTTCAATCCAACCATAAAAAGTGGTGACCCAACAATAAAACGTGGTGAGCTAACAATATAACTTAGTGACCCAACAATAAAACGTAGGGACCCAGCAATAAAAAGTCGTGACTCAACGATAAAAGTTGTGACCCAGCAATAAGAAGTGGTGACCTAACAATAAAACGTAGTGACAAACAATAAAAAGTGGTGAGCCAACAACAAAAATGGTGATCCAGCCATAAAAAGTGGTGACACAACAATAAAAAGTGGTGACCCAACAATAAAACGTAGTGAACTAACTATAAACCGTAGTGACTTAACAATAAAACGTAGTGACCCGACCATAAAACGTAGTGACCCAACCATTAAAAGTGGGGACCCAACAATAAAACGTATTTGCCCAGCAATAAAAAGTGTTGACCCCTACGATAAAGTGGTGACCCAAAAATAAAACGTGGTGACCCAACCAAAAAAGTGGTGACCCAACAATTAAAACTAGTAACTTAACCATTAAACGTAGTGACCCAAGAATAAAAAGTGGTGAACCAACCATAAAAAGTGGTTACCCAACCATAAAACGTAGCGACCCAACCATAAAAACTGGTGACTCAACAATAACACGTAGTGACCCAGCAATAAAACGTGGTGACCCAACATTAAAACGTAGTGACCCAACAATAAAAAGTGGTGACAAAAATAAAACTTAGTGACCCTACATTAAAACGTAATGCCCCAGCAATAAAACGTGGTGACCTTGGCATAAATCGTAGTGACCTAACCATAAAAAGTTGTAACCCAACAACAAAACATAGTGATCAAACCATAAAAAAGTGGTGACCCAACAATAAAAGTGGTGACCAACAATAAAAGTGACTTAACTATAAAACGTAGTGACTTAACCATAAAACGTAGTAACCCAACCATAAAAATTGGTGACCCAACAATAAAACGTAGTGACCTAACCATAACTCGTAGTGACCTAACAATAAAACGCAGTTACCCAACCATAAAACGTAGTGACTTAACCATTAAAAGTAGTGACCCAACAATAAAACGTAGTGACCCATTGCATTCTCAAATATCCGGGGACTTAGAACCAACATCAACGACGTAGAAACCTTTCTCCTGACAAACTCCCCGGATATCCTAGCTCTTAGTGAAACTAACCTCCAATCCTCAATCTCTTCTCACCACTTTGACATGACTGACTACCTCCCACTCTACCGTAAAGACTCTGACAAACACATGCACGGGCTAGGAGTTTATGTTCGGAACACCCTCCCGCTGACTAGAGAACATAGGTTAGAATCAGATGACTACGACTACATGTGATTTAGATTGACTTTACATCACAACGTTAGTTACTTATATTTCCTATATCGCTCCCCGTCGTCCCAGGACTGTACTCTGCTAAACTCTGTCTCTGAAAGCATAGATAGAGCACTCTTAATAGACTCGAATGCCCAGATACATGTATTTGGGGATTTTAATGCCCACCACCGCGACTGGTTGGGATTCTCCAGCCTTACTGATGCAGCCGGCAACTCTACGTATAATTTCTCCTTAGCTCACTCCCTCTCTCAGACTGTTGATTTTCCGACCCGCATCCCCGATCGTGTGGATCAACAAGCCTCACTTCTAGACCTCTTCTTGACCTCAATACCCGAGGCTTGTGTGACGAAAGCTCATAGCCCACTCGGGAATGCTGATCACATTGTGCTAATGATACATATCACACTAAAAAGTCGTCCAAAAGCTGATGAACCGTTGCTCAAAACAACAAGATACTACGAGCAAGCTGATTTTGAGTCAATCAGAGACCACATCAGTGACGCCCCATGGCGGGAAACCTTCTTACTCCCTGCCAACCAGTGTGCAAACGAATTAACTGAATGGGTCAAAGCAGGCATTGAAGCCTATGTCCCCATGCGAAAATTCTTTAGCAAGCCCCACTCTCCTCAATGGTTCACTTCGGAATGTGCAGCTGCCATTTCTGAGAGGCAACAAGCATTCCGTAAATTCGGCCGCAATAAGTCAGCTACTAATAGGCATAAATTTATAGAGTCAAGAAACAATTGCAAGGCTGTGATAGGCGAAGCGAAGAGAAGGTATAATGAGTTAACAAAAAAACGCATCCAGTCACAGAAACTAGGTACTCGCGATTTCTGGAAAATCTACAATAGTGTAGTGAATAATGGTCAATCTACGATTCCCCCACTTTCAAACCACAATGATGTCGTTTGCACGGCCACTGATAAGGCTGAACTACTCGCACAGCGTTTCGCTTCTAACTCTACTTTAGACTCGGGTAACCACCCTCTCCCTGAATTACCATTGCGGACTGAAGCCACACTTGATAACCTGGTCATCACCCCATCCCAGGTCAGAGACATTATAAAAAGCCTTGACACCTCTAAAGCTTGTGGGCCTGATCTTATACCTGTAATAGCAATAAAGAAATGCTCTGCTGAACTGGCCCCTGTTCTCTCCAAACTCTACAACAAATGCCTAGCTGAATCTTGCTTCCCCGATAGCTGGAAAATTGCCTCTGTGGTACCAGTCTACAAGAATACTGGGAATAGAACCGACCCTCAGAACTACCGCCCAATCAGTCTACTGCCGATCTTTGCCAAAATCTTTGAGTCCTTAATCAATCTAGCGATAGTACGTCACTTAGTTAATGCTAAACTTCTATCCGACCGCCAGTATGGGTTTAGACAAGCACGATCTACTGCAGACATCCTAACGGTCATCTCTGAACGCATGTATCATACTCTCGACAAGGCAGGTGAAGCTAGGGCAGTAGCGCTTGATATATCCAAGGCCTTTGACAAGGTATGGCATAAAGGGCTTCTCCTGAAAATACGCTCATACGGTATTACTGGGCAACTACTTAATATAATTAGATCCTTCCTAAACAAAAGAAAAATCCAGGTTGTCCTCGATGGCCGTTCATCTAAACAACATGACATAAATGCTGGTGTGCCCCAGGGATCTATTCTTGGACCTTTGTTGTTCCTGATCTATATAAACGATCTCCCTGATGACATAGTGTCTGAGATCGGTTTATTTGCTGACGACACCACGCTTTACTCTCGCCATGTTGGCAAAACGGACGCGATCATATCTGAGGCAATGGCTGCATCCTTAGAAAATGACCTCCAGGCTGTAGTGGATTGGGGCCATAAATGGTTGGTGACTTTTAATGCCGCAAAGACAAAGCTCCTTTCCTTAAACAACTACAAGAAGCCTCTCCAACCACCGATTGCCATGGCAAATAACACCCTACCTGAGAGTTCATCATTCAAACTCCTTGGCCTAACCTTCACAGGTAACATGAATTGGAACACATACATTGAAGACATTGCCAAGGCTGCCGCAAAGAAGGTTGGCTCCCTCTACCGTGCTAGTGGACTCCTTACACCTGACATTATCCTGTATCTCTACAAAGCCACCATTCGCCCATGCATGGAGTATTGTTGCCACATCTGGGCTGGTGCATCATCTACTAGTCTCTCCCTCCTTGACAAAGTCCAAAAAAGAGTAGTCAACCTAATAGGTCCCTCACTGTCAGCTAAGCTCCAGCCCCTGTCCCATCGCCGCAATGTAGCATCCTTGTGTTTGTTTTACAAATACTTCAATGGATTATGCT
Organism: Sepiola atlantica; assembly: GCA_963556195.1. Lineage (NCBI taxonomy): Eukaryota > Metazoa > Mollusca > Cephalopoda > Sepiida > Sepiolidae > Sepiola > Sepiola atlantica. The sequence goes on along the minus strand of OY744519.1, from coordinate 37,550,754 downwards.
CCGATGAGTGTGCTGCTCTGGTACCCCCTCGACGTAAATTCACTAGACTAACTCGACATTCTACTAAATCTCACTCATTCACTGTAAAGGTCCCCAGATGCCGGAGAGCATTCTACTCAAATAGCTTCTTTCCTCGTGCTGCTGGCCTCTGGAACTCCCTCCCTGCCCCCTGTTTCCCCGACAGTACTGACATGCAGAAATTTAAAACTAATGTAAACAGACACCTCGCTGCTCAGATCCCAATTTAAGCTGAACCACCAATCCTTCCCCCCCTTTTCCTTTTTTCTCAGTAGCCCCTTACGTTTACAGTGGCGTCCTGCCTTGTTTGGGGTGAACCATGTAAAAAAAAAAAAAATAAAAATAAAAAAATAAAAGGTGGTGACCCAACAATAAAAAGTGGTTACTCATCCATAAACTCTGTGTACCCAATACTAAAACGTAGTGATCCAACCATAAAAAGTGGTGACCCAACAATATAAGTGGTGACCCAACAATAAAAAGTTGTAATCCAACAATTAAACGTAGTGACCTAAGCATGAATCGTAGTGACCCTACAATTAAACGTAGTGACCAACCAGAAAACCTTCTGACCAAACCATCTAAAGTGGTGACCCTACAATAAAACGTTGTGACCCAGCAATAAAAAGTGGTGACTAAACGATAAAAGTAGTGACCTAACCAATAATCGTGACCCAACAATAAAGTGGTGACCTAACAATAAAACTTAGTAACCCAACTATAAAACGTATTGACCAAGCAATAAAAAGTGGTGACTCAACAATGAAACGTAGTGACCAAACCATCAATCGTAGTGACCAACCAGTAAAAGTGGTGACCCAACCATAAAACGTAGTGACCAACCATAAAAAGTTGTGACCCACCAATATAACGTAGTGACCCAGAAATTATAAATGGTTACCCAGCGATAAAACGTGGTGACCAAACCTTAAAACATAGTGACCAACATTAAAACGTAGTGACCCAACAATAAAAAGTAGTGACCCACCAATCAAAAGTGGTGACCCCACCATAAAGTTGTGACCCAACAATAAAACGTAGTGCCCAGCAATAATAATTCGTGACGCAGCAATAAAACATGGTGACCCAACCAAAAAAGTGGAGACCCAACAATAAAAACTAGTGAATTAACCATTCAACGTAGTGACCCAACAATAAAACGTTGTGACCCAACCATAAAAAGTGTTGACTCAACAATAAAACGTAGTGACCCAGCAATAAACGTGGTGACCCAACATTAAAACGTAGTGACCCAACAATAAAAAGTGGTGACCAAACAATAACGTGGTGACCCAACAATAAAACTTAGGAACCCAACATTAAAACGTAATGACCCAACAATAAAACGTGGTGTCCTTAACAAAAATCGTAGTGACCCAACAATAAAACGTAGCTACCGAACAATAAAACGTAGTGACATAACCGTTAAAATTTGTAATCCAACAATAAAAGTTGTGACCCAGCAATAAATAGTGGTGACCCAACAATAAAACGTAGCTATTAAACTATAAAAAGTTGTGCCCAACAATAAAACGAAGTGACATAACTATAAAAGGTAGTGACTTTACCACAAATCGTAGTGACCTAACAATAAAACATAGTGACCCAACAATAAAACGTAGTGATCCCAACCATAAAAAGTGGTGACCTAAAAATAAAACGTAGTGACCCAGCAATAAAAAGTTATGACCCCCACAATGAAGTGGTGACCTAACAATAAAACGTAGTGCCCAGCAATAAAAAGTGGTAACCCAGCAATAAAACGTGGTGACCCAACAACAAAAATTGTTTCCTAATAACCAAAACTAGTGACTAAAACATAAAACGTAGTGACCTAACAATAAACAGTGGTGACCCAACAATAAACAGTGGTTACCACACCACAAAAAGTGGTTACCCAACCATAAAACGTAGTGACACAAACCATAAAAAGTGGTGACTCAACAATAAAACGTAATGACCCAACAATAAAACGTGGTTACCCAACATAAACAGTAGTCACCAAACAATAAAAAGTGGTGACTAAACAATAAAGTGGTGACCTAACAATAAAACTTAGTGATCCAAAATTAAAACATAGTGACCAAGCAAAAAAACGTGGTGGCCTTACCATAAATCGTAGTGACCCAACAATAAAACGTAGTGACCTAACCATAAAAAGTTGTTACCCAACAACAAAAGTGGTGACCCAGCAATAAAAAGTAGCGACCCAACAAAAAAAAGTAGTGATTAAACCATAAAAAGTGGTGACCCAGCAATAAAACATAGTGACCTTACTATAAAACGTAGTGACTTAACCATTAAACGTAGTGACCCAACCATTAAAAGTGGTGACCCAACAAAAAAAGTCGTCACCCAAGAATAAAACGTAGTAATTAAACCATAAAAAGTGGTGACCCAACAATAAAACGTAGTGTCATAACTATAAAACGTTGTGATTAACAATAAAACGTAGTGACCCAACCATAAAAAGTGGTTACCCAACAATAAAAAGTGGTGACTCAACAATAAAACGTAGTGACCTAACCATAAATCGTAGTGGCTTAACAATAAAACGTAGTGACCCAACATAAAACATAGTGACCCAACTATAAAAAGTGGTGACCCAACAATAAAACGTAGTGCCCCAACAATAAAAGTGGTGACCCCACAATTAAAAGTGGTGAACCAACAATTAAACGTAGTGATCTAACCATAAATCTTAGTGACCCCACAATAAAACGTGGTGCCCCAATTATAAATTGTTGTGATCCAACCATCAAAAGTGGTGACCCAACAATAAATCTTAGTGACCCAGCAACAAAAAGTAGTGACCCAACAATTAAAGGTGGTTACCCAGCAATAAGAAGTGGTTACCTAACAATAAAACGTAGTGACCTAACCATAAATCGTACTGACCAACCATAAATAAGGTGACCCAAACATAAAACGTAGTGACCCAACCATAAAAAGTGGTGACCCAACAATAAAAGGAAGTGACTATTATTGAAAAGTGGTGACCTAACAATTATAAGTGGTTACACAGCAAGAAAACGTGGTCACCCAACAATAAAACGTAGTGACCTTACCATAAATCGTAGTGATCAACCATAAAAAAGGTGACCCAACCATAAAACGTAGTGACCCAACCATAAAACGCAGTGACCATTATTGAAAAGTGGTGACCCAATAATTGAACGTCGTTACACAGCAATAAAACGAGGTGACCAAATATTAAAACGTAGTGACCAACAATAAAATGTTGTGACCCAACAATAAAGTAGTGACCCAACAATAAATCGTAGTGACCAAACAATAAAACGTGGTGACTCAACGATAAAAGTTGTGACCCAGCAATAAGAAGTGGTGACCCAACAATAAAACGTAGTGACAAACATTGAACAGTGGTAACCCAACAACAAAAAGTTGTGACCCAACAATAAAAAGTGGTGACTCAACAATAAAACGTAGTGACCTAACCATAAATCGTAGTGACAACAGAATAAAACGTAGTGACCTCACCATAAAACGTAGTGACTTTACCATAAAAAGTGGTGACCCAACAATAAAACGTAGTGACCTAGCAATAAAAGTGTTGGCCCACAATTAAGTGGTGACCCAACACTACAACGTAGTGCCTAGCAATAAAAAGTTGTGACTCAGCAATAAAACGTGGTGACCCAACGAAAAGAGTGGTGACCCAACAATTAAAACTAGTTACTGAACCATTAAACGTAGTGAGCCGACATTAAAACGTAATTACCCAGCAATAAAACGTGGTGACCTTAGCATCAATCGTAGTTACCCAACAATAAAATGTAGTGACCCAACAATAACACGTAGTAGCCTAACCATAGAAATTGGTAACCCAACAATAAAGGTGGTGACCAGCAATAAAAAGTGGTGACCCAACAATGAAACATAGTGATTAAACGATAAAAAAGTGGTGACCCAACAATAGAACAAAGGGACTTAACCATAAAACGTATGTACCCAACTATAAAAAGTGGTGACCCAAAAATAAACAGTGGTGAACAAACAATACAACGTAGTGACCAAACAATAAATCGTAGTTACCTAACAATAAAACGTACTGACCCAACCACAAAACTTAGTGACCCAACTATTAAATATGGTGACCCAACAATAAAACGTAGTGACCCAGCAATAAAAAGTGGTGCCCCAGAAATAAAACGTGGTGACCCAACAAAAAAGTAGTGAGCCAACAATTAAAACTAGTGACTTAACCATTAAACGTAGTGACCCAACAATAAAAAGTGGTGACCCAACAATAAAAAGTGGTACCCATCCATAAAAAGTGGTGACTCAACAATAAAACGTAGTGACCCAGCAATAAAACGTGGTGACCCAGCATTAAAACGTAGTGACCCAACAATAAAAAGTGGTGACCAAACAATAAAGTGATGACCCAACAATAAAACTTAGTGACCTAACATTAAAACGAAATGACCCATCAATAAAACGTGCTGACCTTAGCATAAATCGTAGTGACCGAACAATAAAACGTAGTGACCTAACAATAAAACGTAGTGACCTAACCATATCAATTGGTAAGCCAACAATAAAAGTGGTTACCCAGGAATAAAAAGTTGTGACCCAACAATAAAACATAGTGATTAAACCATAAAAAGTGGTGACCTAACAATGAAACGCAGTTACTTAACTATAAAACGTAGTGACTTAACCATCAAACGTAGTGACCCAACCATAAAAAGTGGTGACACAACAACAAAACATTGAGACCCAGCAATAAAAAGTGGTGACCCAGCAATAAAACGTAGTGACTTAACAATAAAACGTAGTTACTCAACCATAAAAAGTGGTGACTCAACAATTAAACGTAGTGACCTAACGATAAAACTTAGTGACCCAACCATAAAACGTAGTGACCCAACCATAAAAAGAGGTAACCAACCATAAAACGTTTCAATCCAACCATAAAAAGTGGTGACCCAACAATAAAACGTGGTGAGCTAACAATATAACTTAGTGACCCAACAATAAAACGTAGGGACCCAGCAATAAAAAGTCGTGACTCAACGATAAAAGTTGTGACCCAGCAATAAGAAGTGGTGACCTTACAATAAAACGTAGTGACAAACAATAAAAAGTGGTGAGCCAACAACAAAAATGGTGATCCAGCCATAAAAAGTGGTGACACAACAATAAAAAGTGGTGACCCAACAATAAAACGTAGTGAACTAACTATAAACCGTAGTGACTTAACAATAAAACGTAGTGACCCGACCATAAAACGTAGTGACCCAACCATTAAAAGTGGGGACCCAACAATAAAACGTATTAGCCCAGCAATAAAAAGTGTTGACCCCTACGATAAAGTGGTGACCCAAAAATAAAACGTAGTACCATGCTATAAAAAGTGGTGACCCAGCAATAAAACGTGGTGACCCAACCAAAAAAGTGGTGACCCAACAATTAAAACTAGTGACTTAACCATTAAACGTAGTGACCCAAGAATAAAAAGTGGTGAACCAACCATAAAAAGTGGTTACCCAACCATAAAACGTAGCGACCCAACCATAAAAACTGGTGACTCAACAATAACACGTAGTGACCCAGCAATAAAACGTGGTGACCCAACATTAAAACGTAGTGACCCAACAATAAAAAGTGGTGACCAAAAATAAAACTTAGTGACCCTACATTAAAACGTAATGCCCCAGCAATAAAACGTGGTGACCTTGGCATAAATCGTAGTGACCTAACCATAAAAAGTTGTAACCCAACAACAAAACATAGTGATCAAACCATAAAAAAGTGGTGACCCAACAATAAAAGTGGTGACCAACAATAAAAGTGACTTAACTATAAAACGTAGTGACTTAACCATAAAACGTAGTAACCCAACCATAAAAATTGGTGACCCAACAATAAAACGTAGTGACCTAACCATAACTCGTAGTGACCTAACAATAAAACGCAGTTACCCAACCATAAAACGTAGTGACTTAACCATTAAAAGTAGTGACCCAACAATAAAACGTAGTGACCCATTGCATTCTCAAATATCCGGGGACTTAGAACCAACATCAACGACGTAGAAACCTTTCTCCTGACAAACTCCCCGGATATCCTAGCTCTTAGTGAAACTAACCTCCAATCCTCAATCTCTTCTCACCACTTTGACATGACTGACTACCTCCCACTCTACCGTAAAGACTCTGACAAACACATGCACGGGCTAGGAGTTTATGTTCGGAACACCCTCCCGCTGACTAGAGAACATAGGTTAGAATCAGATGACTACGACTACATGTGATTTAGATTGACTTTACATCACAACGTTAGTTACTTATATTTCCTATATCGCTCCCCGTCGTCCCAGGACTGTACTCTGCTAAACTCTGTCTCTGAAAGCATAGATAGAGCACTCTTAATAGACTCGAATGCCCAGATACATGTATTTGGGGATTTTAATGCCCACCACCGCGACTGGTTGGGATTCTCCAGCCTTACTGATGCAGCCGGCAACTCTACGTATAATTTCTCCTTAGCTCACTCCCTCTCTCAGACTGTTGATTTTCCGACCCGCATCCCCGATCGTGTGGATCAACAAGCCTCACTTCTAGACCTCTTCTTGACCTCAATACCCGAGGCTTGTGTGACGAAAGCTCATAGCCCACTCGGGAATGCTGATCACATTGTGCTAATGATACATATCACACTAAAAAGTCGTCCAAAAGCTGATGAACCGTTGCTCAAAACAACAAGATACTACGAGCAAGCTGATTTTGAGTCAATCAGAGACCACATCAGTGACGCCCCATGGCGGGAAACCTTCTTACTCCCTGCCAACCAGTGTGCAAACGAATTAACTGAATGGGTCAAAGCAGGCATTGAAGCCTATGTCCCCATGCGAAAATTCTTTAGCAAGCCCCACTCTCCTCAATGGTTCACTTCGGAATGTGCAGCTGCCATTTCTGAGAGGCAACAAGCATTCCGTAAATTCGGCCGCAATAAGTCAGCTACTAATAGGCATAAATTTATAGAGTCAAGAAACAATTGCAAGGCTGTGATAGGCGAAGCGAAGAGAAGGTATAATGAGTTAACAAAAAAACGCATCCAGTCACAGAAACTAGGTACTCGCGATTTCTGGAAAATCTACAATAGTGTAGTGAATAATGGTCAATCTACGATTCCCCCACTTTCAAACCACAATGATGTCGTTTGCACGGCCACTGATAAGGCTGAACTACTCGCACAGCGTTTCGCTTCTAACTCTACTTTAGACTCGGGTAACCACCCTCTCCCTGAATTACCATTGCGGACTGAAGCCACACTTGATAACCTGGTCATCACCCCATCCCAGGTCAGAGACATTATAAAAAGCCTTGACACCTCTAAAGCTTGTGGGCCTGATCTTATACCTGTAATAGCAATAAAGAAATGCTCTGCTGAACTGGCCCCTGTTCTCTCCAAACTCTACAACAAATGCCTAGCTGAATCTTGCTTCCCCGATAGCTGGAAAATTGCCTCTGTGGTACCAGTCTACAAGAATACTGGGAATAGAACCGACCCTCAGAACTACCGCCCAATCAGTCTACTGCCGATCTTTGCCAAAATCTTTGAGTCCTTAATCAATCTAGCGATAGTACGTCACTTAGTTAATGCTAAACTTCTATCCGACCGCCAGTATGGGTTTAGACAAGCACGATCTACTGCAGACATCCTAACGGTCATCTCTGAACGCATGTATCATACTCTCGACAAGGCAGGTGAAGCTAGGGCAGTAGCGCTTGATATATCCAAGGCCTTTGACAAGGTATGGCATAAAGGGCTTCTCCTGAAAATACGCTCATACGGTATTACTGGGCAACTACTTAATATAATTAGATCCTTCCTAAACAAAAGAAAAATCCAGGTTGTCCTCGATGGCCGTTCATCTAAACAACATGACATAAATGCTGGTGTGCCCCAGGGATCTATTCTTGGACCTTTGTTGTTCCTGATCTATATAAACGATCTCCCTGATGACATAGTGTCTGAGATCGGTTTATTTGCTGACGACACCACGCTTTACTCTCGCCATGTTGGCAAAACGGACGCGATCATATCTGAGGCAATGGCTGCATCCTTAGAAAATGACCTCCAGGCTGTAGTGGATTGGGGCCATAAATGGTTGGTGACTTTTAATGCCGCAAAGACAAAGCTCCTTTCCTTAAACAACTACAAGAAGCCTCTCCAACCACCGATTGCCATGGCAAATAACACCCTACCTGAGAGTTCATCATTCAAACTCCTTGGCCTAACCTTCACAGGTAACATGAATTGGAACACATACATTGAAGACATTGCCAAGGCTGCCGCAAAGAAGGTTGGCTCCCTCTACCGTGCTAGTGGACTCCTTACACCTGACATTATCCTGTATCTCTACAAAGCCACCATTCGCCCATGCATGGAGTATTGTTGCCACATCTGGGCTGGTGCATCATCTACTAGTCTCTCCCTCCTTGACAAAGTCCAAAAAAGAGTAGTCAACCTAATAGGTCCCTCACTGTCAGCTAAGCTCCAGCCCCTGTCCCATCGCCGCAATGTAGCATCCTTGTGTTTGTTTTACAAATACTTCAATGGATTATGCTCCGATGAGTGTGCTGCTCTGGTACCCCCTCGACGTAAATTCACTAGACTAACTCGACATTCTACTAAATCTCACTCATTCACTGTAAAGGTCCCCAGATGCCGGAGAGCATTCTACTCAAATAGCTTCTTTCCTCGTGCTGCTGGCCTCTGGAACTCCCTCCCTGCCCCCTGTTTCCCCGACAGTACTGACATGCAGAAATTTAAAACTAATGTAAACAGACACCTCGCTGCTCAGATCCCAATTTAAGCTGAACCACCAATCCTTCCCCCCCTTTTCCTTTTTTCTCAGTAGCCCCTTACGTTTACAGTGGCGTCCTGCCTTGTTTGGGGTGAACCATGTAAAAAAAAAAAAAATAAAAATAAAAAAATAAAAGGTGGTGACCCAACAATAAAAAGTGGTTACTCATCCATAAACTCTGTGTACCCAATACTAAAACGTAGTGATCCAACCATAAAAAGTGGTGACCCAACAATATAAGTGGTGACCCAACAATAAAAAGTTGTAATCCAACAATTAAACGTAGTGACCTAAGCATGAATCGTAGTGACCCTACAATTAAACGTAGTGACCAACCAGAAAACCTTCTGACCAAACCATCTAAAGTGGTGACCCTACAATAAAACGTTGTGACCCAGCAATAAAAAGTGGTGACTAAACGATAAAAGTAGTGACCTAACCAATAATCGTGACCCAACAATAAAGTGGTGACCTAACAATAAAACTTAGTAACCCAACTATAAAACGTATTGACCAAGCAATAAAAAGTGGTGACTCAACAATGAAACGCAGTGACCAAACCATCAATCGTAGTGACCAACCAGTAAAAGTGGTGACCCAACCATAAAACGTAGTGACCCAACCATAAAAAGTTGTGACCCACCAATATAACGTAGTGACCCAGAAATTATAAATGGTTACCCAGCGATAAAACGTGGTGACCAAACCTTAAAACATAGTGACCAACATTAAAACGTAGTGACCCAACAATAAAAAGTAGTGACCCACCAATCAAAAGTGGTGACCCCACCATAAAGTTGTGACCCAACAATAAAACGTAGTGCCCAGCAATAATAATTCGTGACGCAGCAATAAAACATGGTGACCCAACCAAAAAAGTGGAGACCCAACAATAAAAACTAGTGAATTAACCATTCAACGTAGTGACCCAACAATAAAACGTTGTGACCCAACCATAAAAAGTGTTGACTCAACAATAAAACGTAGTGACCCAGCAATAAACGTGGTGACCCAACATTAAAACGTAGTGACCCAACAATAAAAAGTGGTGACCAAACAATAACGTGGTGACCCAACAATAAAACTTAGGAACCCAACATTAAAACGTAATGACCCAACAATAAAACGTGGTGACCTTAGCATAAATCGTAGTGACCCAACAATAAAACGTAGTGACCAACAATAAAACGTAGTGACTTAACCATAGAAATTGGTGACCAAACAATAAAGTGGTGACCTAACAATAAAACTTAGTGACCTAACATTAAAACGTAATGACCCAACAATAAAACGTGCTGACCTTAGCATAAATCGTAGTGACCCAACAATAAAACGTAGTGACCTAACCATGGAAATTGGCAACCCAACAATAAAAGTGGTTACCCAGCAATAAAAGGTGGTGACCCAACAATACAACGAATTGACTTAACTATAAAACGTAGTGACTTAACCATAACACGTTGTGACCACACCATAAAAAGTGGTGACCCAACAATAAAAACTGGTGACCCAACAATAAAAACTGGTGACCCAACAATAAAACGTAGTGACCTAACCATAAATCGTCGTGACCTAACAATAAAACGTAGTGACCCAAACATAAAACTTAGTGATCTAACCATTAAAAGTAGTGCCCCAACAATAAAATGTAGTGACCCAACAAAAAACGTGGTGACCCAACTATTAAAACGAGTGACTTAACCATTAAACGTAGTGCCCCAACAATAAAAAGTGGTGACCCAACAATAAAAAGTGGTTACCAAACCATAAAAAGTGGTTACCCAACCATAAAACGTAGTGACCCAACCATAAAAAGTTGTGACTCTACAATAAAACGTAGTGACTCAGCAATAAAACGTGGTGCCCCAACATTAAAACGTAGTGACCCAACAATAAAAAGTTGTGATGAAACAATAAAGTGATGACCCAACAATAAAACTTATTGACCACACAATAAAACGTAGTGACCCAGCAATAAAACGTGGTGACCTTAACAAAAATCGTAGTGACCCAACAATAAAACGTAGCTACCGAACAATAAAACGTAGTGACATAACCGTAAAAATTTGTAATCCAACAATAAAAGTTGTGACCCAGCAATAAATTGTTGTGACCCAACAATAAAACGTAGTGACCTAAGCATAAAAAGTTGTAACCCAACAACAAAAGTGCTGACCCAGCAATAAATTGGCGACCAAACAAAAAAAAGTAGTGATTAAACCATAAAAAGTGGTGACCCAGCAATAAAACATAGTGACCTTACAATAAAACGTAGTGACTTAACCATAAAACGTAGTGACCCAACCATTAAAAGTGGTGACCCAACAATAAAAAGTGGTCACCCAAGAATAAAAAGTAGTAATTAAACCATAAAAAGTGGTGACCCAACAATAAAACGTAGTGTCATAACTATAAAACGTTGTGATTAACAATAAAACGTAGTGACCCAACCATAAAAAGTGGTTACCCAACAATAAAAAGTGGTGACCCAACAATAAAACGTAGTGACCTAACCATAAATCGTAGTGGCTTAACAATAAAACGTAGTGACCCAACCATAAAACATAGTGACCCAACTATAAAAAGGTGTGTCCCAACAATAAAACGTAGTGCCCTAACAATAAAAGTGGTGACCCCACAATTAAAAGTGGTGAACCAACAATAAAACGTAGTGACCTAACCATAAATCTTAGTGACCCCACAATAAAACGTGGTGCCCCAACCATAAATTGTTGTGATCCAACCATCAAAAGTTGTGACCCAACAATAAATCGTAGTGACCCAGCAATAAAAAGTAGTGACCCAACAATTAAAAGTGGTTACCCAGCAATAAGAAGTGGTGACCCAACAATAAAACGTAGTGACCTAACCATAAATCGTACTGACCAACAATAAAAAAGGTTACCCAAACATAAAACGTAGTGACCCAACCATAAAAAGTGGTGACCCAACAATAAAAGGTAGTGACCATTAATGAAAAGTGATGACTCAACAATTAAAAGTGGTTACACAGCAATAAAACGTGGTGACCCAACAATAAAACCTAGTGACCTAACCATAAACTGTAGTGACCAACCATAAAAAAGGTGACCCAACCATAAAACGTAGTGACCCAACCATAAAAAGTGGTGACCCAACAATAAAACGCAGTGACCATTATTGAAAAGTGGTGACCCAACAATTAAAAGTGGTTGCACAGCAATAAAACGTGGTGACCAAATATTAAAACGTAGTGACCAACAATAAAATGTTGTGACCCAACAATAAAGTAGTTACCCAACAATAAAACGTAGTGACCCAACAATAAAACGTGGTGACTCAACGATAAAAGTTGTGACCCAGCAATAAGAAGTGGTGACCCAACAATAAAACGTAGTGACCAACATTGAAAAGTTGTGACCCAACAATAAAAAGTGGTGACCCAACAATAAAACGTAGTGACCTAACCATAAATCGTAGTGACCCAATAATAAAACGTAGTGACCCAACTATAAAACGTAGTGACCCAACCATAAAAAGTGGTGACCCAACAATAAAAGTGGTGACCCAACAATAAAAAGTGGTGACCAAGCAATAAAACGTGGTTACGGACGGACGTAGCTGGACAGACAGACAGACGGACGGACAGACGTAGGTTGAGAGATGGACTGACATAGTAGGACAGACAGACGGACGGACGGACAGACGTAGGTTGACAGATGAACGGAAGTATGTTGACGTAGCTAGACAGACAGACAAACGGACAGACGTAAGTGGAGATATAAACTCACGTAGCTGGACAGACAGGCGGACGCACGTAATTCGACAGATGGACGGTCGTTAGTGGACGGATTTACGGACGGACGTATCTAGACGGACGGACGTAGCTGGACAGACAGAGGGACGGATAGACGTAGCTGGACAAACAGACGGACAGACGTAGTTTGAGAGATGGAGTGACTTAGCTGGATAGACAGACGGACAGACAAAGTTGAAGGACAGACTATGTAGACTGACGGACGTATCTAGACCGACGGACGTTGCTGGAATTACAGACAGACGGACGGCGGACGTAGCTTGAAAGATGAACTGACATAGCTGTGACGTATCTAGACGGACGGACGTAGCTGGACAGACAGACGTACGGACAGACGTACGTTTACAGATGGACGGAGTATGTTGACGTAGCTAGACAGACAAATGGACAGACGTAGGTTGAGAGATAGACTCACGTAGCTGGACAGACAGATGGACGCACGTAGGTCGTCTGATGGACAGCCGTTAGTGGACCGATTTACGGACGGACGTATCTAAACAGACGGACGTATCTGGACAGACAGACGGACGGACTGACGGACGGACAGACGTAGCTCGACAGACGGACGGACATAGGTTGACGAATTGACGGACGGACGTATCTAGACGGACGTAGCTGGACAGATGGACGGGCGGACGGACGTAGGTCGACGGATCGACGGATCCATATTTGTTCAAAGAAAATAATACTTAATATTACTTACCCCGCTGCAGATACTATATAAGTACCAATCGCCACCCCGGTGCGCATACTACATAAGTACCTATCACTGGTCCAGTGTGCATACTACATAAGTACCTGTCACCACCCTGGTACGCATACTACATAAGTACCTATTGCTGCCTCAGTGCAAATGCTTAATACGTACCTATCACCACCCGGGGGCGCATGCTATATACGTACCTACTGCCGTCCCGGTGCACATGCTATATACATAACTATCGCCGTCGTGGTGTGCATACTATATACGTACCTATCCCCACCCCAGGTCGCATGCTATATACGTACCTATTGCTGCCCCTGTGCACATGCTATATACGTACCTATGGAAAACCCTATGCAATAGTATATACGTACCTATTGCCGCCCTGGTGTGAATACTATATATGTACCTATCGCCGCACAGGTGCGCATACTATACACTTACTTATCTCTGCAAAGGTGTGTATACTATATATGCACCTATCACCAGCCCAGTTCGCATACCTAACAATCTATATTAATGTGCCCTGTCGTATCCAAGAACAAAATCTAAGTTCATTAATATAGTGTCATTATCATAAAAAACAACTCATATTAATCAGCCCTATTTAAGTTCAACTACAAAAATAATTTTGCCCCCTTCCACACAAAAGTTTTTATTCTCCACCCCTCAACAAATTTTACACTCTCCCAACCCTGAGAAATATTTTAAGTTAAAAAAAAAATTTCCCCTACCCCCCCCTAAAAAAAAAATGTTACCCTTCTATCTTACCAACCCCCCAAAAAAATTACTCTCTCCCTATCCTAAGAAGTATTTTAAGTTCAAGAGAAAAAAAAAATTTGGACCCACTAGCAAAAAATTTTCCCCAACGCGCCCTCCCCAAATTGTTTACCCTCCACCCCACCCCGATGTTATTTTCCTCTCCCACTACCCTGAGAAATATTTTGAGTTAAAAAAAAAAAATTTGGCCCCACCCCCCAAAATTTTACTGATTGAGACGTTGTTTAATATGTATACAAATATTAGTGAAAACAATGGTGGAGCATAATTATTTAGTCGGTTAATTTTACTGATTGAAACGTTATTTAATATGTATACAAATATTAGTGAAAACAATGGCGGAGCATAATTATTTATTCCTTTAATGTCACTGATTGAGACATTATTTCATATGTATACAAATATTAGTGAAAACAATGGCGGAGCATAATTATTTATTCCTTTGATTTCACTGATTGAGACATTATTAAATATGTGTACAAATATTAGTAAAAACAATGGCGGAGCATAACTATTTATTCCGTTAATTTCACTGATTGAGACGTTATTTAATATGTATACAACTATTAGTGAAAACAATGGCGGAGCATAATTATATATTCCTTTGATTTCACTGATTGAGACCTTATTAAATATGTATACAAATATTAGTGAAAACAATTGCGGAGCATAATTATGTATTCTTTTAATTTCACTGATTGAGACATTATTAAATATGTATACAAATATTTGTGAAAACAATGGCGAGGCATAAATATGTATTCCTTTAATTTCACTGATTGAGACATTATTAAATATGTATGAAAATATTAGTGAAAACAACGGCGGAGCATAATTATTTATTCCTTTAATTTTACTGATTGAGACGTTATTTAATATGTATACAGATATTAGTGAAAACAATGGCGGAGCATAATTATTTATTCTTTTAATTTCACTGATTGAGACATTATTTAATATGTATACAGACATTATTTATTCCTTTAATGTCACTGATTGAGACGTTATTTAATATGTATGAAAACAATGGCGGAGCATAATTATTTATTCGTTTAATTTCACTGAATTTAGTGATCGATTTAGTACTTGCCATTATATGCTTAAGTTCGATTTTACAGCACCTAGTCACCATAAATCGTCACACATTTAGTACTGGCCACGCTATGCATTGCTTAACTTCTTCTTTTTGACCAATAATAATGACAACAGAACGTTCTTAACATTGTATTGTTTTATTCCCGGACAACGCCAAATACAAGGAGGTGTACTAAATTGCTCTGTCTTATTCCCCCCCCTTTGATGAGGGCAATAGTCCGAAGAGAAATGAAAAAAAATCAATAATAATGTGACGATGGCATAAAAATAGATACAAACCTATCACTATGACGTCATGTACCTATCAATGTGACGTCACGTGCACAAGATAACATTAAAAATCGTGATCACATTAAACGAAAATATGGCTATTTGACCCCTTAAAAATTAATCTTTTTTTTTAATTTTTAGATATTATTTTCTCGAGGTTATGACAGTTAAAGTAATAGCTGATTTGTGGCTGTTTGTATAGTATTTTTTAAGTTTTAGCGAGACATACACACACACAGATTTTTGCCTTATATATATTGAGATTGAGATGAGATGAGATGAGATGAGATGAGATGAGATTGAGATAACTAATTTTGGAATAGTTTTGCCATCTATTATGTTGTTTCTATTAATTAATTAAAGCTAATTTTCGTTTGTTTTCAAACAAATAAAATAGATTATCAGGCTAAGAAAAGAACATTTTCGACAGCCTTTTCAATTGGTTTTGCGTTATCGTCTCTACAAGGAAGAATTTAAAAATGGGTTGAACGCGGAGAACAAGTTGTAAAGAACAAGGTAGGATACGTTTTTACTTTTTCAACTAAATATTTTTATTTAAATTAAAATAACGACATTAGCTTAGTTGCCAAACCAATATGTTTATATTAAGGTGGATACAATCTGTGTCAAATCGCAACAATACTCGATATTTCACTTTCCACTGTTAACTGAGTGATTAATTAGCGAGCGAAAATAGTCAATATCTCTCTAGGTCGATTAGGACTCTCTACCAGCAATCTTCATTAATAATGAAAGTAAAATAATATATTTACTTCTATTATATCTCTGTATATCATTGTCGGCTATTTTGAGCAAGGCTGACTAACCCACAATTAAAACGAGCATACTGAATCTCAGAGATAATAAATGAAAGTAAATGATTTATAAAACGAAATGTGAGTAAGTTATGGCTAAAAGAGAACCTGACAAAATGTAATTCAATTCTAAAACAATCAATTATTCAATATGATTTGATTATTCAGTTTCAAACCATTATTTAGTATGGCCTGCATTTTACACGTTTTTAATAATCAACATATAATATAAAATTATAATCTCGTAAATGAAATATGTTACTAAAGTGAATGATAAAGTGTCCGGTAATGGTCTGTGAGTCCGTGGTTTAATTATTTGGTAAGTCATAGCAAATACGTTAAAATTAGTACTTGATGTCTGTTCTTTAAAATGCATCATCCAATAGTCGTAATTCTGGGAAACGAGTGGAGCATTTCCGTACACATCGATCAAGTTTCAAACAGAAAGAAAGCATTTGAGTTGCCCTTGACTATCGTCTACTACTTCATATTTTTTACTAAAATACGTAAAAAGTATCTTCTCTTGATATGAACTGCATACATTCTACACTGCGGAAAAGATGCATATTCTTATTAACATGAAGTAATACATGTGCATGTGTTTTAATATAGTTCTATGTATAGGATACACTTCTAAACTAATGCACTGATAATTATTACTTTTGAAACACATCTGCTACGCGGAAATGTAGCTATATGTAAGTTATATTTAGTTGCATTCAGTTTCATGCGAATAGGTCAAATAGTTTGTAGAAGCATTTCAAGATATTTCAGATAGCTTCACTTTTTTAACA
This sequence comes from Sepiola atlantica, assembly GCA_963556195.1. NCBI lineage: Eukaryota > Metazoa > Mollusca > Cephalopoda > Sepiida > Sepiolidae > Sepiola > Sepiola atlantica. The sequence continues at coordinate 37,533,644 of OY744519.1, read as the reverse complement.
ACATGTGTTAGATATCAATGAAAAAATACTCCCCCAATGTCAGTTTAATTGTAGTATTTTAAAAGGTTCTTTCGGTGCATAATACGGGCATCACCTCCAATTAGAAAATTCAATTATTTAAATTTGTATTACATTCAATCAATATCAATTAGACTACACACATTTCAATTCTTTCTTTAGACCCCTTAAGCTTGAACCTATAATCTGGTACATTTTTCCATGAAAATCATTTAATAAAAATTCTCATAATTTAAATACAGACTCCAGGCATGAGTTATTTTTATCTAAATGGGGCATAAACTGGTGCCGAACAGTTCTATTCGGGGAATTAATTTTACCTGTTCTAGTGATCATATAAGTATCAAACTGTTCTGTGATTAACAAGTTGTTATTAGTTAAGTAAATGTTATTTTTATAATACGTGAATTATAACAAACAAATTTATAGCAAGAAAAATAACTTCACGAAGTAAATACTTGACATGTGTGTTACGTTTTATCCCAGCATTGTAGGGGTAGAATAAACATTGGAACAATCAATGTAGCGAGCTATATGCATTCTGCTATTTGCTAATGAATACTTCGAAAGTGTACAGTTATCACCCTAAAATAAATGTGTGACTTTGTTCTGATCAACTTCTTCTGAATGAGTCATTGCTTATATCTTCAGCACATTTTGTTTAATTAATTCATCATTCATGGTTTCCAAGTAAAGTATGATAATCATACAACAGTACCACCAATACAAGTAACAGATTTGAAATAATTGCCTTATGATACCTGTACTCGCTCAAGTTAGAATGACACAAATCCTCAATACGTTCTGCTAGTGAACATTTAATTATAATATCAAATGTACATAAATCACTCAATTACTACTGCTACAGTTATTTTCATACGTACCTGGCGAAAGGTAATATCATTTATTTTCTTTCAAGTCTGAAACATTTGAGAATTAAATTAAGTTTTCGACGAATGTAAATGAAATATATATATATATATATATATATATATTGTTATTTTATAGATGACTGTAAATGCCTTGCGTCTGCGGATTTAATTAACATTGAATTAGACGTAGCATGAAATAAAGCAATTATTAACACACTCCGAAGGACGCTTGCAACATTTCATTAAAGCAATATTGCAGATAGATTCTAAAAAGTTAAGTATTCTTACCTATTAAAATCATATGCAAGTTATTCATCATACATATAATTAGTTATCTGAAAGCTGGTACAGTAACAGAAAGTCGACAAAAGGTTGCCCAGGTTTCCTACATGTCGATTTAAGTAGAGCACGTCGTCCGTTTTTAACTTTATCTGTTTGTGACATAATTGACTTGTGACGTAACGAATACTTTTCCCGATCTTTTCCACACTATATGGATATATTCACCTCCCTGTAATGTCATGATATTTAAACGTTATCAAGTGAGCTCTGAGACAAATAAAAAGTATAGCGAAAAAGTAACAACAAATATGAAAACAGAGTTATATATATATATATATATATATATATATATATATATATATATATATATATATATCATTCTCTCCTTCAGCCAAGGCTTTTCGAGGATTTCAAACTTATCATCAGAGGAATTACATAGATAGATAAGTTGGCAGTTGAAAAGCCAAAATTCAAAATTTGAAAAAAATATTAAGTAATGGAGAGTTAAAATGTGCGTGTAAAAAGGATATGGGGTCTGTCCAGTTGAAATAAATTTGTCTTTCGTACATGTTTATCGCTCTTCTGTTATATATCTTTATAATTGCTCTATCTCGTATATTGAGCTTAAACCAGGGGAGGTGGCGCTGGTTAAGTGGATAATGAAACGGACTGAAAACCTGGATGTTCCATGTTCGAATTTAGTCGGCCCCTCAGTACCACTTTCATTAGGGATGTTGGCAACCTTCTCGTGGGCTCTCCCTAGTAATAACATAACAATTTAGTAGTGTATGCATTGATAAATAGTATATTAGTCCAATAAACCAATATCTTTTAAATACTTAAAGTTATTGACTGAATCTCATGTATCAATAGTGTTATCTCGTGCTATTTAATGCCTGCGTAAATGGATAAATAACGGAGCCGTAACGCACTGGCATCATTGATTACATATTCAGAAAAAATACGGTAAGAACTATCATATGCATGACTAATTCTAAACCAGGATTCGGAAAAGAAAAAAAAACTCTCAATAAATAAATAATTTCTAAACCGATGTTTACTGAAATGTATCGTTTCTTTAGCAAGTCGCAAAAATCGAAGGAAAAAGCGAAATAACAAATTCAGGGAGTTGTAACTGAGATGAACACGTGTACATTACGGAAATTATTATACATCATTTCGGAACATTTCATGATACATTTCCGGATACATTTCCCTCAACTCCTGAAAGCATGAATGTTAAATATTTTTACAAACGAATATTACTGGCCCTAGCACTAACACTCTACAACTATTAAGTGGTTGACATATACCAAATAACATGCCTTTATTAATCAGCGTCGGTCGACGATATACCTACAGAATATTTCGTACATTTTTACTAAGTGGTTTCTATGGGACAAACGGGCTACAATTATCATCAGATTTCGTTTAATGTCATGTATTATTTAAGTTTATTTTTGTGCGTGTTTTTCGGTGTGTGTGTGTGTTTATCTTCTTTCTTTCAATGTAACTTATAAACACATACTGTACAAGTAACTTATTTTTGATAAAACAATATAATAATAAATACATCATGTAAATAAAGATGAAAGCAGCATATCAGGCAAGTAGTATTGTTTTTTTTTGCAAAAAGAACAGTTTATTTACAATATAGTAAACATTTGTAAGCAATTAAAACAGTCATGTTTTTTTTTTGGGGGGGGGGGGTCTTACGGACAGTTTATTCACAATATATTATTATTTGAATATTTCACTTACTTCTTTTTATATTCGCACACATGTTTAATGAACAGTATTAATGTGTCTAAATAAAATTCTAATTCAGTTTTCATACTTGTAAATCTAACTTTCATGCAATGCCTTAATTTTTGGAAGCCTTCTTGTAACTCCCTATTTTCGCGCTTGACATTTATAATTAAGAAAATACTTTTGAAAAAGGAACAAGTTACCAATGATTTCAAAGCGATTGAATAATCCTACAGACGAGACTCTGCTTGCTTTGTAAGCGCGTTCGGAAACTTCCGGCCTTCATGCATCGTAGTGTTTACTCCCACTATCAATAATGTCACCAGAAAAAACTCGACATGGTAAAAGGCCTTATATTACGACAGTTGTGGCTAAAGCCGCCGCTTTAACGAGAGTGGTTATAAAAAGTGTACAACAATGACATATCACTATAGCTGTTAGTATAATAATAATTTAGTATAATAATGATTTTCTGTTTAATATTGGGTCATAACTTATCGACATCAAGAGCAACCTTAGCTTACACGTTAATAAACCGATGTTTTTATGTGCTTTTCGTTTCCAGTGTATGGAATACTTACATACTATCTCCTATAATATGCATAATGATATCCAGCCACTACGTCGAAGCATGACAGCTTTCTTTACTTCTCCTGTGGTGCAGGAGAAAGAGAAATATATCATCAGCATATCTATTTCGTGTACCTACTGACTTTCTGTCGGTGACAGAATATCTTTACACGTGGTTCTAATAACAAAATGTTAACTATTAATAACAAATTACTACTTTCGTATTTGCTATAGTCTTATGTTGATTAGAAAACGCCACCTCAACATGCCTAGCGAGAAGCAGGCATGAACTCAGCACATTGCTCAGAGAGAGACAGTGAACATTGTAGGACAGTTCTTCCGAAGTCTCTGAGCGAACAGCATGTGTAGAGAATGACTTAAGATCGATAATAAAGTAAGGGCCTTCTGCTCGCATGTATCCGTATCCCGGAACATCCTCTGCCGCTAGGATAGTAGAAGGCAGCATACACAGCTCAATGAAGCGCCTTTTCTTCAAAATCGAGAGTGTTCTTCTTTTCTTTCCTTGATGTGATTATCGACGAGAACGCACCCAATCACGGTATTGAGCGATGGCACGAGAAAGAATTTAATTGATATTTAATTATCTGGGAGTTGCATTCGATAACAAGGTATGCTTAGTAACTATCAATATATTTTGTAAAAGGTGACGATAAATTGGGCCTCCCCTCGGACTGGATGTATACATAACATGCGTGAAAATACAGTTTTAACATTACGTGTAGCTAACGACTCTCTGTGGCTGACACAATCTCATTACATATTGTCCTACTATTACCAATTTACTTTTAATGGACATCTCCACGTTTATCAAAAATACTGTTTAAACGTTATTTTACATCCCCGCTTCTAATCTTGCAACAACACTTTAGTCATGTAATCTCTATATCTACAAACAACATTAATAACTTTGGCGTGCATCCCCGTACATTATTTTATGATCTGATGTATGCAACTTATTTTATTCTCCTGGTGTGCCTTTTGATAGGTGATCTCGCAAGTATATGTATATGAGTATAAAGATAATGTGCGTGTCTTAATTTAATTATTGCGTTTTTTTAGATGTTGACTATACTGGAAGGCGCTAGATCGAATCTCAATCGCCAGTTCCTATTTACATACATTCACAGAAGGACTCGTCTTACTAGCATATATTAAAATGAAAACTGCCCGTCCTCGTTGTGTCTAAAATCTAAGTGATGTTTTCAAGAATATCCCATCTCTAAAACACATTTCCGGCTACAACATAGTCGTTTTCAAATGTAATGTCAACAAATCTGTGTCATTAATCGTACTTATAAGTAATCACATATGTTTCATTCAATTCAAAAGTTCAATCTTTATATAATATTCCTCATACTTAAACAGCCAACCTGTCAAACTCATTATCTTTTATCTCGAGTTGCCTTCAACTTTGAAATGGTTGTGACTAATGGGTAAATAATATTTTTCAAAATATATATATTCAATTATTATATGATTAGAACTAAAATCTTAGTATTTGCCAACATGTCGCCAATACCTGTGTTGATAGGGTTCACTTCTTAGATTAAACAGGGGATTTGTTTATTAACACTTTTTACGTATTCACTGAATTCAATTGTATTTCCATGTTAGGATTATCCAGATGTTGTCCGATGTGTGACAAGAGCGATCAATTATTTACGTGTGACCTTGACCTTTTACATGTAGTTGAAAAACAATCGATCATTGTCTTTAATGTGCACAATGTGTGCAACAAGATTGCATGCGTTGGCATAAAGAAGATCAGTAATGAGATCAGCCGATGTTTTAGAAGCAATGCGGACACATCGAATGCGAACATAGATTCCCCGGTGGCCGATAACGAATAGACACTCTAGTACTGCAGTCACAAACGAACGTCATTTATACAATGCATAGGAAAATGAGCGTTCGTTAAGTGCGCCGATTCGGTATGCGCGGGAAACCTTGATGTAAGCGTAAGATACTGGCAGATACACAGAATGACATATATAGCTCCTAATGTAGATGCATAGCATCACTGAAAACACTTTGTATCAAACACGTTAAACTGGGTTTGACATGATTACCACTAAAACCGAAACAGATTTGCCGCAACTGATGTTAGTTCTTAGTTTCTGCCTTCGTGAAATATGTTTTCATTGTTTTCCTTTGCAGAAATATCTGTATTAATAAGCCGAGTTTGCCTATAGATCGCTTAATGCTGTCTGTTTTATTAGAAGGTATCGAACTATATCAATTCCATTTTCCTGCATATCTTAGAAGGGCGCCTTGTAATTTCATTACTTAACCCTTGTCAAATGTTAGCACCCGGCCAATTAGATTAACAATTTACTATACGTTTAAATGGTTCTACACCGAAGTGAAAGTTTGCAAATAATAAATGGTTTCAAATGTGTTCTTGATAATTTGCAATGTAATTGTTTGATAGGTCTTTAAAAGATGAAAAGAAGGTTTGGGGGCAGTGATTTACTACACTGAATCCATTTTTTAATTGGTTTAGATAATGACTAACGCTAAAGTCTGTTTTGAGAAGTGTTGACTTGGTGTGAATTGATATGTAGGGGAATACACACATGCAATTTCAAACTTAAGCTAACAGACTGACTTGAATACTATTACATAAATAAGTGTACCAGACGGATGGACATGCAATTACAAACTAAAGCGACTCAGACCAAGTAGAATACTATTTCTAACTGAAGCGTAACAGACCAAGGAGAAAATTATGTCAACCTATAATGTGACACACCGAGATAAATACTATTTGTACCTGGAGCGTAACAGACCGACGAGTATACTATTACAAACTTAAGCGTTACAGACCGATTAAAAAACTAATTCAAAATAAACATACCAGCCCGACAATAATACTATTTCCAACTAAAGTGTAACACCCTGATGAGAATCCTATTTCCTACAGAAGCGTATGCAAACCGATGAGAATATTATTTAAAATCTCAACGTAACATACCGATGAGAAAACTATTTCAAAATAAAGCATAAAAGACCGACGAGAATACTACTTCCAACTATAGTGTAACAGACGGATGAGAATACTATTTCCAATTTAAGAGTAACAGATCATCGGGAATGATATTTCAAACTTCAACGTTACAGACCTATGAGACAACTATTTTAATATTAAACGTACCAGACGGATGAGAATACTAATTCATACTGGAGCGTAACAAAACGACGGGGATAGTATTTATAATTGAAATATAACAGCCCGGCAAGATTACTATTTACAACTGGCGCGTAACAAACCAACGACAATTGTATTTAAAATATAAGGGTAACAGACCAACGGGAATACTATTCCACACCTAAGCGTGACAAACCGACGTGAATGTAATCAAAAATTTAAGCGCGAGCAACCGATTAAAAAACTATTCCTAAATCAGTGTAACAGACCGGCAATAATAGGATTTCTGACGAAAGCGTTACACACCGAATTGAATAGTATTTAAAACTTCAGCTTGACAAACCTATAAGAAAACGATTTCAAAATAAGCGTAAACGACTTACGTAAATACAATTTAAAACATAAGCTCGACGGACAAACGAGAATACTATTTCCAACTTGAGTGTAATTGCGTACGAGAATACTATTCCCATCTCAAGCGTAATATACAGATAAGAAAACTATTTGAAAGTAAGCGTAACCGACCGGCTAGAATACCATTAATAACTAGAGCAAAACAAGCGACGAGAATACTATTTCAAATTTTAGCGTGACAATCCGACAAGACTACCCTTTCATACTGGAGCTTAACAGATCGCCGTGAATACTGTTTGAAAAATAAGGGTAACCCACCAATAAGAAAACCATTTACAAATTAAGCATAACCGAACGACGGGAATACCATTTACAACTGGATCGTGACAGAACGAAAGTAATACTATTTCAAACTTAAGCGTAAACGACTGAAGATAAGACTAGTTCAACATTTAACAGAAAATACCTACGAAAATTCTATTTTCAAACTGGAGAGAGACAGACTGACATATATACTATTTCTAACTGAAACGTACAAGATCGCTGAAAATGTAATGTATTATTGTATTGGTATACACCGTCGAGCATAATGTTTCAAACTTAAGTGTAACAGACCGATCAGTTAACGAATTCAAAATAAGCGTACCTGACCGACTAAATTAATATTGTAAACTAAAGCGTGACAGACCAACGATAATACTATTTCGACTGAGGTGTAACAGATTGATGAGAATATTATTTCCAACAGCAACGTGTGCAGACTAATGAGAATAATATTGAAAACTTAAGTGTAACAGACCGATAAGAAACCTACTTCAAAATTAAGCATTAAAAGACCGACAAGAATATTATTTCTAACTAGTAAGTAACAGACTGATGAGAATATTATTTCTAACTAGTAAGTAACAGACTGATGAGAATATTATTTCTAACTAGTAAGTAACAGACTGATGAGAATATTATTTCTAACTAGTAAGTAACAGACTGATGAGAATATTATCGCAAACTTGTAAGTAACAGACCGACGAGAATAATATTTCAAACTGAAGCGTAACAGCAAAAACGATCCATAATACAGACCTGCCACACGTGCGACTGGGGTTCGCGACTTGAGGCGAACATGTGAAGACCTAAATTAGTTCGAAATGAAAAGTGTTAGTAAGACAGTAGTGAGTGATCTCTAGTAATTAGCAACTATACACATTATAAGATAGCAGCTTACAATAATTAGTTTATTGTTATCAAATCAGATTATGAAGTGCAAACATATAAAAGAACTAAATCCACAAAATATCACTGTATTCAGCATGAATTAGAAACATTTTTGATATTTCAAGTCATTAGCCAATTTGTTTATATTGACTAATGTATTGCAGAAAATATTATTACATAATACGAGCACAACGCAAATTTGACATTTTAGAAAATCAAATACTTTATGAATTAAAAGAAACAATTTTGATGAATTTTGCAAAATTCGTGATGTGTGTTACATATACAATTTGCTTTTATAGAAGATGAAGAACATTTTTATTTTTTTCATGATACGATAATACATTGCATACAAAGTCTTACTAATAAAATAAACTTACATTAACAATAATATAAACTCAATAAACCATATGTAAAAAGGGGGGACATGTAAAACAGATATGATGACTGCTTAGAAAATGAAGCAGTTATTAATACTGATTATGTAATCATGAGAATTGTATAAACATTTTTATTTTATAAATAATAATTATGGATAATTTCAAAATGTTTGGTGCTTGTTTTTTAATTGCCTTAGGTGAATACAAACATTTTTTTTTCAAACATATATTGGACAATATAAACTCAATCGCTCTTTTTATAATGAAATGATGCATATCAGAAACTGACATCAAGATTGTTGTTAAATAATGTCTGCAAGTGTACGCTTAAACAGCATCAAACACAATAAAACAGAAAAAAAACTACTGAACTGTGGTATCCAGTGGAATTCCTAAACTACCATGATTTATTTATTTTTAAAAATGTCCACTTACTTGAAAGTAAAAATACGTATTACTAAATAGTTTCGCATTAGTTGGACACATCTTGTCTTGTAACATAACTGGCTATATACAAAAGAGACATTTTAATATCTTTATAGATCTTAATTTTAAAATCTGATAAGTTATCAAATATTTTGCATGCCATTTCATCCAGCAAATATTCACATTTTGAACAATTATGTCCTTCATCAAAGTTGTATTCTTTGACATCAACATCTAATTTAAATAGCAGTTTAGTTTTTTCAATATAAAATATTTCAATAATATTTTGAACAGTTATAAAATATGCACCACCAGAACTTTGTCTTAATTTTCTAAATTCATTTTCTAAATAGTATGTGGTAAATTCCCCAAGTATAACAACGTTAAACCTACTGCTTAGATAATATTTACACACATCATACACTATTGTATTATCTTCCATGGCTAAACTAGTATCCCTTATTAATGATTTAATTTTTTTTCTTTACTTGCAAAACATTTTCTGTGCAATTTTCCCCAAATTACAAAGAAATATCAGGTGTTCATCATTTTAATATGTTATCACATTTTTCAGTTCATTATTTTTCTTAATGTCACTAGACATTTATTTAACAATGACAATTTTGCAAAAAAACTTTTCAATAAAATTAACTGTTTCTGCAGTATCCTCTTCATTTAATTATGGATGCGATTTTATTGCTGCTACAGTGTGATTACAAAAACACTTTTCAACAATGAGAAACTTTTTGTCGTTCAACAGGTTTAATGTAAACTGCCACATCAGTTAGTGTTGATAATTTAACAAACTGAGTGTCTCATGTTTGTAAATACCTTTTACAACTTCCCATTTTGCTAAAATCTTCTTACCTTCAAAATGAACCCACTTTCGATCCATTCTAGACAAATATTCATTGCAAAATCTGACCGTTTAGTCAAACTAGAATAATACATTTTCTTTACGGGTTTACTAATAACTCCATGATATCTACTCTGCATATGAGTAATATATATATATATACATTTTGTAAATAAACACGACTTGAATAATACGACTATTCACTGAGCTATTCTTTTTCATTTACAGTTATGCCACACTAACTACGGAGATAATCGATACCATTTTATGAACAATCAATTTTTACGCAAATCAAACTACCTATGTAGTCTGGAAATCTCTCTCCATCACTCTCTCTCTTTCCCTCTCTATGTCTCACCTTCCATCTCTCTTTTACACACACACACCCATATATATATATATATATATATATATATATATATATTAATGAAAATTGAAAAAGAAAAAACAAAAAGTGTTATTTATATATCTATCAGCGTTTCGTTTTTATTATAAGACTTCCTTAGCATAAGCAATCACGAAAAGTATACATTAATCAACGTTACCTCATTATTTCAACACTCTTCCAGGATAATTGATTTGAAGAAATAGCATAAAAGTACACTAATGAGAGAAACGTGCATTGATTGAATTGTAATTTTGTATATCTCTTTGTTCAGTGAACATAAAAGGTATGCAAATATCAATTCCATGAATCTACTATTCTCTCATGCATTGCACCATAATCGTTGTTGAACTTTAAATGAAATGCATCTTTTAAATCTCGGCGATAAATTCTTGAATCAACACTAATATTATATCTGAAGATTCTGATGACGATATGAACTAAATTATCATGTTTCAGTGTCATGATATTTTGAGATTTAAACAAATTTAAACTTTAATTTATACACACACACCTATACATATATAGGTGGGGGTGATTGTGTGTGTATAAAGGAGAGTTTGAATTATCTACTGGGTATCATCCTCGAGTGTCTTCGATCCGTCTATGTATGTGTTCGCCAGGAAAACCTGACATAAGAATATATCAACTTACAAGTACACCCTGACAAAATCTTCAACGTGACATAGTATTCGGAGCACACATTAGATACTCTCGGTACTGCTATACACTGGTTCATACGAGGAATGGTGCTATCTATTCTACTAATGTTACGTCAAGTAAAAGCACTCAGCTGGGTACTCCACCAGGCTAGATAAATTATTGTCTTAAATGCCAGTAAGAGCAAAATACTACAAGAAATATATATTATAACATAGTTAACTGATACACTGAGAAGAATAAACATTAATGTTCTTAACTTCTTTACAAACTTAACGTTTAATAAAAATAACTTTAATAGAATATTCGTATATCTATGTTTCTCATATAACGTTCAAATGTTAGCCATTGGACGGGTCTCCTTGATTTCCTCGAGCTTCAACTGAAGTAAAATGTAACACACACACATACACATATATATATATATATATATATATATATATATATATATATATATATATACATATATATATATATATATATATGGGAAAAAAGAAACAATGTTTCAGACAATATGTAAAAATAAAAATGGAATAAAGAAAAAGCAATTCAACAACTAACAAAAATAAACTCAAAAACTCATCTTGTAAAGTTCCACCGAGATATTTCGGCCGTAGATACGACCATTTTCGATCAGTTAATAAACTTTATTTCAAAACGGAAAAGTTTTCAAATTCATACAGAGAATGCGATTGGAAGAAAATGTCACGTGCAGAGAACAACAAAACGAGGAGAAAAAGGAATGCGAGGAATGTTATGAAAAGAGAAAGAAAAAGAAGATGAAGAAGAGGAAGAAGAAAGAGATACCAATCAACCAGTATCTTTAGAACGTCAGTTGAAGAAGACGAAACGAAGAAGTAGAGAAAGCGAGAGCAAATGTGAGAAAGGGTAAATCGACATGTTGTTGTCGAAAAAAAGAGAGAGAGAAAAAATCAGTGCTGAGATATTTGTCGTTAGATGTTGATGGGCTGAGGAAAGAAAGGTGAAGGGGGAACTCTGTGGTTTTCGTGTGTAGGTAGTATAATAGTTTTATCAAAAATATCTCTTGGTTTTTCCTTTTTCATTTCCCATATATATATATATATATATATATATATATATATATATATATATATATATTTATATATATATATATATATATATATATATATATATATATATATATATATATATATTATATAAAGATCATTAGACTCGATCGAAGTAACTACTTTAATTCCCGACTGCCTGCGTTTAATATACGCATTCTAAACTCAACTTCTAAAAAACTACTTTCATTCTCGGTCGACGGAAGTATTTTAAAATGACTCTTATTCCTAAAATTACATCAGAATAAGTGCGTTCCATCTACGATTAAACTAAACCTATTTATATGGGATTGACTTCGTTTTGAACATTTTCAACGCAGCTTTTTTCCATCTTTAAATCTCCATTCACCGGACACCTTATCAAGGGGCATTCACCAACTGGACAGACTACGTATTTTGTACACGCACACCCTTACTCTCTATTACTTCATATTTTTCTAAATTTTGAATTTTGGCTTTTGCACTGCAAACTTATCCATCTATCTAAATCCTCTGATGATAAGATTTTAATTTTTGAAAATCCTTGGCTTAAAGAAAAGAAAAATAAACATGTTTTTTATTTTTAGTACACTTTGCATTGAGCAATCGAAGTTGAGATAGATTTGCTATTCGTACATCTTTATGTCTCTTTCCTCATTTATCTTTATAATTGTTCTATCTCGTATATTGAGCTTAAACCATTTCACTATAGGTCTTATCCTCTGAAAGTATTCTTTAATGTAATAAGTTGACACGTGTCTATGAGGAATATTCCGAAGACGTTCGTTGAATATTAGCCAGTCTTTCTATACGTACCTTCTTTTGAATAAGTATAACTTAAATTCCTCTCGTGGCCGTATGGTTATGATGCTTGATTGTGGAATCTAGAGTGATTCTGTAGTAGAGATTCGAACTTTGCGACCGACTTTGATTTCATACACTGATGAGAGCGAAAACCTGAAACGCTGGCGTATGTGTGTAAACTAATTTAATTTTATTTACTTGAAATTTATATTGATATGTGAAATACATATATATATATATATATATATATATATATATATATATATATATATATATATATATAGAGAGAGAGAGAGAGAGAGAGAGACACTGAGATAGATAGATACATAGATGGATAGATAGATAACCGATGGCTAAAAAGATAACTACATAGAGATAGAGACAGAGGAAAAGAAAAAAATGTTATTATTTTACTTACATCGACATGTTTAGGTTTAAATATAGAGAAACTCGCCCGAAAAAATATTTGTCCATATCATGTAAAGAGCATTAATACAAATGGTTTGTTCTTCGTAATATCTTTTGGATGAGGACAACAAGATGAGACCTAGTTAAACCCTGGAATTCTGAACGAACGTTTGTTCAGTAACATAGAAGTAATTAGTAAGTGCTTACCGGTATGAATGATATAATAAAATAATACAATTATTCTCGCTTCTACTGCCTGACACTCTAGAAATGAGCACCCCTACAGTTTAATCTTATATCGCTTCCCTGGCCTTGGTGCACTGCTTGTGTGCTCATATGCATACACAAATCACTTTCTAAATTCACATATTTATATAATATATATATATATATATATATATATATATATATATATATATATATATAAATGTGAATACATATGAATATAAATGTATACTCAACCACATATGAATACATATATCTAAATAAAAAGCCATTTGCATGTGTATGCACACTCTTATGTATATATATATATATATATATATATATATATATATATATATATATAGTGTGTCAGGTTGTATATGAAAAGAAATCAAATAAAGTGCTCGATCATATAAGAAAGCTAATATAATTTATTTAGATACTGTATATAACATATTTCAGCAAGGTACCGCGGTTTCATCCAAAATGGAAAATTTAGACATCTTTAGTAAATCTTCGTGCCCGGTGGAATCATCGGCAAGCTGAAATGATTGTCCCGTCCCGATAAGTGTATTTCTGTCATTGTTGACGCCATTCCCTATCGGGACGGGACAATCATTTCAGCTTGCCTATGATTCCACCGGGCACGAAGATTTACTAAAAAAGTCTAAATCTGCCCTTTTGGATGAAACCGCAGTACATTGCTGAAATATGTCATATACAGTATCTAAATAAATTATATATATATATATATATATATATATATATATATATATATATATATATATATATATATATATATATATATATATATATATATAGTAGAGAATGGTAGTTTGCTTGAAGAATTGCTGGGTATACTAGTAGGTGTTGAAAGGCTGTGGGCAATGCAGATTCCGGGTAAGACGCAAGTTGTAGGGAACAAAAACAATAACAATAAATCGAATACGAAATATGACTTACTATTTATTTTTCTTTTTTTCCTAAAATCTGAAATAACAGCAAGAGTGTTTTTAGCTGTTCGTGTGATGTCCAGGTGATTAAAAATCACTATTTAATATTTCGGGAAAAGAGACTTCCCTTTGTCAAAAATAATTAAACCAGAAGAAAAAGTTCTCCGACTGTGCAGAGAATCCTACAAAACAAAATGGCTGCCAGATGTAGACCGCAGCGAAAGGGAAAACCATCTCGCAGGGAATGTAAATTACATTTTATGTTTAGGTTATGTTACATATATGATTGGGTTTTCAAAAATAATAGTGTAATGTTGGTTAAGTGTATGGTGCTCGATAAACTGTAAGTTTTAATAATATATATATACATATATATATATATATATATATATTTTTTTTATATCATTTTTATTTTTTATTAAGTTTATATTTGATTATTTACTTTTATTTCAGTGTGTTTTATCTTCATATTTTTTTAATTTTTTTTATCTTTCTTTCGTATTTTAAGAATGTTAATAGAAAGTAAAGTAATTAATCTCTCATTTTAAATATTCTTGATGTATTAAATTTATTTATTATCATCTATTGAAGGAGTTTTACTAATTGTGAGTTTCGTCAAATTAGTTTATCGAATTAACTTGATATATGTACTATAAGATAAAGGGGAATAACTCTGTTATGCGAATTAATTTATTTTATGGATATTTTAGGTGGAAATCTGTATAGCAATATTAGTATATATAAATATAAAACATATATACACATACATGCATATATACATATATATATATATATATATATATACATACATATTATGTATTATCTTTTGTTTAATTGTGTATTTATATATTCTTCATTTTCATCTTGTTTACATATTTTTTTATTATTATTTTTTTTTTAATTTATTTTATTATTTATTTATTTAATAGTTGCATGTTATTTGTATACATTTTATATGTGTTTGGATTAATTAATTAATAATGCTAGGTTATGGGGTGACTTATTTTGGTGGGTTAGAAGAGTATGTTAAATAGTAACACTTCTTAAGTAGATGATAGAAGATTTTAGGAAAAAGGAAAAATAAATAGTTAGTCATATTTCGTATTCGATGTATTGTTATTGTTTTTGTTCCTTACAACTTGCGTCTTACCCGGAATCTGCATTGCCCACAGCTTTTCAAAAACATACTAATATATATATATATTCGCCTTCATTATTAAAGACAACAAAATAATGTAATATAGCTAAATAATAAACTACATCAATTGTTTATAATTAAGAAATTTCATGGCAACTATAATAGTTATAATCATCATCATCGTAATTATCATCAGTATCATCATAATTAGGATATTCACAATCATCGCCACACAGCGTGTACATAACAAGAATTCAGCATTTAAATTTCAAAATAATTAAACGGAAGTTATCATTTTGAATTTCGTTTATTTTTCATTAAATCGTTTTAATTGATA
>OY744519.1:37275300-37512800 GCA_963556195.1 Sepiola atlantica | reverse complement strand
AGTTTAGTCGCTCCTGAATACTATTTAGATGCCAGCTGTATTACATATGCATTGGATGGTTTTCAACAACCACTTCATATATAGTATACGAACTGTTGTAAGTTTTCGGGTGGTATCCTTTGGTTTTTGGTCTATATATATATATATATATATATTTATATATATATATATATATATATATATATATATATATATATATATATATATATATATATATATATTTGGGCTGGTGTCATGCTCTCTGGATAGTTGCACCGGTGGAGGATTTCTCTCAAGCTGTCAACTACTTCTTCATATGTATAGCTGTAACTACATATTGTCTTTGCTCGATGTTGTAGGTAGCGGGCAATGCCCGTCTTTAGATTATATGGATGGTGGGAGCAGAAATTTAGATACTGCCCAGTGAAAGTTCACTTTCGATATACAGATGACCTACATCACTGATAACTAGAAGGATAATTTGTTTTTATGTTCCTTTTTCATCGTTAACTGTATAGATGGACGGATAGAGTTCACATGGTCCAGTAATTTTTGCAAATCTTCCTATTAATGCTAGAGTACAAATGTGTCATCCACATATCGAAGCACCATTGCTGGATTTAGTGATGTTGATTCTAACGCCATTTCCTCGAAGTATTCCATGTATACATTGGCCAGTACTGAGGACAATGGTAATCTATCGTTAGACCTTTTCTTGCCGGTATATATCAGCTCCGATCAAGAAGTATGTGATTTATACACAGACTGTCAACATCTCCATCAGCTTATCAATTGAGATCCAAATGGGTTCTTTCAGAGAGGTACGGAAATTAATTCATCCCCTACTATCGTCAGAGTTTCATCAATGGGTCCATCTAAGCTGACCATTTGGTTAGAATAGATTGGAGCATTGGTGATTTTTCCCACGAAGTGAGCTGAATTCTTGAGATACGATGGGGATGGCCCTATTAGTGGGCTGCTTATACTAACCAGGAATTGGCTCAATGGATATGATGCTGAGCCTCGGGCGCTGACAATATACCTTAATGGAATACGGTATTTAAGAATCTCCGGAAAGCCGTATAGTTGTGGTAGCTTACTGTAATGCTGAACTATATGTATGTATTTTTCAAGTGGTATCCAGTCCTTTTTCATACTGAGGATTGGTGACGGATTCCTCTCTGTTTTTAAAGTCGGAGTCTTTTTAACTTTACAGTAGTCACCAGATCCTATTAGATCTGCCAAATTCTTGGAATATGCCACACTCTTTGCATTAACGCTGTAGCTTTCCTTTTGTCTGCTGGTAGTATTATGATATCATCTTTGCTGCGTTGTGACTTGATAGTCAATACTTCTTCCTTTGAGATGTTAGGTTTTGGAGGCTTCGAATTCTCGAGTGCTGGTCTCACCTTCTACCTTAGCTAATTTCCTTGTGGCTGATGTTTATTCAAGGCTGTCTTTTCTATAGGAACTATCATGTCTAACTATGGACTCCGCTTGATCGTTATGGCGAATGTGAGAGCTTTGTTCAACATGATTCCGTAGAGTAAGTCAGTTGATGTTTACTTTTGTTGACAATGGCTCTTATAGGTGAATGGTAGGCATGATATATTATATCCTTAGATTTCAAATATTCCCACCTTTTCATTTTGTGAGATTTGACATCCTAAAATTCTTGATTATATGATACGTCCAGATATTCTTAGATGCGAATTTTGTCATCAGTCAGTTATATGCTTCCCAAGAAGGGGGCAATATCACTTGACATTTTGGTTTGTAAATAATGTTTCTTCCAAAAGCGGTTGTTGAGTCTATCATAGACGAGCTCATGCCCTACTCGTCTTGCGATCCTTTCTATTCTTTTGGAACTGACTGGTAATTTCAGGGTTGAACTAGCTTTAGATCACAGCATCCGTATAGGAATTTAAGGTGGTTGCTCATTCTTTGCCAGTTTTGTTATATAGGTTTTCGAGTTGTTTCCATTTTCGTATGCTATCAGGTCATTACCAATTGTATATTATTGTTCTAGATTTTCAAGATAATGATTGACGATTTGTGTAATTACTGTTCTTCCTTAGGCGGCTGAAACGTCCGCCTTTCTTCAGGTGTATCTTTTCGAACTCGGGAATATTTTATTTATTATAACAATAGCTAATTTTATTACAACATTATTAAATTTCTTAATAAAGATTATAATAATCTCTAATCACTTTTTTTTTAAATCGAGTATAGCTGACTATATATAGAAGAAAAAACAAAAACTATAATCGCTTGATAGAGAAGAACGGTGTTGAGGAAAACACACCAAAAACCACCTGAAATGCTTAGTTTAAATGACTTCCTTACAAAGACTAGTATATAATTTAAATAGTTATAAATAGAAGAATAGTACACTAGTAAGTGAATTGTTATGATAAACAATTAAAGCTTATTAATCTATATGATAATACGCCGAGGAAATGTTATGCTTGTACGTAACTTATAACCTAAAACTTCTCTTTCAAAAGATGGCATCGCTCGATCGCCGAAAATGCAATGCGAATAAGTCATTGTAAAATGGTATCTGATGGCACTAAGGTAAAACTGGAACTCTAGTACAGTTCGGGGCGTATACCTATGCTCTTGAATGTCCAAATATGGTACAATAATATAACGGGTGTACATTTTGAACACCAGCTATATTTGTAAGCTACAATAACATGAGTGTTAGACAGGTATATTTCACATTGAATAGATGGGAACAATAATATCAAAGGGGTCTTTATTTGCGCTAGAAGGCTACGGAATCGATGTTTTTTCAAGCACGGAAGTAATATACAATAGATGAAGGATACAACTGTAAAATTACACGGGTTCCGCTACTAAATTATATTAATATACAACTAGAAAACATCATGTGTAAGGTTCCAAAACTATACTAGTATTGTACACAGCGTACACGGGTGGTTAGCCACTCTCTGCTGCTGAAGGATTAAAATTCAATCTTTATTAAGTGATAATAATTCGGCATAATATCAAATTAAAAAGAATTCCCAGAAATGGTTGCTAATTATTTTTAAATAAAATATTCACACGCATTCTGTGTATGACTAATATATATATATATATATATATATATATATATATATATGTATATATATATATATATATATATATATATACATATATATATATATATATGAATTTAAAATATATCATATATATCATAGACACATATGTATATATACTATATAATTAGTACACTTTTAAATATTAAGAAGGCACTTCTATCAAACTGTATGCACAGAATATAGTTCAGATAGAACTATTAGAAGGATCTATAAATAATAACATTAATGTATCGTTTTTACTATATTAAGCAATGCACATTATAATTACGATCGTAATTTACAAGCTGAATCATTATTATACCAAATGAATAAACAAGTATTTTATCTTTTTTCACATATAAATTGTTAGAATAGAAACAAACTGTACCGGAATTGTTATTTATAGACATACATTTAACGTCTCACGTACAGAACACGTTATTAAAAATACACACATATATATATATTTATATATATATATATATATATATATATATATATATAAATATATATATATGTGTGTGTGTGTGGGTGTGTGTGTGGGTGGGTGTGTGTGGGTGTGTGTGTGTGTGTGTAAATAATGACAAACGAAAAACAGGTTAAAGTACAGGAGAAAACAAACACAATAGATTTTAGCGGTTTCGTTCGTGTTAGCGAACGTCTTCAGAAAAAGTGAAGATTTGGAAATAATTGTATTTTGAAGGCACACACATGGGAGAAGGAAAATGTGATCCAATTGGACCACATGAGAAGACGTTTAGTGACATGGAAATATGACTTGACAAGTGGGTGACACATTCGTCTTTATTTCTTATTGTTCTTTTTATATTTATATTTATTTTCATTTTCTTTTTCATTTTCACACCTACTGAGCTAGTATAGGGGAAGCGGTAGGCGGAGGGGTAAAGGCGATAAGATGGAAGAATACTTTTTCTTGTTT
Organism: Sepiola atlantica; assembly: GCA_963556195.1. Classification (NCBI taxonomy): domain Eukaryota; kingdom Metazoa; phylum Mollusca; class Cephalopoda; order Sepiida; family Sepiolidae; genus Sepiola; species Sepiola atlantica. Next base: position 37,508,792 of record OY744519.1, on the reverse strand, counting down.
TTCTCAGGAGGTGATCATATTCAGTCCTATCTAAAGAAAAGTATTGTTTATTAAAATACATACGTCGAATTGTCCCGTTAAACTACCACTAACGCGTGGCAAGAAAATAACCGCTAACAAAAAAATTTAAAAATCGCAAAAATCAAGAAAAACATTTGTTCTTGCTAAATAATACAATTGTATGCACAAATTTCATGATACAAATTTATATCATCGACATATTTTTTTTAGAGAAATCATACTTGGTATATTAGTCACAAACAGTGTTTAATTATCGATTTGTGACCTATTTGTGTTAAAATAATTAACAATTACTAGAAGTTATGAGCCTTCTAAGGAAACTCTTTGATATTTTTGTTTATTGCGACACATACTCTATTGTAAACGTACTATTAAATTCGTGTAGCAGAAAACAACCTTTAATAAAAATAAAACAAAAAATCGCAAAAATAATGGAAAAAGATTGCTAAATACTCTGCATTGTTGAAATATTTGTCAAAAACATTTTTTTTCTTTAGCTAACCATTTGTGACCTATTTGCGTTAAAACAATTAACATTTAATTAAAATCAAGAGCTTTTTAAGTTCCATTTTGATGAAAGTAGTCATCTTGGTAGGTGTGTTTAACTGACTAATTACCCATCTTATATGGGTAATTTGCTCTGAATCGGTATTTACACACATTTAAAAGGTTCGTAACTTCTATTAAATAGTAATGCTTAACGTAAATATGCCACAGCTGCTTAGGTAAAGTTAAATAAATCTTTGTCAATAATTTCATAAGTATATTTCTTCTAAATTCATTCGGGATCGTAATAGTAATGATTGAACAGAAAAAGAATAATTTTACAAAATGAAACAATACCAAACATCAGCATACTGTACACAACAAATCACTAAAGTGGATCTTTTTTCATTATCGCCACTTGCAAATTCAGACTACACAAATCGCTAAAATGTGTGCTAGAAATACTTCTTTCTGACGATGAGGGTGGGGGGGGGGCTACTATTCTAAACTTTACGTTAGGGAACCTAGCCGCGCTCCAAAATTTAAAAACTCGCTTTAATGTACTCATTTACAAAAAAAGTATTTTCCAACAGATATTTTCATCGTCATATAAACACATATCTGAATCCTATTTAAGTTACATAAATTACTCACTGACAAATAGTTTTTTTTTGTTTTTGTTTTTTTTTCAGAATTGATACGCCTATTTGTTTTTTAAAGTTGAATCATTCTTCCCCCCTGCAACAGCGGGACAGGGTATTTCTCGTAATAGAAAAGAACGTGGGTGTACTAAAAGGGTTTCATTATATGGTATGTACGATTTAGTTGCTATAGATGATTAAGTTGATATGATTTGATACAAACATTTAAAAAAATCATTTAAGAAAAAGATCTAACTCAAAAATGAAAAAAATGAATGATGCCAATATATTCTCGTTGGACGCTGAGCTAATATTCATATATTTAATTCGTTGCCTGTTAATAAATTGCCTGCTAACCATAATATAAGATTATATTTAGATTTGGAAGAAATAAGTAATGATTTTTTAAGATTATGAATAAATGTTTAAATTATATTGCCTGTATCGTATTGATAAATGAATATGTTAATGATTATATGATTCATATAATTCTACCCCGCTATATATGATTATATTATTGAACTTTTGTAAGATATTTTCGACGATCACCTTCTCGGGGCATGATCATTACAACATATTCAATAAGTGTTTATTAGCAGTCTACTAAGTCAAAATATACTAGCTATTTTTCACTCAGAGGCTAAATCATGGAGATTAAATTTGCATGGAGTATGTAAAGTCAAGAACCTGTATACCATTCGTGCTATTTAGAAAATAATTTAGTGTTTTATGATGCCTCTGTGATACAACAAATTTCATAGTAAGACAACTAAAACTTTATTTAAGTATATATATATATATATATATATATATTATAATCATTTATTAGATATATGTATATTATATATGTATATAATATTTGTATGTATATATGTAAAATATTATATATATATATGTATTATAAATAGAAGAGAGTCGACACTACACCTGATGAAATCAAGAAAAAAGAAAAGTCCATCGTCTATAACCAGATATCTATTTATAACAAAGTATGTCTGTCTGGCTGTCCGTTTTATTACCTATCACTCTATCTTTCTCTTTATCTTTCTCTCTCTCTCTCTCTTTCTCTCTCTCTCTATATATATATGTATATATACATATATACATATATCTATACATATATATACACATATATATATACGTATATATACATATATATATACACATATATATACATATATATACATATATACATACATATATATATATATATATATATATAGCTATATATATATACATATATATAGCTATATATATATATATATATAGCTATATATATACATATATATAGCTATATATATATATATATATATATATATACTTGAGCTGATAATTATACGTGGGTTATTTACAAAATGGGGTTATCTTACAAATGTTTATTTTGTCATGACTTTAGCACATAATTGTATTCCGTGTGATTTCCTAAGAAAAATAGCTTGTCTGTTTGCAATAATATCATGTGTACTTCTTATTTCCCGTCGAAACGTTTAACTACAATTTTCTATTTTATTAAATAAATTAGTACTGCGAAAATACCTCTGTTTTAAAAGAAAATATAACCTTGGTCAGCAAAAGAATTAATATATAAATAAAACGTGCATCCATTTAAAGTTTTGAAATCAACATATCTATTAATTGTGCATCTTTCAATGAACACATTTAACGATTTAAAGTGTAGAAGCGCTATTTGGATTTAAAATGTGTATTTAAGAATTGTATCACCTTTAACACTAAATCAGCAGGAAAGGATAAGAAAAAGGAACTTACAGGAAGAAGAAATCATTGCCACAATTGTAAGTGTGCTCATTGAATTATAACATAGAAGAGGCAGAAATTAATTTGAAACACTTTAGCTTTTTTGACAGATCCGAAGATTGACGTTTCTACTAGTATCAATTATTGCATTTCCGATACTGACAATTCTGTTCGAAATTTCTCATGTCTGAAACAAGTGAAACCGACTTTTACTCCTATATCCACATTGCAGTGTATAACCTTTAGTGGAACGAATTCTTCGAAATTAGAATAATAATTGTTATTGCATAATTGAATAATTTCATTGACTGCATTAATTCTGGTATATCTTAATTTGCCTAAAACATTGCCCTACTTTAAGACATTCACAGTATTATCTCGATTAGCTACAAAATAACAAATACCTCTAATCTCTCTATGTATGTATGTCTGTTTTCTCTGTCTGTGTGTCTATCTTTGCACCAACACCCAAAGGAAACTTCCCTGAACCAATTTCGTTCTAATGTAACCAGTATAGTGACTATCTTTGTTGAAACTAGATACAGCTACGGTTAAAAGATGAGTGATGTGCGCCAAACATCTTTTGTGCTCTCGAGATGAGACACGTAAGATCGAAAATATGTTATTCTTGCATGAAAACACGAGCGCAAGTTAAGTGGATAGTCAAGTTAAGTTGACAGCTTGTTGATGGCTGCCATTTTACCGGTTAAATCAATGTTAGCTTATAAATCGAAACGCCCTGCAAAATAATAACTAAAACACTGGTTACTATATTTTCTCTCTATCTTTTCTTCATGCACATTACACCTTTTCCCTTGTCTTTCTATCTATTGTGTGTGTGTGTCTCTCTCTCTCTCTCTCTCTCTCTCTCTCTCTCTTTCAGTCTCCCTCACCGTCGCAATGTTTTAACAGTGAGGGAGAGTTTTTCAGTTTTACTTACGAATTCGTGACCATCGTGTCGCACGTAAATAAAACTCCAGCCGACTTCGAGTTTGTATGTATTTTTTCGGAATTTGAATTGTGATGAATGTTATTGTTCTATATATACAGTATAATTGTCGCTGTTGTATACATCATTCAATTGCAGCACAGCGGTTCTTAAGCCCAGTTAATTCTATTCTCAGGAGAGAGTTAATGTATCCTCATGACGCCTAAAACTAGACTTAGGAGCCGTCAAGACTGCATACGTGATTAACCGAACCGGTTATTTACCCCCTCATTAAAATGTGTGTGTCTATATTTTGCCAGTCACGGAACCAGGTGCCGTGCCAGGACGTTAGCAGCTCTTTCCTATGACGTACATACAGCGCGTGCCACCGAGATACACTCCCTGGGCAAGCCCTAGTAGAACACTATAAGCTTCCTATTTGTGGAAAAAATACCGCGAGGCTTATTTCGAACCGAGTAAAACATGTTTGTCTTCAAATCTAATGTAAACAAGTACTTTTTTAGAAGCTCTATTGGATAGTCAAGGCTCTGTAAATAATGTTCTTGCATATTCTACACATGTTTTATTTATTTTGAATGAGATTCTCAAGCAAGTAATTGATACTCTCCTAGTATGAATTCGTGCATGTTCCTGTAAAACTATAACTTTTCCTATAAATGCGAAGTTGTCGAAATCAAATACTTCGTAACAGCCAGATTTTAAACGATAATTACCAAATGTTTATATCAGTCTGTCACATTATGTATTAACTATTGGCAGTTATTTTAAGACGAAATATTAATCGCAGCGTGTGCACGAATTATTCCAGCCGAAAGCAAATATTTGAAAACTGCAAAGAACCAATGACTGTGCTGTCCGGAAATTAAGAAACTATTTCATGTGACAGAAAATAATTCTAAAATTGATAAATATCATAGCCAAACATATGAGAAAAATAGTTATGCAGCATTACAACATATAGCTACAAGCTCTTTTATTGCATACTGCAGAATTTGTACATCACGTTGTCAAGTCAGTTCAAACAGCACAAGAGTGCATTCATGTGAGGGGGAATTTACATAGGTAAGCAATTTAAAACAATCTATTAGATATTTCTTTTGAAGAAACAAAGTGAAAATATCTCAGACATGAATAAAATCACATCATGTTCTTCAACTGCTCATATTAGTCCACATTGCAACAATTAAAAAAAAGTGATTTCTCCATTTTCAAACATTCACAACACGATTTTTATTTACAATTGTAGCAATGTAACAATATAACAACTATACAACTATACAATATAAGCTGAAAAAGTCAGTGTATTTTCTCAAATTAAATATTAAAATATGAGTTATATTTACAAGAATTATGATTGAATAGATATGAATACTTTTTCGGCTGTCACTATTAAACGCTTTCAGCTAAATGTGTTTAATGTAAATGTAAGTAAAATGAATACACTTACACTTCTTGATAGAGTGGGAAGTTAGTATCCTATTCAGATTCAGTAGCTTCAGTGAAGTGAGATCAACTTCACAACATTGGCATAAAATTGCCATTTTAAAATGGTAAACAGAGCACTGAAACTTGGTATCCACAAAGGTGGTATATTTAAATTCATAGAGGACTACATCATAACAAAATGTATCAATAAACAGGCGTTGGAAATAAAACATGGATAGCTTCGTTCGGATACGTACAACGCTGCTTATATACTCATCAAATTGCTTCTGTGTGGATTCAAACCTATATGTAATTCACCACTTTGGGGTCTGTTTAATTAGCCTATTTATGTAAAAGACAGTTTAACATTGTATTAGAACCCAAATGATAAACTATTGGAAGGCACGAAATCATGCAGGTAAAATAAATTTAAGAAAACTGTAGCTGTAGATTCAGCCGCTTCTTTCTACTCGACGAATGAGAAAAATGGGCTTGTAATCCAAACTTGAAAAAATAAAATTGTCTTTTCTTCACCTTCAGCGACAATCGCAATCTCCAATATTCAAAGTTATCTCTCCAATATTTAGAGTTATCTCTCCAATCTTCACGCTCTTCTCTTCCAAACGCAACTCAGCTCTTCAGTCAAAACAGTACAGTTTTTATATTCTTTAACCCACCACATATGCAAATTATTGCAGTATCTTGAATCACAGGGCTTATAGGTACTACGAGCTAAGAACGTATCTTATATGGAAAGTGTTCTTGTTAATATATTAACTGAAGCTTTTAATTAGCCATCCATATCATTTACCAAGTACTCCAATGTCAACAAGTTATATAGAACAACTGCCATTAGTATTAAAAGAGGCGAACGGATGTAAACGAGTCAATAACAGTGTGGCATTAATCAGTTCGCTCATATATACCTGTCCTAAATAATAGGATTATGAAAGTCAATGACTAGATGATCAATTCCAGAATATTTGGATGTAATTCAGTTTATTTGAATCCACATACGAAGCAGTGTGTGTAGGTCCTTGGAATATGACTGATATATCTGCACTCAAATGGCACAACTAGTCCAATGTGTCAACACCCACAGTTCAATATTACTTTATCCCCATGGGGTCAAAGTTTGGCAGAAGCTCAGTTTTGTGAGAAGCATTCAACATTAATGAATAATTATCTCTTGATTAAGGGCCAAAGAAAAATGACTCGGTTTAAGTTATCTTCCTTATTCACCAGGCCCACAGAAGATGTATTGTATTATGAACATTGATTATTAACGTTATTAATAATAGAATGTCAACACTTGATGACTTATAAACTATTGATTTAAATATAAACGTGGTTATGATGACCTCTATTATTAATTTATAATTTATATCGATAAACAGCAAACGTGCGACCTTGTGCCCTATTATTCTGCGATGATCAGAAAGTAAATCTCGTTATCGATGTAAGCTATGGTCCCAAAGTCAGACGCGTACTTTTTTAAAACATGCATTTGTTAATTCACCTTTGTCAATTATAGCACTGTGTTCGTCTAGGTAATTACCGACCCTTCTAGGTCACAACCGTGGCACCGAAGGGTCCAGCCCTATCTCACTACACTGGCGTTGCCGAGTAATTTTAACATTACCCACCTATGTCGCATATCACCCCAAAAAACGATTCCAAACTTTCATCAAACACCACTGGACACAAAGTACTCGTACTTATTACACCCAAAATTCTTCTTTGAACGTGTATCGCACGACTTTGACAAGAAATTCGGATTTATTCAGCCACGACAATAAACGGGACTAAACCTACAATTGAATTGTTAAAGTTTTGTAAAATAAGACTTTAGTAGTATGATCTTATTATTTGTAAACAATAGAGCGAGAACTTGAAAGCATATTGAGTTTTAACAAAGTATCTGAATTCTGAAAACATAGTACAAAGTCAAACGTCTAAAAAGGATTGAGAAAATGTTGTTGTTTTCTTAGTAGAAAAATAGGTTTTAAAAGTCAAGCAATTCAAGGGCGAAGGAAAAGGCGAGATAAACCAATTACAAGATATGTCGATTTTGTTTCATTAATAAAGAAAACAACAAAGTAAATAAATGTTGTTGTACGAACTTATATTTTTAAAATTAAATATCAAAACCTTATCACACAGTAGGAAATATATGCGACCCGTGTGTGTGTATATACACATATCTATATATTTTTATTTCAAGAAGCGTTATATCTTGAGTATATAAACACAGATACACACACACACACACATATATATATATATATATATATATATATATATATATATATATATATATATATATATATATATATATACTCACACGTTAGTCATTTCACGAGACGGAATACAATGGAATATTTCAAAAACAAAATCCTGGAGGTTTTCGGGCATCAGCAAATTGTACATCTACACTTATAGAATATCATGCATTATACCAAAATATTTAAGCAAAAACTTGGAATTACAGTACAAACATTTTCCACGTAAGAGAAGAGTACAGGATATTATAATTCAGCCTACACAGCAACACTAAAAATATTCGAATGATTATATAAGTGGCAAAATGGTACAGATAAAAGCGTGTTTTTTCAGAACACGTTTTAGATAAGGTACGCTATGATCCGGACAACTAGGTTATGTTTATCCCGTATTTAAGCGTTATGAATACATACATAATACTGACTTTGAACACTAGACATATTTCAAAAAAGTTCGGTTACTGTTCATAGATTAGGGACAGTGGAACATAAGACATTTGTAAATTGCATTTTACCTAAAAAGACCATTGATCCAAAATTCACTGAGGCGATACCAGTGTTGACTAAATTATCTAGCCGAAAAACATCGCTCCACAAAATATGTAAGTGTATGAACCTTAAGGGAAATAAGCACTGTGATCACTTCACTTATCGGAATTAAATGACACTAACTTCAAATGGCGCATATTTTAATAAGGATTGTTGTCGAACCAGGTGCGTAAATTAGAAGATTATTTAACAAACTGGTAAATGAGCAAGGTTTACGGCCCAGTAAAATGCCCAGTGTACGTCAGAATTAACATGATATTTAACAAAGTGGGGCTTTCCATATAAGAAGAATCCACTACAAGAAAAAATGACTTCACCATAAAAGTTAGAAGATAAGCAGTATGCCCCTAAATTGTGTGTTCGCTTGAAGGAAGGTGCATTCGTACAGTGTTTACCCCTATAAAACAACGAAATTATGTAAATCCGTCTATTGTCCACGATAGTACGCATTGCTGAAAAAATAACACACACATATTTTATTAGAATCGCCGAATGTGATGTAATTGGAAATAGGAAGTGTGCTCAAGTTAGAAATAAATATAAATATAAAATAGCAGTTTTACGCTTGCTACTTTTTGTCATTTATAAATATGATGCACTGGAAGAAAATCAACGAGCAAACCTTATTGAGGACTAACAACATTTTGAAAAACGACGCCAAATACGAAAGACAAATTATACCGCCAGTCACACACAAAAGAAAAAAAGACTTTAATTAAAAGTAATTGTGATAAATAAGTAAAAATATCTTCACACATTGAATATCGAATTTCACACTGTGGAATTTACCAATGAATTCGTTCTGCCAGAATGTAAAAACTAAAGATGCCACAGCAGAGAAATACAGGAAAGACTTGACAGAGAATGTTTAACAAGCGTCTCCTAGTTGGCTTTCTATATGCAATAAAGTAATTGCAAACTTAAGTTGAAACCGAATATACAACCGATCTTCAAAAAGTAGCGACATCTTTCGTTCACGCTGAAAGAATAAACTCAGTATGTGACTTGATAGGCTCGAGAAAATCGGATTGCTATCAAGGGTTAAGTAACAAAAGACATTTCTGTACGCGCAGCCTTTTACACGAGGTTGAACGACACATTGAGAAATTATTATCCGTTTCTTACTGCAGAAGGCATATTCGCGAAGCCAAATGAAGGGAAGTTTATTACTGGATTTTCGTCAACCGGTTTTTGTTGGGCTTCGGTTGCTGCTACTGCTGCGGCTGCTACTGCTACTGTTGGTAACAGCTCATAGTCCATTTGGGGCATTCACATCTGAGAAGCCTCTCGGTCGCTTGGCCCTGGCGGCTGATCTGTATCGGTGGCTCCCTCCTTTTGGAGCTCTACCGACTTGGCTGGCCTTAATCCTACAGGCAGGATACTTTTTTTCCACTGCGAGCAGGCGGGCTGGCGGTTAAAGCCCGTCGACCAACTGGCGTGATGGGGAGTCTATCCCACCGATCTAGATCACCTCTCCCATCTGAACTAAGACCTACGCTGCCGGGGTCAGCAGCGTTGAAATCGTAAGCAGAGTTGCCGTAGAAGGCGGCAAATACCGAACTACTTGCAGTGCCGGGAACAGCATTGACGGAGATACTGGGCATGTCGCCTTAGGCGTCAAACCCGTACATAAATTATTGGCCTACTCCGGCTCCCATATGTTTTTAGGCATCTTGGAACATGAGCCCGAGCTAGGCACTAAGCCTTCAACGGAGCTCGGTCCAGTCTTCCCCTCCTCCGTTGTGCCCTGTACAATGGCAGAATTAAAACGAAACGCGTATTATGTTTAAAAAAAAAATGGAAAATAAAACCAGTTCTGAACCCGGTTCAAACCCGCTGATTTGGAGATGGAAGAACGTTAGTTGGATGTTACTCTAGCTGCTCAACCAAATCCGGTAAGCTGCTTAAGTTGTACCTGGGCCCAGAACAAACCTGCAAAAAAGAAGGAAATAATATCAATTAGTACCCAAGAGGGGCTATACAAATCACTCAAGAGGGGTGACTACCCAAAAGGGGTGGGAAGGGCAAGGTGTCTAAAAGAGGCGTGCACAGAGGGCAGAGAGAATCCCCGGTCAAAAAAGGGGCACAAGAGGCCAAGTAGCGGGTCGGTCCCAAGAAATGTATACAAAGTACGAATCCTGGCGTAAAAATAACCACGTCAAGCATCTCCAATCCAAAATCGTTTCTCCGTCTTCCCAGCTGTTCTCTTCATTTATATCACCTGATACCCATATATGCAAATCAGACCAAAATAACACCTGCACTTATGAGGAGTAGCCCTTTCTAAATCTGCATACAACATGCAAAGCACCTCATTCTTTTTCCTGATGGTGAGTGTTCCTTTTTATTGTCACAAAATTAAATATATGTGAAGAATAATAGACAAGAATGGGAGAATACCCGAACTAGAGTGAGCAGGAGCAATAAAGAATATGCAGGTGCCTGGAAATGTATTGTCTTTGTCAAGGTCTTCTTGAATTAGCGAAATAATATAACATAGTTGTCCGTAGTATCCACAGCCTACAGGCGCTTTTAAACGGACTACTCAAGATAAAAAGAAATTGGAGCTAGACGGCAGAATACCGGTAAGCTTTTGAAAATATAACGAACAATCTTACGTCTGATTTATTTTTAAACTCATCATGTTGCAGAACGCGGAATCTTCATAGCTTCCTATGCGAGTTCATACGACAGATGTGCTTGTATTTTACATAGAATGGACGACGAGTCGTTGCTACCGTAAGCGCCTGCGTATCGTAGACGTTTACTAGTGGAAAATAGATACTCGCAAATAACAAAAAGCGATGTGCATCATATTTGCGGAAACCAAGTTTCACCGTTTCCTGCACAGAAGAAAATGTACATTTCGAAACGACCATACACATTTGTTTACAATTCAGGGGTCTAAGAAAGGGGTTACCCACACATACTGCAAACGGATTACACATTTGAGGGAATCCTCCTCCTAAATTATGAATACAGGCTTGAGTACTATCAATCTTCGAGGATCAGTCATGTGGATAGACTGTCTAGAGTGATACTGAAATTACGGGAATTACTTTTCTACAAACGGTAGTTTAGGTAAAACACGTTGTTCACTATCGTAAGAGAACTTCTAGTGACACTTGATAAATAAAGACAATGGCGATGAACGATAATTTTATGAACAAATATTAAAATGAGCACAATAGAAAATTATAAAAATATTTCGGAAGAATATTTCATCCACGGTAATGTAGTGATACAACATAAATTTCAAACTCTGCTTTAAAACTGATTTACTGTAGGCGAGACTCCATAGTGACTTTGCTGGGACATTCTTGAAGCGGGTAGCTTCACTACATGGTAAGGAGTACTTTAGTGTAAAAAACATCGACAGAATCAATAATTAGGTTCCTGTATCGAGGGTTCACACGTTTAGGAGTCGTGGGTTGTGTAATATCGGATACTTCCACATGTTTTGTCAGTCATTTGTAGTGAAACAGCTAACAATCGCGCCGTATCATGTAAGAAGGAGCGTTCAAGCGGTCGATTGTTCGATACGTTGAAGAAAATGCAGTGAACAGCTCGGGGTACTCCAACGGAAAGATTTATACAGGATTTACTACAAATGTATAAAATGACCCCGAATAAAAACGTTCCATTTTGCATGTCATCAGCAGTTGATATGTTTGCAAGAAATACTGAGACGATTTTCGACAGCCAGTTAGCGACTCATAAGGAACCGGAACGAAAAAAAAATGTCAGAAAATAAAGTTTTAAAATGGGAGAACAGTTGTTTTTTTCGAATGCTTAAGAACAGCAAATGATTCTGGGAAATCGAAATTGTAGATAAAAGAATTGGGAGCATGCTCTATAGGGTGAATAGGCTCCATTTATCGACAAGAGGCATTTAAAACCACTCCGAATATATAGTTTGATGTTTAAAGAACAATACTGCAAACGAAAAATTGATGGATGTTGTTTTTGTCGCGTTCTAATTACCAATTAGAATTAATTCAAGGCCACAACAAACATTAACTAATTTTAAGTATGTGAATTATTAGAAATATTATTCGAATCTTATTTGCTATTTGCATAATCTTGTGACATTGAGATTTTTATGTCGAATTTGTTAACCATAGAGTATTACGAACTGAACTGTTTATCTAGGTAACTATTCTCAATAGACACGTAGGGTAATGGTTAAGTTGCATAACTCTAGAGCTTGAAGATGCTATCTCTACCACATATGATAATATGTAAGAACGACATAAAGTATTTTAGAGCTTAATACATTCATATTTGACGGAAGGAGTACATTTAGGGATTATTTTGAATTTCTTTATCGGTACCCATTTGCGACATAAATGTTCTCAAGTTCGAAACGCTGCACCTGAAGAATTTTGGAGGCTACATCGGCTGAAAGGTTTTTGAAATAACTATCAACATGAGAAAAGTAATCCGGATGCTACAAATTATGCAATCATATCTAACATTTTTTTAAGTATAATTAACTTATGGCTCAAAATATCTTCATGTCAGATTAAGGTGTGTGACTGAAACAGGTCGGTTTCTGAATTTGGTAGCTCTAATATGTGTTTTCTGGAGTATATCGATGGGGTTCGTTTTCATTTAATGTATAGAAAAGGTCCAATACTCGCGTTATCCGAGATCTAAACACCCGGAATTGTACACACGCTGCTTTCTGTAAACAAATACGGGTCACCTTTCTTACTCCCTCGAAACGTCCTACATCTGCATGTCTGGCAAAACACAAAATAATTCAGTACCTTACTACAACTTTGTACATGAACGAAGTTTTCTTTTTAAAAGGTTGAAGGTAAAATTCCATAATCTTATATGCATTTCCAAAATGATAAGCATTTTCATTTCGGAGATGTTTAGGTCTTCTAGTGCATTAAACAATTCAAGTTAATCAAATTAAATTAGAATATTACTGTGTTTCTTGCTATGTTCAGCAGCCACAAGCACTTATCGTGTATTTTACTTAACTTACATTGTACGTGTTATGTTTGTGCTTGGATGAATCTCCAATCAGTTTGAACTTATTAATTATTTTAGAAGTACATATAAAACAAAAAAGTAAGAAAAATGAAAAAATCATTATCAATAGATCTCATAGAAATGGTTGTTATTCGAAAAGAACATTTGTCGCGCAATTAAAGCGAAAACTGCATGAGAAAATAAAATAGTATCGAGTATTTGTCGAACGGTAATTTCGACTAATTTATCCGTTAAACATGTACGATCAATATACTGAATCGCCTTTTTGCTTAAATGAACTTTGTGAACATTTAGTATTCTGCGTTAAGTATGTTTCTTTTAGTTTGCCTAATGAGATGTCGTTGGCGTTCCATTACGCATTTTAATGATTTGATGGTTGACTTAATGGGCACTGCCTCAGACTATGAAAGTAGCGATGTCAAGTTCAAATCAATTCGGGTTTACCTTGTTAAATAACAGACTAATACATTTAGGAAAGCATAAAAACAACAAATGCAGCAAGCTTATATGCAGGGTATGTAAACATACGTTTAAAATACACACTTTCTACGCCAAGTTATATGAAGCAAATTACATGTTGGTCATTCTTTTTCATAATTAAATAACCATAAGGAACTCATATGAATGACAAATACATACCAAATAATTGCTACTCGACATAAGCGTTAAATCACTGAACGTGATTTATTTTTTAGCGAATTACTTTCTTCGGTGATTCATTTTCAGATTGATATTCCTTGTAATTTATTTAATAAGAAATCTTGCGCTTCCCAGCATGATGATAATCTTGGTAAATTGTGACACAAAGAACTTAATTACAAAGAGCTTCACCTTTCTCCCTAAATAAGGTATTGACCGTTTTGTCCTAGGAGGCGATCTTCTCATTCATTATATGATATCAAAAGGAGTTGATTTATTTCCGTAAATGCTGACAAGTCAGCCCATTGGTAGTATTCTACTCTTTCAAATGACAGTAAATGGAGCTGTTTTTCCAAACAGTAAACATACTTCATGCTTCACCTTTCTGCAGTTAGAAGAACGTACACACAATTAGCTTATACAGCTATTATAATGTATATAAAACATATATTTATTAATCTACTACTATTGCTCATATTTTGACAGAAAAAATATTGAACAAATCAATCATTGCACTTTCGTAAATAAATCATCAATCTTCTCACTGTTTTAAATATACCTCGTAATTAAAAGTGGTAATTGCCTCTCGGTTTAATCCGACATTGTGGAAAAGTGACAACCGTACTTCTATCGTTTGTTAAAAACCAGACTCCATTTTCGGGAGTTCAATATTTTCCACGTAAGGAAATCGAGCGTAGGCCTTTGCTTTGTTGCGAGGCAAATAAAATAGGGGAAAATAGTTTGGAAAACGTTATGAGTTCATTGCTATACGACTAGGGCTCCATCATTCGTCATGTGGACTATATACACTGTTTTGTGTACCCATCCAGATTGTACCTTTTAAAAGCAGCTGTATTTTCACATATATATGTTTTATATTTCCGTAATTCAGTATAAAACATATATTTATTTCATATACCCTCTCGCCTTCTTATACCAGCAACTGCTTTAGGTATATGAAATATAAAATAAGATAAAGGAATACTACCACACACGACAATTTAACTAAATAAATATACGATTAAAAACGTACTTAATACTGTTGACGAAGGTGTATTATTATGTAGTATTTTCGTAAGAATGGGCAATGTGATGTATAAGTGCCTTACTGCTTTTGTGTCTCTGCATTATTCAAGAAAATAAAAGTGTTCTGAATCTTGCTTAATGTCGGGCCTGACGATTTCATACATACCATATATATTTTAGAATTAAAGCCTGAGCATATTTGATATATTATCATAACATATCAAAAAAACATTGACACTTTGTGATATGTCTCTAATAACAATGATGAGAATTCCATGCAAATTGAATATATTTCAATTGTAGTTGGACTGTATTAATTTTATTCAACTCTAAACTATCAAATATGAAAATACATGAACACAAAAGCTAAAACATCACTCAGTAACCTCTTGATTACAAAGAAAATAACTTATTATTTATAAGAAAAACTATATATATATATATATATATATATATATATATATATAAATATATACATTATTTGTAAGTAGACTGCAAAATGTATGACATACTTAATATTTTCAAATTGAACTTCTAAAAAATTAAACTCTAACAATATAAATTCTTTTGTACTAATATTTCAGATATGCCCAATTTATTATCACTGTTACAAAAAGCTGAAACATTTGGCATTGTTTTTAATCACCTCATCAGCACATAAATTAATTATCAATTCGATGAAAGCGATATCCGTTAACTATTATTACAAACACAAAAAAAAGAATTGTATTGGATTGAGCAATGCATTATGTGCTACGTAGGATAAACAGTAATAGTTAGATTGTCTGCTCTGTTGTAAAGGTTATAATAAATTGTAAAATTCTGAAACATATGTACATAACACTAATATGGTTAGTTTTTCAGAGCCTGATTAGAATATATTATATATGTCATTCACATTGTATTCTTATATATTAGCATATATAAACATTGTTTGACTTCAACTATTTACCATTGCGTTTAGACTGATCTGAGGTATAGAGTTGCCTTCTGGAGTTTTTGTTAACTTACCTCGTTCTAAGCAAGGTACATTGCCATTGTAGACGTAAATAGCTACTGAGAATTAGGGTGAAAGTTTACAGAATCATAATAAATAGGAAGCTCTGCAACGAGATACCTATTACCATCAGTTTTAAATTTCTGCATGTCGGTATAGTCGGGGAAACATCAAGCAGGGAAGGGGTTCTAAAGGCCGACTATTCGGAAAAAGGAGTTATTGGAGTAGAGGTCTCACCGGCAAAGAGTAGCCTTCACAGTGAATTGATGGACTTTTGCTGATTGTCTGGTTGGTCGAGTATATTTACGTCGAGGAGGAATCAGATCACCAACTTCACTGGATCACATTCCATTTAAGTAGTATACAACAAGCGCGAGCATGCAACATTGCAGTTAGGATACAGCGGCTGGAACTTCGTAGATATTGAGGGGCATATCAGATATAAGATTCCCAGCCCAGACGTTACAACAATGCTCCATGCAAAAGCGGATGGTGGTTTTGTAGAGATAAAGGATGCTGCCAGGCGTGAGAAGTTTTCTAGCACAGAAAGAATTCTTAACTTTATTTGAAGTAGGGTTGGCAATGTCTTTTATGTATTTGTACGACGTCATGCTACCAGTGAATGTTAGGCCGATGGATTTTAACGTTGGACTCTGAGGAAGGATTTTATCTTAAATGTCAATCAGTGGTTTAAGAGATTTCTTGTAGTTTTTGACGGAAAATAGCTTTGTCTTAGAAGCATTAAATGTTGTTATCCATTTATGATCCCATTTAACTAATGAGTAGAGTACATTTGTAAGGATTAAGACATTGGTTCGGATATGTGCGCGCCCGTTTTACATGCATTACGAAAATGGAGCGTGGTGCCCTCAGCAAATATACTGATCTCAGACACAATGTCATCAGGGAGGTCGTTTATGAAAATCAGGTACAATAAAGGTCCGTTGATGGATCCATGTGGTACACCTACATTTATGTCATGGTGCTTAGATGAACGGCCATCTCGGGCAATCTGGATCTTTATTTTGGATAGGATGGATTGGATTATATGAGATATTCGTCCATTAATACCATATGACTTATTTCTTATGAGAAGACCTTTCATGACAGACCTAGTTACAGGAATTGGATATATCAAGCGCTACCGGCTTAGCATCACTTGCCTTGTCCAGTGTACGATATATGCATTCAGACATGACCTTCAGAATATCCGCAGTAGAACGTGCTAACAATACTAATGGTTAGAAAGAAGTTTAGCATTAACGAGGTGATTGACTATAAGGATATTGATTAAGCATTTAAGGATTTCAGCGAAAAGCTGGAGTAAACTGATAAGACGATAATTTCTATCTGCAGAATAGTTGAAAACTTGTACAAGGGAAACAATTTTCCAGCAATCAGAGAGGCAAGATACGGCAATGCATTTGTTGTAGAGTTTTGAGAAGACAGGGGCAAGATCAGCAGAGCCTTTCTTTATTTACATTACTGGTATAAGATCGGGCTTTCATTCTTTATAGGTGTCATTGTCTTTCATGATTTCCCGGACATGAGATGGGGGTTGGTCAGGTTATCAAGTGTGACTTCCGCCCGCAATGGGAAATTATAGAGAGTGTAGTTTAAGGCAAAAAGCTGGGTAAGTTGTTCAGCCTCATCAGTTGCTTTACACACAACATCATTGTGGTTGGGTAGCGGGGAAATTGTTGATTGCTAATTATTCGCCACACTATGTAAGATTTTCCAGAATCGCGAGTATCTAGTTTCTGTGACTCAATGCTTGGTCTGCTGATTTCTGTATACCTCTTCTTTGCATCATCTATTACAGTCTTACAATGATTTATTGCGCGATAAGTGTATGTTTATTTGTGTGTGACTTGTGGCAGTTGAATTGTCAGAATGCTTTCTGCCTCTCAGTAAAAGAAGCTGCAGTGTTTAAGCTGAACAATTAGGATGAGTGTGTCTTGCTGTAAAATTTTCGCATTGACGCATGTGCTCCAATGCCGCTTTGACCAATTCGGTTACCTCATTTTCGTACTGATCAGCAGGGAGAGACACACTTTCACTCCATACAGAGATGCTGATGTCATGTCCCATGGATTTCTAATTAGTCTGCTTGTAGTATCTCGTTCTTTGAGCTACGGCTTATCAGCTTTTGAACGGTATTTAGGTTGGCATCAATCATTACCACTAGGTAATCAGCGTTCCCGAACGATTTATGGGCATCCGTCGCACAGGACTCGAGCAGTGGGGGTCAAGAACAGGTCGAGAAGTTAGACTTGCTGGTCAACACGATCAGGGAGACGGGTCGGAAAAGTGACAACCAGTTAGAGTGAGTGCGTTATGGAGAAACTTTACATGGAGTTACCAGCTGCGTCTGTATAGCTGTTGAATCCAAATCAGTCCCGGTTTTGTTGATTAAAATTCCCAAATACATGTATTTTAGCACTCGAGTCAAAGTTAAGCAAAGTTCAGAGACAAAGTTAAGCAGAGTTCAGAGACAAAGTTAAGCAGAGTACAGTCCTGGGTTAAAGGAACACGATATATACAATATAAGTAACTTACGCTGTTTTGTAAAGTTAATCTAAAAAAACATGTAGGCTTAATCATCTGATTCTAGTCTATGTTCTCTAGTTAAGAGGTGGGTATTCCCAACATAAATTGCAAACCTGTGCATATATTTGTAAGAGTCTATACGGTAAATTGGAGGTATTCGGTCATGTCAAAATGGTGTGAGGAGATTGACGATTGTAACTTTGTTTCAGTTAGGATATTCGGGGGAGTTTACTTGGAGAAAGTCTCTATGTCAGTCATGTTAGTTCTACGCCCACGGAGATTTGTAAATGTTAGCCTCGTGGGCGTGGGCGTGGGCGTGGGCGTGGGCGTGGGCGTGGGTGTGGGCGTGCCTAGTTTTTCCGGGGGTGTATTGTTTAGGTTTTATTTGATTTGTACTGCCATTTTGTTTAGATAGAGTGGGGAGGGCAAAGTTGGTGCTTTTAGTGTTAATAACCTGACACAATAAGTCCATTGGTTGACACTGTCCATGGGGTCGTGGCCTCGAGAAGGCCGACCAGGGATAATTGTATGGGGCGTTCACATGCACGATATGGACCGTACAGCTGCCCACGATATTATACAACGGTAGATAAAGCAGCCGCTCTACTTAACAGATGTAGCTCCTGTACTACAAGTCGAAATCATTAGCAGACAAGATGTCTAACCTGTACCCTAAACCTGTCGGAACAAGTGCGACCCTGACTAGTCATATGAGACGTAGTGGCAAAAAGATTCCCTTAAGTTGTCCAGATAGATGAGAAAGAAAGAGGCGTGCATTGTCCTCGTCAGGAAACAAGATCAAGCACTGGTTGTTACTCAGTTGTTCATGCGCTAGTACCTTTATAGACAAAGAAAGAGTACAAATGCTCGGAAATAGGCAGAACAAATCTACTCCGTTTTAGGTTTCCAAAACGTATATTTTGTTCGAGATTACTGCTCTCCGAAACTCATTTGTCAGGACAAAAGATGCATCCATCCGGCAGAGGTTTGCTGCCAAGCCGTAAGTAGTTAGTAGCACAGTTTTTATATCATAGTTTTACTTTTCCTAGATAAATGACCTAGATAAATGACCTAGATAAATGATCTGACACGTCTATCACACCGAGAGGGGTAATCCTGCGCACGTGTACTAGTCAGGTATTTAAGAGCCTAGCAGTTTAAAAAAACAAATAAAATAACAAGTTAAAATTAATAAAAATACCAGTCATATTAAAAGCATGTAAAAAAACTAAGCTGACGAATTTATTCAATTTTTATGGCCATGTGTTGGCAATATTATTTGTAGGCCGGCCACTTTTCCCATGCCCCGCAGAGAACGAATATACCATTCATCTAAAAATCAGACGTAGTGATGAGGGTGTCGTTTTCTGGGTGGTCATACTTTTTTTCTCGTATTTTAAGCTACCTATTCTTTTCAATGTTGTTTTCATTAAAACGCAAGAAACATCGAAGCATAAATACAATTAAATAAGATAACAAGTTAAAATTAATAAAAAATACAAGTCATATTTAAAGCATGCAAAGAAAACTAAGCTAAACCTTGGCGAATTTATTTAATTTTCAAAGCAGCATCATTTGTAGGCCGGCCACTTTGGATATGGTCAGTAGTAATTTATTTTATTAATAAAACATCAGTGCTATATGTTGTATTTGTGATCTTGCTAAAGTCATAGTTATTGAATTAAACTTTTCTAAAACTTGAAAAATACGCAACAAACATATAAAAACTTGGTATTAATTTGATCGGTGAAACTTCTGATGGATAATATCTTGAATTGATAAATAATTATTCATTTTCTGGGGGTCAAGTTGAGCAGAATTAGTAAGGGGTGGCTTTTCTTCAGCAATTTTCAATTGTGATTTAATGCAATTATGTATTAATTTGTAAGAAAAACAATGCTATTATGTAGTAATTGGTTAAATCTGGAAGTCATATCTAACATCATACCGGAAATGACATTAGAGAGAGGCGGCTAAAAAATTCAAAATTAATAGACGCTAATTCTTGGGGAATCCCAGTGTAGTATCTGACCTGGACTGTCCTTGATTCTATAGGTTTAAGCAGAATTCTAACAAGAAAGAGATCCACTTTTTCAGGCTTTACGTTCTTTCACGTGCCATTCTCACAACCTGTCCGGATATGTCGTCATTGAGAGGTGGTTGTGACAACAAAGAGATACCTGGCGTGATTTTAATAAACTAACCACTTTTCAAAAGGGCAAATGGTAAAGCCTGGGTAGGTGTGCCTACGACTGCATCCCCGTCGACATTTCTCTGTAGGAGCGCCCAAGCGATTACACATAAACTAACCGCCATTTGTTTCTCTTTTTCTTCTTATTGTTCGCCTTCTTTATTCTTCTACTTCTTCTTATTTTCCTTTTTCTTCTCTTATTTACTTATTCTTCTTCTCTTCTTTATTCTTCTCCCATTTCATGATCTTATTTTACCGTTTTCTTTACCTACTTCCGTTTTCTTCTTCTTTTTCTTCTTCTTTTGTCGTCTTCTTCTTGTTTCTTCTTGTTCTTCTACTTATTCTTTTTAATCTTTTTCTTCTTTCTTCTTTTTTCTTTTTTTCGTCTTCTCTTTCTTCTTCTTTTACTTTTTTCTTCTTTTTCGTCTTCTCTTTCTTCTTCTCTTTCTTCTTTATTCTTCTTTTTCTTATTCTTGATCTTTATTAGTGCTCTGTATGATCATTACTTTTATTGCACTGTATCAGCAGCGTTCTGACGGCACTCTGAGTTTTATGTTGTTCATTCTTTAATTATAGAAAAAGGAATTTCTCTAAAAAAAGAAAACTGGGGGCCTTGGTTTTTCAAGTTCTGTGGAGGCCTTCTGAATTAAAAAAAATTGCTCATCACCTTAGATAGAGCAGCTGTGTGTTAATGAGAAAAATACATTTCTTTTATGCGGGATCAATAATCAAAAGTACTAAATATCCTGATTAGAGCACTCAGATTGCTCAATATCCTAGTCGGAGCAAGTGTTTTTAAACGCAGTTTTGTTCGGGATGAAGAACCTCTGTCACTATTAAAGAAAACAACGCATAAAAATGATCTTATACATGTTTACTCCGAACACACCAACAAAAACAATCTAAAATTACCATAAGTTTCTTCTTAAACACACGTATAACTGGCAACCCCGCTTACTAATGAATACAACATTTAATTAAACACACGAATGTTGCTATTATTAATAATGTTTGCATAAATGAGAAAATGCTGGCTAAATATATACCATTTATATATATATATATATATATATATATATATTATGTAAACATAACAAACACAGCCTAACGAGGGCTGTACAAGCACAATAAACAAGTAGAGTTTAAAATATTCCTAGTTTCACATATTCAAATAGACACTTATTCTTCATATCACAATCTCTCCGTCTCTTTCTCTTCAGATATCTATCACTCTCTATCTCTCTATCTCTCTCTGACAATTTCCTCTCTTTCTCTTTTTCTATCGATATATAAACATATATATATATATATATATATATATATATATATATTATATATCTTTATAGAAGTGTGTACATCTTTAAAATTATATTAACAAAAATAAGAAAAAAAACGTTTACTTCTACGTTTTCCAATTCAGAAATGTATTTGCTTTTAAGTCAACTCATGTCTTGTAATCACTGTATTAGTTAGCTTACAAGAAAATTGTGCTAGACTTTATTATAGGGATACTCAGTTGTTTACCATGAAACACTGTTACCATCATTTAAAAAGAAAACCTTTTTCATCTCATATATATATATATATATATATATGCATCTATAGAGAGTATGTTTCGCTCTATAACAGATATTCAGTGTTGTATGAAAGCAAGTACCTCAGGCCGGGATCGAAACTCGACCGCCTATATGATAGTCGATGGTCGATATTTTTACCCACATTGCAATCATCTAGCAGCTGATGAGAATAAGCTAAATCTCAATGATAAATATTGTAAAATGCTCTATTTGTTTTAATAAAAAGCAATAATTAGAACCTAGTCGCACTTGGCGACTTCACTTACCTAAGAGTTAAATGCAAGAAGAGGGGCATATTTATGTTATCTAAAACAAAGTATTTCCCTGTTTCACAGATTTTCAGTGCTGCCGTACGCTGTCTCCATTTTTATTTAACTGAAAATATCTCATCATCGGACAGGGCATTTTTATGGGAGGTGTTGCCATATTTAAAAGATGTACGCGTTGATATAGGCTTGAAAGACCGCAGATTTGTCAAGCTGATTGATGGGCATGGTTTTTCATAGTTATCTGTGGTAGAATCAAATTATGAGATACAATTTAGCGATGAAAACGCTATTATAATATTAACCATGAGAGATCGAGAAAATAATATTTCTAACTTAACTGTGTCAGGCATAGAAAGAGGACCCTCGATGTACTCAGCACACAGTCCTACAAACACACTGATTTATCGGTGAGCGGTCAACAGATGGGCAGAACGTCGGAGAGATGAAGCAATACGTCATAAAAAGAAAGCAACTTTGTTCGGCCAATGTTGATTAAATTTAGATGAATTGATTCCCATACAAGCTGGTATTGCAGCATATGTGGTTTGACAGAGAAATGATATACACATCTACTAAAGGTTGAGCCGGAACGGTCAAAATGGCGCCCACTTGTCAGTAATTGAACGTCATGTTTGCACAAAGGAAACTGATTAAAAAGATAATCCAGATATCTGCACAACTGGTGTGTTAAACATTAGCCTGGGGAACAGATGTATTGATAAGCGAGACTGAATGATCTCTTTGATCGTCTAGGTGTAAGCACACACACGCATACTTACATACACACATATATATATATATATATATATATATATATATATATATATATATATATATATATACATGCTTATGACAGCTGATAGTAAGAATCCTGTATCTATAGACTCTTCTTATGTACGTAACAATTAATTAATATATATATATATATATATATATATATATATATATATATATATATATATATATATATAAATATGTGTTATTCTTTATTATCTATGTAGGTATATGTTTCGTCCTTTTTAATCTGGACTTTTCAGTATAGAGATATGACTACTCACTATCGGTCATGCGATTCGAAACCCTGGACTACAAGTATTTTTCAACTCAAATCCAACGTCTTTAACCGCTCGGCAAATTTTAAATAGCTGATAAACAATGATAATTTTAACACTTTTGTCGGCGGCTTAACGTCAAGGCATTCCACTTCTTATATATATATATATATATATATATATATATATACATACCTATGTTTTTATAGATGAGCAATTTCCATATCAGCATGCAACATGCGCGTGGTGTTAATACTGAAATACTGAATATGAACTTTTACGATAGATCTGTTATATCATATCGATGTTTTAAAGGTAATTGCACACCGGACCACAATACTTAATGCGACTGATTATACAGTATACATTTTACTAATCCCTCGTCACTATTTTGCATGAAACTGCTGGTGTAATAATTTTCCCAGCAGCTTTAGTGCGCGTGAAATAGGATTATAGCACTGTATGTGTAACGGCATTATCTGGCAACAAAACTCATATTTTAAATATAAATCTAGAAATGTGAATGATTTAGTAGGGATAAAACTTGAAATATTGACTAACTTAATTTTATTAAAAATGATTGTATTGAAGTTTTGCGTTTCCACTCAGCGCAATAGACAGGATGATATGAAGTAAATCGTTTGACGGGAATTTAACTGACTTTAAACGCCAGAGTTTGAGGCAGACGGCGTCTTATCTGAGAGGATTAAAGTGATAGTTAAAAATA
The DNA here is from genome assembly GCA_963556195.1 of Sepiola atlantica. Taxonomy (NCBI): domain Eukaryota; kingdom Metazoa; phylum Mollusca; class Cephalopoda; order Sepiida; family Sepiolidae; genus Sepiola; species Sepiola atlantica. The sequence goes on along the minus strand of OY744519.1, from coordinate 37,484,649 downwards.
AGTTTTATACGGGAAAGCCGACTGGCAATAACATGAAATATGTTTGAGTCGATTTTATGAGTGGATCAAGGTCTGGGAGAGAATGGTGATAGGGAAATATCTATCCTTGACAGTTGAAACCACCTTCAAATACGATTGAAGAATTAGCAGAATATCATTTCTCAATATTTTACGACGTTTTTCCTCAGGTAATAATTTTTTAATTGCAAGAGTATAATATGTGGAGTAGAGGGTTCGCTACTATCCCAGTCGCGAGTAAACGAACAGATAACAATCACATGTTAAGAAGTTATTTAACTTGTAACTGTTCTAACAAAAAGTGGGTAAAATATCAAAAATGCAAACTGCCTGAAAAGACAAAAAGCATTGGTAATTAAGATTGATAAAACAAAACACAAGTTAACAATTATTCTAGTTACAATGGAAGTAAATAAACGAGATTCAAGATTGTAATTGTATAAAAAATATAATAGGCTCTATTCTAGTTTGGGACTGTTTCCCATATAATGTGAGGATATTTTCATCCTATACTATACTGTTTATAATACCACTGAAGTTCTAGATTCTTTAATAGACTTCAAGAACTTACAGACTGGGCCGAAATGCTACACTATAAACTGACTCTGATAAAGAACGTACGTGGAATTTTCAGTATACGCACACAGTAATAAGTTTTTTTTTAAATTTCGTATCGTCTTACTTTATATGAAACAAGCGGAACCCGTCGCCCGGCGTTGCGCTGGAGAAAGTACTACCTATTGAATAAAAATGAAACCGCCTATTGTTCTTCCCCCCCCCCTTTACCGTGTTGGTGAATGTTTTAAACTAAAAAAAGACAAGAAAATGGTTTATAGCAGAATGGGATCGAACGCCGATACTGGCGATAATGAAACCTCCCTCCTTTACCATTGCGCCACAGTTACTACTTGAAAAATGCATGTGAAAATATGCCAGTTAACGTAAGCTTGTTTACTGGGAGCTTCTGGCAGCGAAAAGTAAAGTTCAACAATGACACGGTGTATGTCATTTATTTGGGAAGGGTTAAAGGTATATGATTTTGAAAATATAAATGTGTCGGGGTCTAACATCATCTTGGCGGCTATTGAATTTAGTATGAAGTCGATTTAATGAAGGAATTGTAGCCGCCATATTTGAAGAATAAATGTTGCAGGAACTGTGTTCGTTAATGTCATTCGCTTGATTCCGGAATGAATGTAAATGTGGAAATCATAGTTAGAAATAGGAAACACGTAATCTGATATTCGCGGAATATCATAGGATTCAACGAGAGCGGTCATTATTTGTTTGCGTATTGTTTTATATTATGTAGTAAATTAATACCAGGCAAATAATAAATAAGGACGGACTGTTTTGTGAAAAGTAAACTGTGTTTATTACTTCCCGGTGTAGATGAGTGTAGTCACAGTACACAATTGTTAGGGGGAAAAGTTTTTGCTACCACCTATATGGAGTTGGTTTTTCGGAGAGACGTTGATGGTTGGCCAAATGTAATATTGAGTGTTAGGTTGGAAAAAATAATAACAACTTTACCTAAACACGCTCGAGTGAATAGGTGTAGTATAGCGGTGAGTTTAGTAACCTGTTTTGTATATGGTTATTTTCCTATACTCCGAGAAGGTACAGGGGAAAAAAACGTCTCTATTTTATATATTAGATAATCTAAAATTACGTTTATACAATGCTTACAATTTTCTTCGTTATGAACGTTGAAAATTACAGTCCGACAATTTGCACTCTTCGTTGATCAAAGAACGGAATGTTTAGCGAAGGAATTCTTACTATGTGAATTTACAACTTGTCACTATGACGTATTTCAGACGAGAACACGGACCAATTATAACATGGTATGATTTAAACTCGATTGCATATTTTTTTAAGATATACCACATTCTTCTTCACCAAAGTAAAGCAAAGTTAAATCTTGTTATAATATAGATACCCGATTGTGAAAATGGAGTGCCTATCAATGATTGGTAAAGCAACATGTCTGGGATAGAAAGACACATGTTATATGTAGCTAGGTAGATGGCTGGTACATGATACTCGGTTAACCTATAATAGACATCTTCTCCTGGCAGCGAGATGGATGCCTTTATCTGTGATGCTACGTCCACTTTAAGTAAAGTGCTGCAAATAATCTTATGATAAGACGCGTATTCATATTTTTACTGGGATTATTTTATTTACCATTTATCTAAGAGGGTTATACACAAGGGCAGGTGTTGGTTTCGATGGCAGTGTTTCGCTAGAACGAACTGGATCGGAACCCGGTACGCCCATGTCTTCAGTCCGTGTTGTTAACCAATTTAATATATACAGGGTGAATGGAAAGTAATTCCAATTATTAGGTTATCGTAATTTATTACTAAATTATATTTTTTAAGAAATGAATATGATAAGAAAGTGTTGTTATTCAAAATTCTATATGGAGCCCAGCAATCGCCACCAGCTTCTAAAGCTGCCTAGCCACCGTATCAACTGATTTCACAAGACACTTAAAATATTTTTCTTTTTTTTTTACTAATAATTCAACAATTACCAAGGATGAAAGTGCACTTGAAGATTAGAGTCAACAAGATAGATTGTCAGATGAATGGTTATGAATATTATAAGTGTATTGAAAACAGCAGGCGACCCAGAAAACATAATTTTCCCCATTGCCAAAAACATCGCTCGTGGAATGTGAAGACAAAATGAAAAAAATAAGGCATAATTGATAACTTTTGCCCCCCCCCCCCATTCCTTTGTTATAAGAATTATATTTCAGCAATAACTTACAAGTATAACTTGCAAGTATGATACGTTTCTTTCCAATCACCCTGTATATAAGTAGACAAATAATGTTCTCAGCACGGTTTTGCAGTACGGTGCAGTCCCTTTACAGACAGTAGAATGAATATATAATGATACTAACACTTATATATCTAATGTTCATTATAATTTTGATCAACATTTACAAAATGATTTTTATTCTAAATTCTTCTCAAATCTAAGACTCAACTTTAGGGGTCGAAAAGAGGAAATCAAATGCAGAATATCTCGCTAAACTCGTGTCTAATGACTATAGATCATATCAAATGCATATCAAAATAAGTTGAATTTCAATATGTAACATCATGCTTATATGATGTTCCCGTACACCCTTTACTGAAATCTGAAGAATACATATTAATCTATTTTTAATAACTATTAATAAATAAACTGGGGGTATCAATGTTATTTTTACAAATAGATTGAATCGTTTTATTACCACCATTGCATGAAACTAAATTTAAATCAATATAGTTTATGTTAACGTCTAGCAGCTTTCTCCCAAAATTCATCATGATCGTTTAATTCATTTACAATCGAATTGTGTGCATCCAAATGTATAAAACACACATATATATAACTTTATAAAAATACAGAAGAAGAGATGTATAGCAAAACCTTTTTCCCTTTGTCCGTCCGTGCGATAAGTAAACACACATGATGTATAACCTAATAATTGAGAATGGGAAGACAGGTGATAGAAGGTGAGGCATATTTGGATATATATATATATATATATATATATATATATATATATATATATATATTAAATACAATTGTTTTAGTTAAAACCTTATACAACACGGAATATTTTTTTATTTTCTATTAATTCCCACCATGCAATGAACTATCAGCAGCATCATATTCGGTTTAACCTCCGTTTTACATGATGGCGTACGTATGACGGCGTTTTGAATTGAATTCCAAACTAACATATTTATGGGAAGGTTTTTTTCTTTATACCTTTATTCCAAGTTCATTCTTATCGCTTCTATCGATGATTTGTGGGTTTTCCCTAGTAAACTGAATTAGTTACATCAGCTGTTGTACATTTACGAACCCTATAACTCGTATCCATCCTTAATATGGTCATACTATTACAATCTGCTGGTGTGCACACAACTCTCTTAGCTGTCCAGATTTACTCTACCTCTTAAGTCATCAGATCTAAGCATGTATTTAGATTCACATAACATATCCACCGTTCCTTTCTCATATCATTTTACTCAATGCAAGGCATATCCTTTCCCCTTTCTAGCTAAGTTTAATTCTAACAATTATCCTACTGCGTACACACTCCTGATATACTTTTTCATGACGTGCTGTTTTGTAGTGGCATAAGTTCCCTAAACTTACTCCATCCACTTAAAATCATTGGACTCACACAAACACTTGCTTTAATGATACAACCAATGTGCACAAATACTAAACCACTACGATAGTTTCGCAATCCAGATGTATTGTACTGAAAAATATTTGAGAAAAAATGGTAATAACGGTGTTTAAACTTTTCTAAAACGTATATTAAACAAATGGAAATATTTTTTAGCGCAAAAGAACAAAGTGAACAGAATAGTTTTTCCATTCTCTTTTTATATTTGATATCATAAACCGCGAAACATCTGCCCCTTTCTGTTCGTTCTATTACGGTTTATTTTCCTGCTTCACTAACACGTTGTATCTCATTTAAGTAGATTCTACAATATGGAAAGGAAAGCTATAGTCGGATATGCTTTCATTTCGCGGCTCATGTCATGTATTATTCAAGTTCTGTTTCTGACTTGAACTGAACATTGCATAATAAGATTGTGAAATGGATGTTTGTAGAGGTTTCTCCGTGGCAGAAACACGTGTTGTGTACAAATAATAACATATCACAAATAAGAATGTAATATGTTTGCAAATACTTCCATTTTAAACCATACACATACATACATTATTTAGTTTGCCGTAACATTCTACTCGAGTTGAATGGTGCATTCAATCCTTTGAGAAAGAGAGAGGGAGAGAGAGAGAGAGAGAGAGAGAAAGGGAACGTAAAGGAGATTAGTAGGATTTTTTATACCATACTATTTTTAGGGAGAAAACAGATGATTAAGTTTATATCGTAGAAACTGAGTGTGCTCGCGTACATGTCACCACCAAAAAGAACAATGAATGAAAATTATCCTTTAAAAATCTAAAACATAAGTTTCACATTCCTATGAATTACGTAAACTTTAACATAACCACTCCAATCGTCAATATGCTCGTATTTGTTGTTCTAATTATCCCTTGTATAGAGAAGCTTTAGTAAGTAAATGGTACATTTACGACTTTTAGTGAGGTCTGTTGTCAGTAATATCAAAATCGTTCCCACAAACGCAACCACGTTCTAGCCTAACTTGCCGTTAAACACTGTTTATGACAGTCTTCTAGATGTGCCCAGATTCAAAGACATAAAAATATCCTAATTAAAGATGGTTGGCTATTGGCCGTCTGGTCTTCAAAGTTCAGACAAAAGTTTTTTTAATTGTTGACTTGGAGGTAAGTGTTTCGAATCATGTGACCGGCACAACAATTATCCTTTAAATTGATGATTCTCGAGAAAAGAATGAAACACATGTGTATCTGGATTAGACATTAATACCAAATATACTATTGTGGGTGGGTATATATATATATATATATATATATATATATATATATATATATAGAGAGAGAGAGAGAGAGAGAGAGATAGAGAGAGAGAGAGAGATAGAGATAGAGATAGAGATAGAGATAGAGATAGAGATAGAGAGATATATATATATAGAGAGAATATTATAATTATTATTTAATTTTCCAATTGATTCTCTTGTTTCTGTCGGAAACTGGCCGATGTATCCTCCATAATCTCTATTTACCCAAGTCTATTCTAATTCGTCAGGATCTATCATCAGGTGTGGTAATCAGTAAATATTTGTGGTGTTAGATATTTATAAGAGTGTTATTTTTTTTTAAATTTCATCATGGAATCCTGTGTGTTTTATATATTAATAGAGTACACGTTTGTGTTAAAGGACTTTAATATTAATGAGTAGAGCTTCTAGTATATGGTCATTAGTTGTGTTTAAGAATCAATGTGTTATCCAATTCGAAATTTTAAGCGCTGGCACGTGTGGTGGTTTGTAAGGTGTTGCGCGATCGCATAGATGTCAGATAACTGCATAGTTAACCACCTCTGGCAGGTTGTTGTGGTCAGGTCTATGTATGTGCTTTTTCCTTCATTGTCAGATACGCAATCTCCTTGTGGACATTTAAATTAATATATCTAGTTTGTCTAGTCCAAAACCTTAATCGAAACGAAAGAGTTATTAGTAATAATGAGGTTTGAAGTTTTCAACATATCATAGGGAAAACATTTTTTTTTCTTTTTGGTCAACGGAAAGTATGTTTTTTATTAATTATATTTTTAGTAACTGTTCATCTATTTTATAGTTATTGTGCGTCTGGTTTGGGTAGAATTATTTTATATATTTATTTAGTGGAAGATAATCGTGTTTAATATTTTAATAGGGATTATTTTCTAATCGGCGAATTTATTTATCTTTGATGTAATTAAAGAAATCCATTATTTATTAAAGTCTGTTTAATATTGTTACCTAAACGTTACAAGGTAGTTAAAGAGGTCGATATGAGTTTATCCCGAGATAATAGATGTTCAACAATGCTATTTTGTATCGAAAATAAGCGTTCGTTATGGTAGTTATGGGTTCAAGGGTTTGTATTGGTAGGTTTCATATACGTTAATGTAGAGAATTCATATAATCTCAAAAGGTTATTTAATGTTTTACTTATAACCACCCCTGATGATGGATTTTGACAGATAAAAAATTACTCGGGTAAGTAGCGATTATGGCGGATAAATCAACTAGTTCATAGAAAATTAGAAAGGATCAGAAAAAAGAGAAAATGTAACTATAATATTAAACGAATACTATATATATATATATATATATATATATATATATATATATATATATATATATAGGTAATAAATAATTAATATTTATTTATAAATATTATTATAAGCCCCCTTAACCAAAGGCCGGGCACTCTGAGTGAGTTTAATAACAAGCAGTACAAATAGATTCATGCAAAAATCCAAACAAACAGTTTGCTCATTTCTTTAACTGTTTGTTGTAAATTAGCCGCCGACTCGCTATTTATAAAGTTAAATTCAACTTTAATTATTAGTTGATTCTCCTATAGCCGAGAGTTTAACGCTCTTGACTGCAAATCAGTGGCGATTTGTTATCGGAGTTTGCGCCCGCTGAGAATTAGCTTTGTGCACTGAAGATTGATGTATGTAAGTAATAAATATTTACTTTTTATTTATAAATATTATTATAAGCCCCCTTCACCAAAGGCAGGGCACTCTGAGTGAGTTTAATAACAATCAGTACAAATAGCTTTATGCAAGAATCCGAACAAAAGGTGTGTTGATTACTTTAACTGCTAATTAAATTACAAAGTTAAATTCCTCTTTAATTATTAGCTGATTCCCTATGGCCGAGGAGTTAACGCTCTTGATGATTTGTGATCGGAGTTCGCGTCCGCCGACTGTTGAGAATTAGCTTCCTTCACTGAAGATTGCGTTAGTATGAAACATCGATGTCTGTAGGTAATAAATAACACTGGTCAACACAATATTTTTGGCAGGCAAAGTAAGACTGGTTTCTGGGGGTTTCAAGGGCGCTGAATCCGAATCTGACATTAGTTTTTTCAAATTGGCTCTAGTTTTTGAGTTATCACAGGGGGTCGTTTGTCTGAAATCACCCATTCGCGACCATAGCTAAACGTACAAAAAACGGCTAAATAGTGCATAAATGTCAGATATTGATTTTTATGATGATCTTAAACCACAAAGACAGTGTAAAATCTCAATCTAACAAGTTAAGTTAGATATAACATCATTTCATTTATCCTATAACTGAACACTTTTCATAGATTTCGAGGATATACAAAAAATTTGCTAAAAATTTGCTGAATTTTAATTCTCCAAGTGAAAAAAAACATTTACATAATCAGTTATATATCATAAATTAATGCAAAGCATTATACACTAGATTCTTAGTTACAATGAACACACAAAACAATATTTTATTCACAAAACTAAAATTGACGTTTATACGATTTTCGCTTGTGAGCAACTTTTGGGCAGTCTCTCAAAAGGTTCCAGCAGTAGTCTGCCATCATGTGCTCATCCCATTTGCCTTGATACCTCTCTTTCATTGTTTTGATGTCTTGATGGAATCTCTCTCCCTGCTCCTCACTGTAATCACCAAGATTACCAGGAAATCTGTCGAGGTGGCTAAACAAGAAATGAACTTTAATGCTCATATTTGCCCCTAGTTTTCCGTATGCAGTAAGCATCTTACGGACCAATTGCTTGTAATTGTCAGCTTTGTGATTTCCCCAAAAGTTTGTCACTACATCTGTGAAGGACACCCAAGCATTTAACTCAACCGTGTTCATATGATTAGTGAAGTCAGAATCCCTCATGAGCGTTCGAATCTGAGGTCCATCGAAGATGCCACCTTTAGCTTTTTCGATGGAAAGACCTGGAAATTGCCTGCATATGTACTTGAAGCAATCCCCATCCTTGTTCAACGCCTTAACAAACTGCTTCATGAGCCCTAGTTTTATGTGCAATGGAGGGAAGATGATTCTATCCCTGGGTACCAAAGGCTCATTGATGACGTTGGCTGTGCCGACTTCGAGACTTTCTCGTTCTGGCCAGTTCTCCCTTCTCCAATGCTGGATTCTTGCTCTGCTATCCCACAAACAAAGAAAGCAGGGATACTTTGTGTACCCACTTTGCTGACCAAGCAGAAAATTCACCATTTTCAAGTCCACACAAATCAGCCATTTATGAGTGTTGTAATTCAGCTTTTCAAGAACAAATTTGATAGCATCATACTCTTCTTTCATCTTGGTAGAATGGCCAATTGGTACAGGAGCAAACTTATTGCCATTGTGCAAAAGTACAATTTTTAGACTTGCTTTCGAGCTATCTATGAAGAGACGCCAATCTGCTGGGTCATATGATGAGATCCCCATGCAGTTAAGAAGTGCAGAAACGTCATTACAAAAGACCAGGTCGTCTTCTTTAGAAAGGAAACGAAGCAAGCTGCCTTCCCTTGTCCTATAGTATGTTACTTTTGTGCCAGAATCAAGAATGTTTTTCTCTTGGAGTCGTGATGCAAGAACTTCAGACTGCTCCTTCGACAAACAAAGGTCTCGCACTAGGTCATTAAGTTCAGATTTATTGAAAAGCTGAGGGCCATTTGAGGGTTCTTCATAGTCACTACAGCTATCATCACTTGATATTGAAGGATCAGCTGGAATCTCTTCGGTTTCATCGATTTCAGGCAAACTGGTGAAAACAGGCACAGGTATTTCCTCAGAGTGCGCAACAGGACGGATAGCAGAATCAAGGCTCGGATACTGCCAATTTGCTTTCTTGTGCTTGTTAAACCCCGTCATGTTATTGAGACAGAAGTAGCAGTCATCAAAATGATTGTTGGGCTCTCTCCACACCATTGGTACAGCAAACTTCAACTTCAGCTTACCGTTGGTCCAACCGCGGAGACTTTCTACACAGGTTTTGCACACCATATGTGGGGCCCAAGACTTGTCTTGGTTACCAAGTATCATATCGAAGTATGCTTTGTACGCCCTCTTGACAAAGTCTGTAATATTCCTCTTTTGTTGTGCCATCATATGTAACAAAAGACATCCGGTTCATATCTGCAACATCTTCTAGAAGAACTCATTTTCTCTCTGGAACTCATTTTCAACTGTGGAATTAAAAAGAAAATTCTTAATTACTGTTTAATTTATACTGCAACTATATATATGGAACATGTTATTAAGTAATTACAGTATATAATTATATAAAAATTCTCCCTATATAAATAATTATATAAAAATTCTCCCTGAAATACTTCAATATATACATAATCATTATAATGATTCAATAATATCAGAAAATTATTATTTACTGCTTCTATATTGAAGTATTTCAGGGAGAATTTTAGCAGTTTAGGCTTATTTGGGGCTATCAGTATCTTCTAAACTAGAACCAGTCTGGCAAAACCAATGTTATATTCGTAATCAGCGACCTTCAAACCCCCAGAAAACACTCGTAGATGGTCTGCCAAAGAAAAAAATAAAAATTTGTTGACCAGTGTAATTAATATTTATTTATAAATATTTTTATATATATATATATATATATATATATATATATATATATATATATATATATATATAAAGTTGTTATAGCCCATTATTACTAATAATGGTTGCATCTTAAACAATTTAATAATACGACTGTTTACTCGGTGCGTTTGCTGATTTAGCGAATATAGAGTTTACTTTCTCTTAATTTGTGTGCTAATTGGTCGCGGCTGAAAGGGTAACATTAACAGAGAACGAGTCAGTGGTGATTGTGAAACCGGGTTCGTTCCTTTCGAATTAATATCCCCTACACTGAAGAATGCAGAAACCTGAAACACCGATTTATTTTTTAAAAGTGTATATATATATGTGTGTGTGTGTGTGTGTGTGTGTGTATAGTTAACGATAAGAACCTTTAAAGATGTCATATCATTGGAAGTAGAGTAGTGTAAAGTTGAGAAACACTTGGTTGTCATTTGCGACAAAGCGAGTTTCGCCTGAGCGTTGAACACTCAAAACAACACTAATGCTTCCTCGTATAAGTGCATCTTAGTTGACATTACTGTATGTGATCCGTGTAGTTCTAAACATTTGTTTCGTAATTCTAACCTGAATCTACGAACTGCGTTCGATCCCATGCGATTGTCTGCAACCAGAAATTCTGCCACTGATGAAGGAAAAAACCTGAAACAATATCGTCTGTAGGTAAAAATAAATTTAATATTTAATAAAAATATTTATAGTATATATATATATATATATATATATATATATACAAAGAAACCTCTTCAACTTCCGATTGTCATGACAAATAAAACTCTACCTGAGAGTTCAAAATTCAAACTACTCGGCTTAGGAATTGGAACAAATACATTAAAGACATTGCTAAGGCTGCTGCTAAAAAGGTGATCTCTCTCTACCGTACTGGTAAACTCCTCACACCTGACATTATCCTATGTCTCTACGAAGCCACTATCGACTCATGTATGTTGTATGGTTGTCACATCTGGGTTGGTGCATCATCCACTAGTCGCTCTCACTTAGACAAGGTTAATAAAAGTGTCGCCAACTTAATAGGTGCCCCATTATCCACCAAGATCCAGCCCCTGTCTCATCGTCGCAATGTCGCATTCTTGTGCTTATTTCCAAATACTTCAATGGAACTAGCTGCTCTGGTGCTCCCTCGATGCAAATACACTAAGACAACACGACAATCAGCTAAATCCTATTCAGTCACTGTGGAAGTCCTCAGATGTCGGATAAACTTCTACTCCAGCAGCTTCTTTCCTCGGATGTATACACTGAGTATATGAACGAATATTGAGTGGGAACCAAGTCTGTGCCCTCAGCAAGAAAATACTTCCATGATACAAAAGTATGTCAAAAGATTGTGTTTTTATATGTGTGTGCGTAGCCGGCGTAAACCATCCGGTGATGGGAAATAAAGAAAACCAAAGTTATTTCCATGTTCTGTTCTTTGTCACTCTTGTTGGATCTTACCGGGTACCCTGAAAGAACGAGTAATGCAACATATATATATATATATATATATATATATATATATATATATATATGTATGTATGTATGTATGTATGTATGTATGTATGTATGTGTGTATGTATGTATTATTATTATTATTATTATTATTATTATTATTATTATTATTATTACTATATACTTTGTGTCTATGTGCAGGAACGTACTATGTAAAGTAACTTTAATATACGATACTAATATAATTATTAAAATAGTCGATCACCACCAACTTTTTCTCTCTCACAAATTTCAGATTTCAACCATATGTGGAATTTAATTAAAGTAACACCGATTACACTGATCAACAATAACACACTGAATCAGCTTTCATTTTCATTTCTAACAGCATTATCATACGAGGAAGTAGGTTAGACAACATCAAACTTATTCTAGCTAAAACTATAATCTTAGTTAACAAGAAAAGATTAGATCAAAGTCAAACATAAACAATAAAAATATCATGTTATCTTTTTTGCCATGTCAGAATAATTGCAACTTTACATGCTGGCATTTTCTTCCTTTTACAAACCTTTAACATTTCTATTGATATTGTAATTGCATATAAAATACTGTCATTCGATATAACTTCATTAATCGCATGTTCTACTTACACTACTTGATCTACGTTGAGAAAAAAATTTAAACCATATAAGTTTCACCTTCTTTTCGTGGTCATTAGCTCCGCCGACTGCTACATTCTACCCTCTTATTCAAATGTGTCTTAACTTTAATAGTAAAAACAATAATACCACATTATTTCTGATTAAGTAATACCAAATAATAAATTTTACTGCGTAAAGTAATGTTATAATAATGTGTTCGTAAAGCTTATTTTTTCTATTTTTCCTTATATATCTTAATATTTTATATTACTATACTTATATTATTAACTAACATACAGTGTGATTTCTTTTCAAAATTCCACTCACCCATTGAATAAAATTACCAATTTGTTATTTCAATTTAACTATATTTAGTACGAATAATTTTACCTGTATGTCTGAATAGTCCCCCATGTTTAATTCATAAATATCTAACCGTCTGCTTTTCATATCTGTTAGAGTATATGTTCCACATCTGCGTTGCAAGGCCAGCTTGATATGATTTGGTGTTTACAGTTCTCGTGTGTTCATGAATATATGGGGTAAATTTTATAGACGTAATAATTCTGATAACCCTAGAGTTAAATTAATGGAAGGGTGGCTCAGTATCAAACTTATTAAACATAATACTTTTAACTGATAAGACGAACAGCAAAGTGTCCTCGCATATAATTTAACGGCGATTAAGCACATAATCTTGCCCATTTATAACTTATCCTTGGGCCAAAGGATTACAAATTAAATTAACAATTACATAGTTGTTTCAGTATGCACACCATTGTCATAGTTGTTTAAGTGCGTGCTTCATCAGAACGCAATAATACATAGAACATTGAAGTGTTTAGCTCAACGGAGATCTTCAGCATACTTGTCAGACAGGTGTGTGGTTCTTCAATATTATGTAGGTATATTTAAGTTTGAATTGATACACTTTATCACTTATATCAACCTTGTCCGTAATTGTTTGACTATCACAGATAATTTCATTAACAATATTGAAATTCTTTGCTTTTTAGTATTTCTGTCTAATTTTTCATTTAAAATATCAGCGATTCGTTAGATAATTCGATTTGAATGAGAACATCAGAAAACTTAGCTATAGGTGTACAAACAATGTGTAAAAATGAAAATCAATAATAGACATATCCTTAACCATGATAATTTATATAGTAACAACAATAAGATTGAAGAGATCAAAGAAAGTAATGGCAACAGAATAAGTGTAATTGCAAAATCAAAAATAACTGCCCGCTAGGAAAATATGTTCAACTATACTTTCTCATTGGAGTGACAAGCACAGATTATTTACATCAACCATAAAGTATCTTTCGACAATCCAGAAAAAATCGGTGACACATTATTTTCTTAATACATATGTTATTAAAAGCGATAAATAGGGTAGATTTCCTGGAATAAGACATTTTAAGATAGTCTTCAAAATTCACGGTACACAACCATACATTTGTTATCGTAATGAAATAAATAGCGATCATTAGGTACACAGAAATAAATAAATTGTCGAGCCAAACAGATGAAGTATGAATTAGTTGTAAAGATTGCAAACAGTTCACCTTGAGTTAATATAGAAGTAACCAAGCGAATAATATCCTATGATAACATTTTAAAAACACGACCAGATTTCATACACATGTTATACATAAGTCATACAATAATACTTTCACTAGATAAGTAATACATATAATTCTAACTTTCTTATAGGATGCATTTAATATGCCATACATTAATAAATAGTTGAATAAATAAATACAACTAGCATTTGACCTATGTTGTTATATTATTTGCTACTATCATAAGGTGATGTCTTTGTTAGATTATTAGTCTTTAGTATTCATTTAAGGGTTTAATTAAGGTCAAATCAATACAAGAGTGAGATGTGAAACTGTAACGGACTAGAAATGATGATCCTTATTTGAGTCGATTGTTTATCTGGGGACATAATTTTGCTATTAGTATCGATTACTTTATTCGAAGGTTGCCAACGTTTCTCTCCGTATCTAAGATATGAATCTTGAATGAGTTTCTGGTGTTGCCAAAGGCGTGGATGGATTTGTGACAGGAACAGGGGCGTGTTTGTAGGTGTTTTCCACTCTAATATGTAGGGGCCTCACCGTACTATTAACGTATATTTTGTAGTATATGGTTCACTGTATACTATATACAGTGTATGTAGTTCATGCACATGAACACCAAAGACAAATGTCACCGCACATACACTGTATAAACAATAATAATAGGAAAATGTTTTCCATAGATAAACCACTGCCGTGAATGAGGATCATCATTTCTAGTCTGATACAGTTTCACATCTCACTCTTGTTCTATTGATTTGATCTTAATGTTAACCTTACATTAATACTAAAGACTAATAATCTGACAAAGACATCACCTTATAATACTAGCAAATAATATATCAACATAGGTCTAATATTACTCGACACGAAATAACAGGGGAAACATGAATAAACACAAATAAATAAATAATAAAGATTAATAAAATTAAAAAATAAATAATTTTATAAACGAATTAAGTAAATAAATAAATAAAATTTAAAAACACAATTAAAAAATATATTAAAGTCTATAAATTAATAATAGTGATAACTTAACATATCGAAAACATCACCTATAATAATATATAATAATGATATTGATAATATAAATAATAATAATACAGAACGACATCAAATGAATAACTAATTAAATAAATGAATAAACAAAAAGAAAGAGATTATAAAAACAATAACATATCTAAAAATAAATGTTGATACTGCCTACGTGTGAACATTCAATTTACAACGTTAACAGTTTACATTACATGTAGAAAGTAAAATAAATTTAATTTAAACAAAATTTAACATAAATAAATAATAATAATAGCAGTAAAATAAAAAAATAATGACAATAACAGAAAAAAACATAATAATAATAATAATAATAATAATAATAATAATAATAATAATAATAATAATAACAATAGGAATAGCAATAACAACAGCAACAACAACAGTAAGAGAGGATAAAATACCGGAACCACTCCAGCGTGAATACTACCCTATCACATTAATACGTAATTAAAAATAGAAAGTGATACATTCGTTATATGAGAACAACAATATTTTTACCTAACATAATTAGAAAAAAACTAAATTTAAAAGCGACTTAAACACAATTGAGCAAACCTAGCTGAATGTCCCCCATCCCATGAGTGTATATAGCATTAGACAGATTCGAGCGATAAATGAAAAGATAATACTAGCTTGAATTGAATTAATTAATAAAATATACATATTTGAAAAAATAAATAACAAATAAATACATGAAGTAAATATTAATGTAAATACTATTATTAAACGAACAACAAATAATGAAATGTGTAATGGCAGTATTAATTGCCGTATTAATTTAACAACTTAGTTTAAATTTAGATGAAAAATTAAGAAGACAGATTCTAATAAAAATAAAATTATAACAAAAATAATAAAAGTAGATAAAATAAATCAATTAAGAAAAAATTATTTAATAAAATAAAAAATATTATTTGTATTCATGTGTTCATTTGTGTATTTATTTATTTTTTTATCTGGTAAAAATTCAAATTTAACCAGTATTTTCTGCGAGACTGCATCTTCACTGACCCCTTTGTATGCACGCTTGAACTTGAGTTGGGCACGGTTCTGAAAAAGAAAGCGTCTCCGAAATATGATATCATACAGAGTTTCCACCAGAGCATCCTGATGCAGGTATTACATAACATTGTAACAGTGTGTAGATAGACAGATATAGGTGTTTATGATATATATATATATATATATATATATATATATATATATATATATGTGTGTGTGTGTGCGTGGGTGTGTGTGTATGCATACATTGTACTAAGGGTGAAACTATTTAATTTGCTTTTCCATTATATGTTGTATTTGCTACAACTTGTGTTAAACCTTCACACGTCTACATTGTATTGCCTTCTATGTATCACACTTCTATATAAAAGTAAACAATGCGTCATGCAAACTACACACACCTCTTATATATATATATATATATATATATATATATATATGTATATCATATATATATATGTGTGTATCATATATATATATATATTCAGATAACGTAATTAAATGGTTCTTGGACCTTAAAAATAAACACAGATTAAGCTTTATAACTTTTGACATAGGCTACTATTACCAATCTATTTCCCCAATTCTCTTAAATAAAGCTTTCACTATAGCGAAAAATAATTCAGACCTTACTAATTTAGAAATTAAACTTATTACTTTGACCAGAAGATCTATTCTCCAGTTCGAGAGCAAGTTATAGACTAGAAAGGACACCCCCCAATGATTTCGATATTACTATAGGCTTATCGGATTCTGCTCAAATAACTGACTTAGTGGTTATATTCTTCTTAAATGAAATCAAACATAATTTTAAAAATATAAAAGGGGACCTATACAGAGATGGTGCCCTATTTGTCTCTGATGAGAGGCCTAGAAGGTATAGCAAAACAATAGAAGCGTTGCATCATTTTGTCAGAAATTTCGGCCTATACATAACTGTTGATCCTGAGAGGAAAACTTCAAACTTCCTAGATATCACTCTTAGCTTAAATGACGGATTATATAGCCCTTTCCATGAATCTTATCTAACTCTTTTTTTATGTACACAAACTATCTAACCACCCGAAAGCTATAATCAATGCAATAGTCCCTTCGGTTTTTAATAGAATCTCTGGGCTTTCCGCTAATAAAAGCAGTTTTAACCAAATTGCAAAATTTTACAACAATGCCTTACTTAACTCAGGATATTCTAAAAAAAACTTATAACCAGAATAAACAGGAAGATACAAGTGTAAATACCATTACACATGATATGACAATTAGCAATAGGAGCCGGACCAATAGAAATATGAATAACCGTATACAGCAGAGCCATTCAATCAAACCTGATGATAATGAGCCACATTTAGATAGTCCCGTACCGACTTCACGTAAACGCCTTAGAAGGAAAAACAACATTTGGTTTAACCAACCTTTTAATAACAACGTTAAAACCAATATCCCTAAGGAATTCTTTAAAATATTAGAAAACTCCGTTAAATACCCACATAACTATAGCTTCATACTTAATAAAACCCAATCAAAATGTCCTACTCTACTATGCCTAACATAGCCCAAACAATAATCTCAGCAAAATGCAAAAAAATAAAATCTATCAAATCCAATGATAATTGTTCCAATCCCATAAATACTTGCAATTGCAGGCATGTCAATGATTGCCCATTCGATAATAGATGCACATAAACTTACATTTTGTATGATTGCACTGTAACTAAATTAAATAAATCTACAATGAACACTAGAGATCACATAAATACAGCCTTCCTTTGTGATAACGTCGTTTGAATAAGTAGATGTTTCAACGAATTTATTGTAGATTTCTTACCGAGGAGAGGGGTTTTCTGTTAGCTTGGCTTGCGGGACAGTGATTACTTTCGAAAATAATCTCATTCATTGTGATAAATTTCATCGGATCCGGAAGAAAAAATGGCCGAATACATAACGTCGTTTTAATTTAATTCGAATTGGATTTACCGGATATTTTATTTGGCCAGGAATTTATGGCTTATACTGTTCCGATAACCTCATAAGAACTTTGAACTTTGAACATTATAATTATTCAAATCCAAGTGAGTTTTCTGAACATTTCTTATGTTTTGGTTTCATTATCGTTTTATTAATTTACATACACATTGGATACATTTTTCACTGTCATTTACTGCATCGATTGTAAACGATTTTCCTGCTTGGATAACTTTTTCGTTTTTGGAATACCATTCACAACTTGGATCACTTTTCAATCAACATCTCGGGTGTCTTTCCTGAATATGTTTTAAATTTTAAATTGTTTTACTTGGATGAACTGTATAGCGTTAACAAAAAGAAGTATGTTTTGGGCTGATATATTTGATGTTTTATATACTTTTATGTATTTTTATATATATTTTTATATATTTTCAAAGTTTAATTTTATCATCTGCAGTAATGTCATTGCGGTAATGGGCCTCTGAGAAGAAGAATTTTTTTGAAAACTCATGAGTTAAGGACTGTAAGGTACCTTGCTTGAACATTGCATTCTAATGAAATGTGACTCGCAGTTAATTTTATTACTTCATTTTATATATATATATATATATATATATATATATATATATATATATATATATATATATATATATATATATATATATATATACAACAATAGCGCTGTGATGGCTAGAATGAACTTAGACTCGAGATTTTGTTTTGACAACATTTAGGAAACCATCAAACACTACTACATGTCATGTGTGTGTAGAGATTATAAGGATACAATTCACTTTTTTAATTATATTCTATCTTGAAAGGGTAATGCTTAATGTACAGAATAGAACAGTAATAGAAGAATAAAAATAATGAAAATTTAAACTGTAAAAAGAACAATATCAATCAAATAATCTAATAATTCAAACAAGCAATATATAAATGAACATTGTTTCTTTTCTTAAGTCATGGAATTTCCAAAAAAAGATGTTTCATTTTGTCCTCAGAAAAGATCATATAGATACATTAGTAAAATTATATTACAGGTTAGCACGCATTTGAAATATAAAAAAATACTCCGGACCGGTGCGCCGCGCCAATTATCAATGTGGGGATATTTATTGAACTTATCATTATGAAGTATACAGTACGTCGTCTAGGCAACGCGAGGAGTAACGCGGGTACGGTAGTTATTTTGGTTATATTACCATTAATGGAATGTTTCCCAAAACCACACATTACCCTGGAAAAAGCAAAAATTAAAAACTAATGCTATACTTATTACGTTGCTTTCACAGATTAGGACGCACAGTAACTTTGACCCCGCTGTTAGGATAAGGTTCAGAGTAGGGGGTTAGGTTAAAAGTTAGGGTCAGTGTTAGAGTTATGGTTAGAGTGTAGGGTTAGTTTAAGGGATATTGGTAAGCCATAAGTTAGCGTTGGGTCTAATCTATTAAAGTACCTATATTACATATACTCCTTATTAAATGGCTATTATGTTACTTTATATATATATATATATATATATATATGAGTGTGTGTGTTGTTGGCATTATTATGTCTTGTTAGGTTTTAAATTAGCGAGGAAGATAGAAAAAAAAACAAATACTGCACTCGTTGTTTTACTCCTTTCTAAAGAACAAATGTATATTCTGATTACATTTTTGTATTTTCGTTTTTCCCCTTTAGTAAAATGGCTTTAGATTAGAAAAACTTGTGATCACTCTTGGATATTGAGAATATCCAGATATACCCCCTCCTGTAATTGTAAGCCAAACCCAAAAATAAATGGAAAAAATTCTCACTTAATTAAAACGCGCTTATCTTTCTCCTCGTTGGTGGCCCGAAGCTTCTATTTCCACGGACTCTGTTCTATGACGTAATTGCAAACACATGTGGTGTTCCGTGCAATGAAAAACTGCAGGCAGCTGTGTATAATTCTGTATAAAATGTTGCGTAGGAACATTCTTTGGTTTTTAAGGAAAAGAAACATCTACGTAAAGAAACATTGGGAACGTGATTTTAGCATATATTTCCGGATTCATTAGATATTACGGCTGCAGAAAAACGACTCAATATGTTTGATTACGTACACAAATGTGATACGTTATTTGGGCAGGAAATGCAGTGGCATGCACCAAATATTTTAAAATATATTTATCTGTATTCAATCCACAAATCTAAAAACGTGTTCAAGCTTCAGAAATAACAAACAAGTGTGTGTTTACTAACATAGTACTTTCTATTCGCCGTCAATAATGCTGGTAATTGTATTTAACAGTACACATCTCCTCATATCCGGACTGTGATATATCTGGCATTATATATCCGGATTACTGCATATCGTGACTTTAACATATCCTTACAAAAATATATCAAGACTGTGATATATCCTTACTATAAACTGTACATACCTGGAAAAAGTTCGTATCGGGATTGTCACACAACTGGACGAGATAATATCGTGTGTGTCATACTTCTAGAAAGGTTCATATCCAAATTGTCACACATCCAAAATAATATCAGGATTGTCACACATCTAGAGTAGATCATATCGTGAGTGTCACACATCTAGGAAGGCACACATCAAAATTGTCACACATCCGAAAAAGCTCATATCAGGATTGTCACACATCTGGAGAAGATCATATCGTGAGTGGCACACATATAGGAAAGTTCATATCAAAATTGTCACACATCTAAAACAGCTCATATCAGGATAGTCATACATCTGGAGGAGATCATACCAGAAATGGGATGTATATAGACGGCCACCTATGTAGAGTTTCACAATTTCGAACATGATCATATCTTAACTGTCACATTCTTTGTAATTTTCTCGGGTACATGTATAATCTATTATTCTTTATTATTTTCATTCTATATCATGTACCAGATTAGTTAATTATTTTTGATTTTACACACTTATATACTTGTATATTTAAATATTTATGACTTATTTCTTCCTAATATTTATATTAGCTTGTTACAAATGTTGGTGAGCTGTTGTAGTGAGATTATTTATCACTTTCGGTTGAACTTAGATAGGAATTATAGCTGAATTTCACTGGTGTGAACGTTAACTATTCTACCATGAGCTGCTTACGAATGTATCCACGTAATGTTTTTTGTTTCAATTAAAAAATGCGGAGCAGCATCCCGCCAGAATGACCAACCACAAGATGGAAGAATAAGCGTGTGTGGAAGTTCTGGTGTATGAAGCTCATCTTACAGAAATGATTTCCTTTGATGCTGCACATTATGAAGACTTGTCGATTTTAGTCGTCAAATGAGGGTTAAGAGGCGTTCCAAGAAAACTTTTTATTCAGAAAATATCCAATACAAGCGTTTAATCTTACAACCATGAAGACTTCTATTATAGGATGTACATGCAGCGACGAGTTACTTTACTTTATCTAGATAAAATATAGATAAGAAAGAATGACTTTCATTTTTATAAATATTTGTTTTATTCGTAAAACCGAATAAAAGGCAATATTATATTTCAATCTCGTAATCTATATAGTAATACGGTCCTTAAGTTACGTTTGGACGTCATCACTTACCACAAACATTATAAAAAGTAGATTTTCTGATCGACAAAGTAATTTAAAATGAGCTGATCTCGCTATGGTAAAATGAAATAGCGACTTCATCCAGAGAAAATGCTGCAGTCACATAAAAATACACTTTATTTTTTAAATTCTAAAATAATTTTACTACGTATCCAATTAATGCAATTTTAATAAATAAGTTTTGAATATGGCATTCATGTTATTTGTTTAAATAATATTAAGATAAGTATTTTTACGGCAAGAACAACGATCTCATGTATTGCTTTAAAATGATTTAAATTGTTAACATTTTGAAAAAAAATTAAAATACATATTCGTATAATCTATTTAACAAATATTTAGCTAAATTTGAAATTATTTTTACGTCGGAAGAAATAACACCTTACATCCATAGATAATTTAATGAGAAATACCAAGAACAGACAATTACACATATATATGACGAACGCAACCATGGAATTTCTTCGTTGGTAAACCTTTTCCTTGTTAAAATTACAAACAAAGACAGTACGATTTCACGTTGTTATAGAACTGTCTGTTGATAATAATCCATATTATTTTTACTCGGGACTTAAGAATATTAACATGAATAGTGCTATTTCGTTTCCACCCTCCTGTTCAAAGTAATGTTTGAAGGATAATCCTGCCCTATCACCTCTCGAATTTATTTTCAGCGCCACAAATATTCAATGATCGTCTAAGCTACCCCGTTCTTTTCGTACAAAGATACGTCTAAAAAAAGAATCTGTTAACCCCTCGTCACGAATACCAAGGGCAAGCTCAACGTAGCGAAGCAATTATGGTGTATTTTAAAAGCAACTGTCTATCAAATAGGACGTTAATACAGAAATAGACGATAATAACTATATTCGTCGAAATCTCTCGTCGACCTCTTATATGGCCAGCGTGAAAGAATTGACAGGAAGTGTACAACTTTCATTCGAATAAGAAGTAGAAAAATACACAAGATGTTGTAAAGAACTAACGGCACACCTTTAATTACCCAAAATAAATATATGGCTAACAATTGCTTGGGTGTTCGTGCTATACACAATGGTGTGCATCAGAAATTAATTTAGTTAATTTGAAAAAAAAAACTTCGACAGAAGTTGATGAGTTAAATCAACATGTTTGAAAACATATTTCTCGTTCGCTTATTAAAAAACTATTAGTGTGTTAACGTACCTTTAACTCGTAAAAGCAAATAATTGTGTAAGTGAAATATTGATGTTTAATTACTAGTTTTTCTATATCAAATTGTATTGTTGTTTATTTGTTTTGCAGCAAACAAACACATATCTCCATCTTTGTAAATAAGGTATGTGTATATGTTGATATAGTTGTATGTACATAATTACCTATGAAACTAATTAACTGATCATCAGACATCTTGAAACACAGCTACTAGATGAGCTTTTATGACAGAAGAAAGTAGACCATTTTTATTCGGCAGTCTCGTAACTTTTCCTTCCCTTATGGTGCCCTTTAGCCCGCACATTACATGAACAATGTTTCTGACAAACGGGTAAGAATGTTTGTCTCTGAGTCGAAATCTATCCATCTAGCACAAACTTTAGGCTACTCTTAGCCCTTGAAGTGGTATTTATATTGTGTAGCTCCTTACATGAAGTGGTTTTAAACCTTATTTTTGTAAAGACTTCCATAAAGAATGTGAGATGTAGAAATGATGGTTATATTTAGTTTTATTAAGTGCTGTGCAAAGCGAGTAAACACACAGTGGAAGTTTTTTATTCGTTTTTTTGTCAAAGGATACGAAGAGGGCTGGAAGCCTATCATAAGAATTCAGAAGCTTTCGATTATTCTGAATTTTGTTTACAAATATTGCCTTTATTTTTGGTTGGGGAATTTCATAGTCATTATAAGACACATATTATAAGCATAACCTCTAATTTAAAAATTCAAATATATTAGACTGGCATTTAATTCGATCTATCGCCATTACACACAAATTCAGCAATATTCCTTGAATTTTAATTTATTCTTTAGACCCCTTAATATTCACTTTTTAAATTTAGACCTTTAATGTAATTGATTTTAATAAAAATTGGAATACGTATTCTAGACATAACGATATTTTTATATCGATTTTCTTATACGTTAATAGACATAAAAGTGGTGCAAACATGTTTTATAATAAGGAATTAATGTTAGCCTTCATGGCACGGGTATTTGTCTTATATATATATATATATATATATATATATATATATATAAAAGGAGATTGTAGTTTGCTTGAAGCATTGCTGGTAAATGTAAGTGCAGATTAGTCGTCCGAGGCTATAGCAATGCGATGTGGTTGCCGTAAGATGGAAAAGTGAAACGAAATAAACGCAGGGAGAAAGTGAAACTCAAAACGATTTATTAATAATTTCACAAAAACTGATTAAATACCAAATAGTAAATACCGTCCGGTAAGTAACAGTTAGGCAAAGGGTAATCTTACATTTTCGAAAGAAAAACTTTCATTATCAGAAGACAACAATAAAAGACCGAATCGGTCGAAGAAAAACGGGGAAAACCGGTGTCAGATCATCGACATACCGCAGAAAACAATTGGTAGTAGGAACGCAGAAAATGTCAAAATTCCATTAAGCAATCACATAACTAAAGTTAAAATACTATAAACATTTGTTTAATAATATACTATTTTTTAATAATTTTATTATGTTTAATTTTATATGATTCATTAATTAATTCTCCAGTACCGAGGGACCTCTGTACAAGATCTCCTGGCTCCTCTCCCACTTACTTAAACCGCTACTCCCCACCTTCCCGACACATGTCAGCAGCTCTGACCATGTTATAGATAGACTCCGCTTGCTCCAACCCCAACAGCTCCGCATCAACAACTACATCTTCAGCCTTGACGTAGTCTCCCTTTATACTTCCATTCCCGCACACTCCGCCATTGACCTCATAACTGACCACATCTCCTCTAACAATCTTGACTGTTTGGGGCTTACCCCTACAGACATTCATCAGCTCCTACGTATCATTGTGGATAACACCTACTTTAAGTTCCAACAAGACACATACAAACACGTCTCTGGCCTACCCATGGGTTCCAGTCACTCCGGCCTCCCCGCCATTTCCTACATGAACAGACTGGAACAACATGCACTTTCTATAGAAAACAACACCACTTTCTATAGAAAACCCGCCTGCAGGAACCTATTTATCCACTACAAATCCGCATTACCCCTCAAATCCAAAATTTGTTACGCACAAACCGAAATCACCCGCATACAAGGCAAATGCTCTTTTACTTCCGATAAAACAACACACACCGAAGCCTTCCACCAAACCCTATAAACCAACGGCTTCCCCCTAACTACCATATCCAGCCTTAACAACACCAGAAGACGTAGACACCACACTCTCACCAACACTTGCTTCTCTTAAACTCCCCTTCTTTAGCGACCGTATCACTTCTGCTATCCGCAATGCCATACGTAGTGAGAATCTTAACATACAACTTTCTCACACAGGCACCTCTCTCCGACAACATTTATCCAAAAAAAGCCACTACACCCCAGACCCCTGCTCTCTAGCTAGTTGCCCCATCCCCAACTCTGGCCTCTGCCTCCGCACCTATACGGTATACAACCTACAATGCGCTAAGTGTCAAAAGTTCTACATCGGTAGTACCGATAGGCCTCTACATCAACGCATTAAAGAGCATCTAAACACCCACATTTCTTCCTTCCATAAACACTTAATATCATGTGGCAACACCGCTCCATTAGTGTCCGCATCCTCAACTCCGTCCGCAATATAGGTCAGCTTCGAATTTCGGAAGCTATTTCGTCCAACATTGAATAACAGATTCGAGTTATCTTCTCCCTTCATCCTCTGATTCTTACATCCTCACACTCCCACCCCGGACTTACTTGCCTTTGTCTCCTCTTTATTTGCCAACGCCACCCACCCCACATTTTTTTTTGCTTGTCTTTGTCTCCTCGGTATTTGCCAGCGCCACCCACCCCACATTCTTACACTTTACGTATTATAATTGTGGAATGGAATGATACGCACTTTATTTACACGCATTTAGACTTAGACTTAGACTTAGACTTAGACCTAGTGATTTCATGTGTATGCATATATTCATGTATGTGAATATGGGTGTATTCTCATGTGTGTGTATGTGTATGCTCTATAGAATAAAATAATAGTAGAAAATAAGAAAATTAAAATAAAGGAAATAAAAGATTAAAATTGGGATGAATAAGGAAAGAATAGAAAGAAATGGATAGATAAAGAGGATAAAAAGGGGAAAGTAGAAGGAAAAGGGGAAAAATAAATAAATGAGAAAGAGAAAAAAAAAATTATAGTATTAAAAGAATTAATTAAATATATTAATGGATCATAATAACAAGGGTGAATTGAGGAAGAAGAAAATAAAAAGAAAGAGAAGAAGTAGGGAAAAAAATAAATGTAAAATAGATGAATCTATGAGTCAATAGATAGAATAACTTTATACAAATTTACTTCTAGGAATATGTTCCTCTTAAATTAACTATGAAAGATAGGAAAGAAAGAAGAAAGAAAGAGTGAATGTATGAATAAATAGTACATTTTATTTTTATTTTGTTCTTAGTTTTATTTGTTTTTTTTTGTTTTTTTGTTTTTGTTTTTTTTTAAATTTATTTATTTATTTATTTTTTATTTATTTATTTATTTTTTTATTTTTGTCTTATTTATTTATATATTTTTTCCATAGTCCCCCCCTTACCCGTAATCACTTCTAATCCCCTCCCTTACCCTGTTACAACGGTCCCCTCCTTGGCTTTAATCCATTTCACAATTCAAATGCCTTCTCAAATTTCAAATCTCATTTCTAAATATATTTTTTAAATAAGATATCTCCCTTTGACAATAACAGCCCATATGTAAATTTAAATTTGAATTGAATAAAGAGAATAAAAGAGGAAGGAAAAAAGAAAAAGAATTAATTAATGAATCATATAAAATTAAACATAATAAAATTATAAAAAATTAGTATATTATTAAACAAATGTTTATAGTATTTTAACTTTAGTTATGTGATTGCTTAATGGAATTTTGACATTTTCTGCGTTCCTACTACCAATTGTTTTCTGCGGTATGTCGATGATCTGACACCGGTTTTCCCCGTTTTTCGTCGACCGATTCGGTCTTTTATTGTTGTCTTCTGATAATGACAGTTTTTCTTTCGAAAATGTAAGATTACCCTTTGCCTAACTGTTACTTACCAGACGGTATTTACTATTTGGTATTTAATCAGTTTTTGTGAAATTATTAATAAATCGTTTTGAGTTTCACTTTCTCCCTGCGTTTATTTCGTTTCACTTTTCCATCTTACAGCAACCACATCGCATTGCTATAGCCTCGGACGACTAATCTGCACTTATATATATATATATATATATATATATATATATATATATATATATATATATAACCTGTATATATTTTGGTAACTTATTACAAAATTAAGTGTAGATCTCAATAAATATAAGAAGTTTGCTAATATTTAATTCCAAAGACGTTATAAATTGAGATATTTTCCAGCAATAACACTATACCTCATAAAAAGCTAAATTGATTATTGTCTAACAAAACTACGGCCATTTCATCAATTCTACTTAGAGACGAGACAATTATAATGTCCTAATTTATCAACAAAAAATGTCAGATTAAAAAGAAAATTTACTTACTTCTGACCTTGTTTACGTAAAAACATCTATCCTCAGTTTCTTATTGTCTCATTTTAAACACGATTAAACACGATATACGCGGTGAAATTAAATGCTAAACATTCACACTTTTCGATTATATATCATCAAGCTAAAGACAGATTACACACATAACGTTCTCAACAACACCAATACGCTAGGTAAGTATTTTTTTCTAAAATTTATATTAGCAAAACATTGATATTTATAGTCCCTAACGCCTTCGTGCCATTCTGAAGAATAAAAAACCCTGATTTCTACAACAATCCTATTATTAGACACATTTCACAATGTCTTTTTGATATAACGATTGTTGAAAAGATACTCTTATATATTATTTAAAGTAATGTTAAACAAAAATATACCATATTTATTGGTCCTCATCAGATATAGTATCGGAAGTGTTTGGTAGTATCCAAAAAAGTAATTACCTCAAATTCGTTATATTTTATATAGAATGGTACTACACTTCAATTTCTCCGGTTCTACTAAGAATACAGTTAGCCATATCAATTATAGAATTTTAATAAAATCACTTACAAATATATATAATTTAACAGGCTAAGATGACACTAATTTAAATTATGAACTAGGAACAATAGAAAATAAATGAGTACAACATCATGGTAGTTGAAATATGCTCATAGGAACAACTCACATTGTCCTCCATTTGTGATCAAAGTATAGGTTGATTCAGAATATCATAATATTAAGTTATTTATGGCACATATGTATACAGACGTACACATACACCCCCACATATATATATATATATATACATATATATATATATATATATATATATATATATATATATATATATATATATATATATATATATATAGTGTGTAGATTTCAATTTTGTGTAGAGAATCTGAATAACAGAGCTCAATGTAATTTAAACAGAGAAAAATAGAATTATAAAAAGAAAAACTATACACACATTAAGGTTGTACAACCTTAATATGCGTATAGTTTTTCTTTTTATAATTATATATATATATATATATATATATATATATATATATATATATATAGTCTAAAGAAGCTTTGAGTAATTTTAAACAAAAAAAAAGAAAGTAAAATGCAGTTCAAATTCCCAGAGAAACTAACTAAATCCAATATATTGCAGACTTAACATTCGTTGAAAAAATAATGAATAAAAAAATAAGTAAATACAAAAAATATAAAGGGGGGGGTAAGTATCTAAGAGTGAAACAAAAACAGGAGACCTTAAGCGTCTAATATTAACACGGGGATCATCAGCTGCTTACCATGTAACTGTTTCGGAGATTTAAACACAGGACAGTTATAATATTAATAGCTCTCTAATGGTACTGATAAATCACCATTTCCCCAATAATCAAGTGTCGAAATAATTCAGCTCAAAATTTCACTAATATATACATGAATAAATAATAATAATATTAATAATAATAAAAAAAATAATAATAATATACTATCCTTAAGACTACCGTATAATATAATAATTTGCATATCAAATAACATTAATTATAACAATAATAATAATAAAAATAAGAATAAAAAAATAATAATAATACTATCTAAACACTACACCCAAGAACCATTCTGCAATATGGTAGCTAGCAATAAAATTATATAGGAATTAAAGTTGCATTAAAAAATAAATAAATATAAAATAAAGCTTAAGTACCTTTGGTACCAGAAAGGTAATTAGATAAGAGGAAGGAAACCTAGCCGTACAGATCCAAATACCCAATATATAGTCTAAGGAAGCCTTGAGTCATTTTAAACAAAAAAAAACAACAAAAAAAGAAAGTAAAATGCAGTTGAAATTCCCAGAGAAACTAACTAAATACAAGATATTGCAGCCTTAACATTCGTTGGAAAATTAATGAATAAAATAATAAGTAAATACAAAAAATGAAAAGGGGGGGGTAAGTATCTAAGAGTGAAACAAATACAGGAGACTTTAAGCGTCTAATATTAACACGGGGATCATCAGCTGCTTACCATGTAACTGTTTCGGGGATGTAAAAACAGGACAGTTATAATATTCATGGCGCTCCAATGGTACTGATAAACTACCATTTCCCCAATAATCAAGTGTCGAAATAATTCAGCTCAAAATTTCACTAATATATACATAAATAAATAATAATAATAAAATAATAATAATAATATACTACCCTTAAGACTACCGTACGATATGATAATTTGCATATCAAATAACATTAATTATAACAATAATAATAAAAATTATAATCAAAAATAATAATAATAATACTATCTAAACACTACATCCAAGAACAATTCTGCAATATGGTAGCTAGCAATACAACTATATAGAAATTAAAGTTGCATTAAAAAATAAATAAATAAAAAATTAAGGTTAAGTACCTTTGGTACCAGAAAGGTAATTAGATAAGAGGAAGGAAACCTAGCCGTACAGATCCAAATACCCAATATATAGTCAAAAGAAGAAGCTTTAAGTCATTTTAAACAACAACAAAAAAAGTAAAATGCAGTTCGAATTCCCAGAGAAACTAACTAAATCCAAGATATTGCAGACTTAACATTCGTTTCAAAATTAATGAATAAAAAATAAGTAAATACAAAAAATAAAAAGGGGGGGGGGTAAAGTATCTAATAGTTAAACAAAAACAGGAGACCTTAATCGTCTAATATTTACACGGGGGTCATCAGCTGCTTACCATGTAACTGTTTCGGAGATTTAAAAACAGGGCAGTTATAATATTCATGGCTCGCCAATGGTACTGATAAACTAGCATTTCCCCAATAATCGAGTGTCGAAATAATTCAGCTCAAAATTTCACTAATATATACATAAATAAATAATAATAATAATAATAATAAAATAATAATATATTAACCTTAAGACTACCGTATGATATGATAATTTGCATATCAAATAACATTAATTATACCAATAATAATAATAAAAATAATAATAAAAAAAATAATAATAGTATCTAAACACTACATCCAAGAACCATTCTGCAATATGGTAGCTAGCAATAAAATTATATAGGAATTAAAGTTGCATTAAAAAATAAATAAATATAAAATAAAGCTGAAGTACCTTTGGTACCAGAAAGGTAATTAGATAAGAGGACGGAAACCTAGCCGTACAGATCCAAATACCACATATATAGTCAAAAGAAGAAGCTTTGAGTCATTAAAAACAAAAAAAAGTAATTAAAATGCAGTTCAAATTCCCAGAGAAACTAACTAAATCCAAGATATTGCAGACTTAACATTCGTTGGAAAATTAATGAATAAAAAAATAAGTAAATACAAAAAAATAAAAGGGGGGGGGTTAAGTATATATATATATATATATATATATATATATATATATATATATATATGTATATATATATATGTATTAATATATATATATATATATATATATATATATATATATATATATATATATATATATATATATATGGAATTAGAATCGAATAAGCGGAAGACCTAAAAAGCTCAACGGTTAAGCTTTTTAGGTCTTCCGCTTATTTCATTTTAAGTTCATACCGTCGGATTATTTTCTTCTTTCATCTCTTCATATATATATATATATATATATATATATATATATATATATATATATATATATATATATATATATATATATATATATATTATCGACAAAAACTTTGAAATAAAAAACGATCGTTCAGACATTTATTCTAAAACCGGACAAATCTGTAAGTAAACATATAAGTACTTTACTGATAAGAAGATTTAACTAATAATTATATTGTATTAATAATATACGGCGCTTTTATAAAACCTCTGTATAGAGCACGGAATATAATAAATTATTTTAGATGAATTTATATAATGAATAAAGATAACTGACATAACTAAATCCGGAAATATGGTAATATAATTAGCTAAATAAGTTAATATAGAAACGAAATAAAATGTTTAACAAGCAATTAGTTAAAAGTAATAGACACATAAGTAGGAAAACATCAACAGATTATGAATACAGAAAACAAGACAGATGGTCTACTAATAAAGAATAATTAATATAAATATAATTCCTATGTCATCAATATATGTAGAACAGTCTTAATAAAACATGGTATAATGGTCACTTAGATGAACATTAATATAAACAAAATGTAATTAAAAATCTAATGTTTAAAATACAATGATGATCAAAATAAATTGATTAATAAAATATATATTTGTCAATTTTCCCACCTTTTTTGTTGGAGATGGGGCCTATTATATTAAGGCTGCAACCGTCCCTTTAAGTGCAATTCTTTGTATCTATTTCGCACTTAGTGCATCAGGTTCATTCCCCATTTCATCGTGTATCCTATAGCAACTGGAATTATGGATTTCCTCCCGAGACCCCATCCTCCTGTTATGTCCTATACAAGACCCTGCAACTTCGCTATCTGCCCCTTTCACCTCTATCCAGGCCAGCACCACCAGAAACACTGACCTTAACCAAGGTCACCGCCCTCTCCATCCTGTCCTACATAACCATGTCAGACCGAACAGTTCCGCTCTCATAATATGAAGTCGCACAGATGGCACAGTCACAGTAGATGGCGCATGACCTATCTCCAACCCTTCCCTCCGGAACATGCTTCCAGTATCCGCCGCCACAGTTGACATTAAACCTTCTACAGATGGCTTAGTAAAGACACCCGCACACAAAGGTTTGTCGCACTGCCCGGCACCTACTCCTCAGCAGAACCCCACAATTGGATGCCAGACATTCCACACTCTCCATCTCCGTGTGGCAGAATTTGTAACGTCGTCGTCGCTGAGACCACCCACCTTTCCAAAGGGATTGGTGATCAAGCCTTAATACTGTGAAGCCACCATCATTCTCTCCCTAGCCAGTGCAAAGAGCCTTCAGCCATACATTTCCTGGACAGCTTATCCTGTCAACACTTAGCACGCTGCTGGTTGATTCATTCCTCTCGTTTAATGCAATCGAAGGTACTAATGTACTTCTGACGGCTTCACTTCATATTTTGATTATTGGCTGTTATGATGTATGCCGCTAACGAGGCTGTCAATTAGTAAATACATACCCTAAAAGCTAATTTAATTAATTCAATCTGGTTGTTTCACCTATATTAAACCTATAGTAAACATGAACCACGTTGATCTTATACCAATCATTTATTTCCCTAAATTACATTTATATATATTTGGATAAATATAATTACTTTGGTCAAAGAGGTAGATGATTACCGTAGGCATATCCATTTACCCGTCATATGCATAAAATACAAAGTATTACTTAACGTATACTATTTCTTACCTCTCTCGATGTGAAATTGTTGTTACTGTGGGTTTGTTTGTTTTTCTTTACCGGCGGGTTGAGATAGACGCCAATTGATATATATATATATATATATATATATATATATATATATATATATATATATATATATATATAACTACATCAGTTAAAGTAAATTGATCGAACATAGTCGTTCGTAACCATAAGGTTTCTTTTCCATTTGCTACGACACCGAAGAGTAGGGGAGAGCGCCACTCAGTCCCCAGGATTAACCAACTTAGCCCGACCATTCACCTTATAATACCGAGTGTTTAGCAAGAGGGTACCAACCACCATTATCCTAGTCTTTTCTCTTTCTCGAACATTGATGGAAACTTAGTCTCCAATCCCATTTACGAATACTCTCACCATTATGCTATGTATGCAAGTCAAATTTGAGGTGATGATCAAGGGTTAGTGGAGCAGTCCCGAAAAATGTGTGGTACCCTCTTATACACCTCGATGTAGTATCTAATGGAAAACGGATGACCCTCAACTAGAGCTAACAACTGTACTCAAACCTATTCATGGTTTTTAACTTGCTCCGTTGTATAAGAGCGAAATACACTCTTTATTATACTTTCTGTAACATTAAAATACATAATAAGAATACACAAGTTTAGAACGTGGTGCAGGTGTGCACACGGTCGATTTTATAGTTCCTGGACAACGCCGTAATGTCTTGGGGAGGTTAAATTTTACAGATTTACATATTATTTAAATACAAGTCATTATACTTAGTCTAGCCTTCGTTGCTGCGACGCAATATTTACTTAGTAGCTCCCTTGGCCCCACCCAAATATATAATGTTCTAAATAATAAAAATAGTAATATAAAAGTGTATTATGTTTCCAAATGTTTGATATGAGATAACATCCAATATAAGAACAGTAGTCCGAAATATCGAAATGATAACAAACGGTGATATATTGTTTATGAGCAGGACGCTAACCGACATGCTCCTTCATTCGATCCCGGGTAATACTCGTCTATGAATTAAATGAAATAACTAGATGACATAATATCAGCTTACAACCAAATTATGGTCTCTAACGCCAGATACTCATAAATCCACGCTCTGTTGCAATTTAAATACAAGTCACATAAAAGAATATTTATTTCTGATTTCCTTTCACGTTCATGCATCACCGATTACTTTAGTTTCTTTGATCGCTAAAGTTGTTTGAAGAGGCTCGAAACTGTCGGCATAGTTGTCGAATGTGTAACCGTGTATCTGCTTTGGATACCACCTCAATAATCGTTGTTATCTACAGTCTCACGCCCGCGATATTCTAAATCCCCAAGCTTGTCCTTTCCCTAATGCATTTTTTAAACAACGTTATTTTGTGTACATTATTACTTGACTATCAGCTGGAGACAGGGTTTGCTGATGTTCCGTCTTATATGTTCTATCGAGAATGTAATACAGTCTACTAATAGACTGGCTTTCACTTAACCTTCTCGGAAAATCACCGGTGTTCATCAGTCAGTAATGATGTGAAACGACTTGTGTGAAAAAGCATGGGATGTATTCATACACTATATAACAATGTATGTATATATATATATATATATATATATATATATATATATATATATATATATATATATAGAGAGAGAGAGAGAGAGAGAGAGAGAAGAGGGTTGTGTAGCATCAGTGCAGTTCCAACGAGAGAAAAAAGTATATTTAAAGAATTGTGGTTACCAACGCTAGTAAAAAAACTTTTTCAATAATTATTTATTATCTTATCATTTTAACATTTTAAGTTTTTTAAATATAATTACATAACGCGTTTCGAGCATTTATCGTTTATCCATTAGGGAAACCGTCATGAATGACCGGGAATGACCACACCCACGCACACCATACAGATTTGACCGACAGCAATTAAAGCAATAAAACCTAATACACAAATGAACTTAAATGACCAAACACTGGCCAAACTAAATATATTTTTTTATCTCAACAAGATAGCATTTTTTTCTGTCAAACAGAACAAACATTTTCTCCTGTCAAATGGAACAGACACTTTCAAATGAAAGAAAAATGAAACGTTTTCTCAAATGAAACACTTTTATCAAATGGAATTTACATCTGAAGAGAGCATAATGGATAAACGATAAATGCTCGAAACGCGTTATATAATTATATTTAAAAAACTTAAAATGTTAAAATGATAAGATAATAAATAATTATTGAAAAAGTTTTTTTACTAGCGTTGGTAACCACAATTCTTTAAATATATATATATATATATATATATATATATATATATATATAGTTTATTATTTCATATACATTCACATATAATATTACAAGATGATAAAATATATTGTGTATATATATTTTCAGTATTTACATAGGGTGCTAAGTACTTTATAGAGATAACTAGAAGTAGTATAAAGATGTATATGTCAAGTAAGCTACATAGGTGTGTTCATTTTTCATTCTAGCGAAAATCATCAAGCTGAATTCTGAGATTTTATGTTCGGGATAGTTTTGATATCTAAATACTGTTTATTCATGCTAACTAACCAATAAGATTCGTTGCCGTTACTCCCTCATTTTTTTCATGGATCAATTGCTAAACTTTACTCAAACAAATGGCCTGCTACTTTTTAATTAAAACCATTTTTTTATGTGTGGCTATTGGTTTCCGCGCACTCGTTTTTTAAGTGATTCAAATTAATTGATGATCTTATTTTAGCACGTGCGGGATTGAAATAATTTGTATTTTCTATTTATTTTTTTTATTTGTCGCTAATCATGATACTATACTGATACTATACTGATACTATACTGATACTATAATTATTATATGTTATTTGATGTGTTTATTATCAATTTATGTATGATATAGTTATCCTGAAGTTACGTGTATTTTATGTAAAGTGACCAAGCAAGAGTAAATGTCCACTAATAACAAAATAACAAGAATTACTACGAATTCGAAACCTACTTTGACTTACAAAACCATGTATAATAATAATAATAGTACATTCAATAAAAAAAACACAAGTTAAACAACATCACTAACGAACTATTACTGAAAGCTCAAAGAAAGCTGACTCTCGCCAATAAGCAAGTGGTAAATATAACGATGAGTTAGTAAATGAAAATATTTTGACGACCTGGGTAATTTATGTTTGAATTAGAAACTGGAAATGTGTAGTTTTTAATATCACGAAAACGTACTAAATTATAATAGCAAACTATCAACTAGCTGGAGACATAGAATACACTTAGAAAAATAAACAAATAATAATACATATAATAAACAAATTAATGGAACATTAAACTAAATAAATATATAAAAGAAACAACGGATAACAAAATGAGTAGAAAGGATAAATTATCTAAACCACGCACGTGTTTAAATAGGATCTCATATTACTTTTGCATACCTAAAATAAAGTTGAACCTAAACCAATATAACAACAAAAGAAGGGGATGTCAAGTAGTTAAACCAGAGTGTTGTTCGACAGCCGTTCAGCCATTGGTCAATGAACACATTAACCCCTGAGGGTGGAATAACGACGAATCTGATAGGTTAGTTAGCATAATAAAAAAAAACTTAGATATAAATAAAACAATCGCTTATATATAATCCGTGCATTTAGTCTGATGATGTTTTCGTTGAATGGAAACATGGACGCCTCTATGTGCCTTACTTACTATATATATTTGTATATTATTATGAATATATATAGTGATTACAACTTCTTTAGATCATCCCTACATGATTGCAATTTCCAGTTGTAGACACATGCGTGTCTACAAGACCCAACTTATATTATAAGTATTACTGCAAATATCAGATAAGAGAAACTGGTTTCCGTTTGTGAATTGAAATATTTAATGCATGTTTTCAATCAACAGGAAATGAGTCGGAAAAGTTAAGAGATAGACGTTTAACGTGCTATAAATAGATCAAAGTACTTTGAAAGAGGAAAACAGAAAGAAAGAACATAGCTATGGCATGGATCGACTACAAGAAAGCTTACGACTGGATCTGTGAAGCATAGGTACTCTAGTGTTGAATCAAATAGAAATCAAAACAAAACAGAACATAAAAAACACCCACAAACTAAAACAAACTTAAACCGTAAGATATATCGTACTGCCCCAAAGACATACACACAGACAAACCCCAGAAAACACTGTAATGGAACCAGCCTCGGCTGATGCCATAAAAAGTGATTGTAGAAGAGTCAAAGAGAATGGAAACACCGGGGAGGCAAAGCACTAACCAGAACTCCACTGAAAAAGTGCGGATTGTGCTGGGACCTTGATTGGGGAATATTACCATCCAAATATCAGATGACTAATAGTAGTAGCCAGCAAGAAACTTATTGTAAGCGGTTGTTGCGATAACGCAAAATAATTTGCATTGATCCGATAATGGTAGGAGTATTTCTGTTATGTTAAGACCTATCATCTTTTCATGTCAGAGCGCTCCACACATAGGGCAGCACATTCTATGCAATTATATTATCTGTTATCTTTCACTCGTTCATAATTAGTTTGATACTTTGTGAAGGGGTATAATTATACTTTCTTTTCAGTCCATATGATATTTTCAATTGACTTTCGTAAAAGTGTTTACAATTCAGATATGATTTATCAAGAAATTATTTTTAAAAACAATCGTATTCCAATATTTTAAGAATGTATCCCGCATTGCTTTCTTATTACATATACACTTAGATGAACTTGGATTCAGTAATTTATTATTCCCAGCAAATGATTAGAAGTGATATTGAAATGACTTTAGAATTATCGTGGAGCGCATATAGATTTCAAAAGAGACACGGGACCTCCCTAATCAATAAGGACGGTCAGCTTTTCCGGACCAATTGTTATGCAAGTAGCTTGTCAATACGGCCTGATTAGATTTAGAAAAGGCCCTTTGACAATGCTCAATAATCGATGAACGGAATATTTCCGGTCGACCTGACCTTGCCATCATAACAAGGCAGAATGATTAACTTTCTTACCTGTCACAATGACAAAGATGAAAGTGTTTAGAAAATTCTTTCATATTTGTGTCGAAAATCAATGCAATTTAGACAAAGATCGTTCAGTATATTATTTCCAAGGATTATTTGTTTGAAATCTCATATTAGGTCCGAATGTCTTATAGAGCTAATGTGTATGTATAACATACCTAAACAAATCCCGTCCCAGGTCAAGAAAAATTTATTCACCGAATCATAGAGTGGAGTATCACATATATGTCACCTTAATGAAATTAAAATCACAGTATAATTCTTCTACACTGTGTACTTAAAATCCGTATTTCTATTTGGATCAACATCCAAATAGCTGATTTTAGCCCTTGAAAAATATCTGAAATTTAAGTTTTTAGCTGATGGTATATTAAGACGAAATGAACATTCAGCAACGTTTTCTTTAATGAATATCAATCAGCTATACTGCAAACTTTAAACATTTGAATTTCCAAATAGGTGACAGTGTCGATATTATGTCCCGTCAAATTAGTATTTAAAAAAAAGTCCCAAAAACTCCAATTTGACGATCTATTAATTAATTAATATGGAATACTTATTGTAAAAATTTCTGAAAAAACGTGAGTTATCGGAATGTTTACGAAGGGTTTCCATCCATCTTTGCCCTCTTTATATGAGAATAAATAAAAAAAAAAAACATACCCAACACCTTCAAAATCTATAATTACTTATCCATCTGAATAGTTTCCGATAAATAGAAATATATAAGAATGTAAACGTATTAAAATGTTTATATTAACATATATATATATATATATATATGTATATATATATATGTATATATATATATATGTATATATATGTATATGTATATATATGTATATATATGTATATGTATATATATATATATATATATATATATATATATATATATATATATTTATTTAAATGGGTTGAGATTAATAAACTTTGAATAGTGTTCCAAAAATTCAAAATCACGAATGATAGTTCCTGCAGGTTAATATAAATAATAAATGGAAGTTGAGGGACTTACTATTTATATTATACATATAGTGTTCAATTCGATTGAACACCATCTTTATATACAAAAAATAATGTTAGGGAATTTAAAACTTATTAATTTCTATTATTTTCGGGACTGATTTGTTCCAACCCTACTCTGGAGCATCAATTCTTGTCAATTATCTGTTGGTGTATATTTTTGACAAAGGGAAAGTTTTCCCGGCGTATTAATAAAAAGTGTTAATCATCATCTGGGCAACACACACACAGCCGACACCACACTTGCTGTTATGTAAAATTTAAAAAGAAAAGTAAGCCCCTTCATAAATTCGATTTACTATTTTTGTTCACTCCAGCTTACAACCTATCCCGCACTCTGCATTTCCCTTAACCTTCTTTACATATATATATATATATATATATATATATATATATATATATATATATATATATATATATATATATATATATATATAAAGGAGATCGGAGCAAATACAACAGATTACGAATTGTTTAAAGCCGTGAGAGCGGATACTAATAAAACTGTTCGTCTGAGTTTTATTCATATTTATAAATCGTTCACGATGTATCTTCAGCCATATTTGATCTATGTTATGTCTTTAAAGCTATCGTACTATGTTTATTTGATCTGACCTTCTGTAATGTTTTTAATAAATACATATTATGCTTTCATTATTAAATAACTTAAAACGCTGTTGGAGTCCATTCTACAAAACAAAACCGGTGATGCTATATATATATATATATATATATATATATATATATATATATATATATATATATATATATATTGTGTGTGTGGTGAAGAATAACTCCTATGCACCGGCTTCACAGATTGCAGATCAAGGAACAGCCTTTGAATGTAAAGGTTAGCTGCGAATATCCAATAAGCAGTTCCAAATTAAATCGCTGGTAACCATTTGACACAGCATAGTTCCTGAGGCTACTCTTCTAAGGATACGCTTAAAATTTTCTGTACAAATCTATGACGCTTATGTACAGCATTTTCCGGCGTGTGGTGACTTGGCGTGTGTGTCGGAAATTACATTTTATATATATATATATATATATATATATATATATATATATATATATATATATATATATATATATATGCGACGGGGTACAGATACCAAGATGAATGCCTGGTGGCGCGGTTCAACCACTGAGATAGATGCACCATGAGTTTTTGTTAAGACAGGCATCTAGAGAAGGAACGTTTTGCTGTAAAACCTGAGGTAGTACGTTCATGCTGTCTGTGACAAACTTTTGAACCGGTTATCTGTTATCAGCATTTCCAAGAAGCGTGAAGCGCATACCCGTTTACGAGAGGGCAAGGGCAAGGGGAACAGGTAAAGGATATTACTAGCAGGATCTATCTAAAGCCATACCCAGTGTCAACCACTTGCTTATGGTCGTTCAATCACAACATCTTGTGTTGTTAATGTCCTTCAGTTGTGACAAATTATTTGTGTTTATTGATACATTACTGCATTTCCCAATACGTGAGTGGGCGGGAAAAAGTGCCCTAAAAACCGTAGCTGTCTGGTTATACTGTAAAGCAGTCCAAAAGAAGAAGCAAAACATTAAATGCAATCTGGGCGCTGGGAATGAGCGCACACTTCAAGACAAAAATACGGCTTTGAATGAAAAACAGAACTCTTTTCCACAATAGGTACACCATATTAGTTGCTGGGTTAAGTTAAACTCATCTTGCAGTATTTACCCAGTTGAAGGAAGTGAAGAGAGTTATACCTTCTTCATTTTGGGCAAAGGCGAAGAACACCGTAAATCAGGTATTGGTTTTGCTATAAAATCAGATCTAGCGGGACTCTTGTTTTTTTTCTTCTGAAAGGTATCTTGCACTGCATTATGACCCTGCCACTTGATATTGACGGCAACACTCATGCTACTTTGATAAACTTCTATGCCCTAACAATGACAACTCAGAGCAGGAAAATGATGATTTTTACGACTGTATCGTAATATAATCTCTAGAATAACGCATAGAAATGAGCAACTCTTTATGTGAGATGTATATACTCGAGTTACCGCTGACCATGTAGCTTCGGACGGGGGTTTAAGGCATCACGGTGTACAGCGAATGCAATCAAACAGTCTATGTATTTTCTCTATCTGAAGTGATAATGAGTTCTACATCACAATTACTGTAAGTTCTACATGTACTGCATAATTACTTAGTGGTGAGACGTCAATAACATTTTCATCATTCGTTCTTTTGATGGTGCCGACTGTTTTCGGATTAACCACTCCTATGTTGTAGAGGCGTTTGTCCGTCTTGGACGCAAGCAGCTTCGACAGTCAGAAATAATGAAACGCATTAATCTGTTGCCATTGACGAAAAACAATGAAATAGGAAGAACTGCATGATAATAAAGAGGAATCTATTGGAGCAGATAACGGATACCATTAGGGTGTTTTGGGGGAGCCTATGAGATGTAGTTTATATTTACTCATTTGAAATACTAGGGTTTCCTGCTCGTTAACACCAGGATTTGTTTGACGACAACAATGAAAATATTTAATAATTGATACAACTAAATGAATGATATACATAAAAAATTGATTAATGATACACACTCGGCTGTTAAACAACAAGAATACAGGAAGTGCAAGAATAAGGTTCAAGCTGCACATCGTAATATGAAACATTCTTGATGCCCCTTTCACCAACCGAACTAAAACAGACAGCAGCCAAGCAGGATACGAAAACGTTCTATGATATCTTGATGACTGTGGAAACAATCCAATCTACTCTGCTAGTTGCAGGACACTCCAAACGGACAAAAACGATGTCTAATTGCGACGATTTGGAGTAACACTTCAAGTCAATTTTTAATTCAGACTCTGAAACGAGCTAAGACGCCATCACCTCACTTCATCAAGGATTAACTATATTCATGCTTTCTTACCATCTGACCTTTCTAGAAATCAGAGATGTAATCAAGCAAATCATGTCAGTCAAAGCCTCAGGATAGGATGGAATTCCAACCGAGATTTTTCAGTATGGTGGCACAAAAGTGATAAACAAGCTGATGGATTTATTTATTGTCATTTTGAAGCATGTGTATTTACCACATTATTTCAGGGCCGCCCTCATGAAATTATTATAAAACAAAGGTTATTGAAGCGTGTGTGACAAATCTAGAGATACCTCTCTGTTATCAGTTGCAAGATTTTGCTCGACTTATTCTTAACAGAATCATTCCGCATATTGTCGCTAAAATTCACCTATAATCGCAATGTGACTTTCGAACTGGCGTCCGATTGCTGAGTAAGTAAGCAAGAACACTCACGAATTGAACCAAGGCCTTCGACACTGTGAACAGAAACGCATTGTTGAAGGTTTTAAAGAAACTCGCTATTCCTGACAACATGTTCAGTGTCATTGTGTAGTTTCACCAGTACATAAGAGCTTCTGTAGTTTCTGACGAAGAAAGTTCTGAACCGTTTTCAGTTCTTTTAATAGTGCGCAGCAGGGTTGTGTCATGGCTCCGGTTCTCTTTGTATTGTTTTTCGCAGGGGTGCTCATCTATACTTGTGCTGATTTTATTTGTAGTGTTCAGTTTTAATATCGGGATGAATGAAGATATAACACACAAGTACATATATTTGAAAAAACGTTTTGAAATATTTGTACCTATGTTTTATTTCTTTAACCCAATCATCTAGAGGTAGTCCTGAAATAAATATAAACATTAATGAATACATTAATAATATTGTTGTTTTTTTCTTTTATCATTTTACACGCAAATATATATATATATATATATATATATATATATATAGAGAGAGAGAGAGAGAGAGAGAGAGATAGAGAGTGAGGGAGAGGGAGATAGAGAGAGAGAGAATGAAAGAGAGAGAAGGAGAGAGGGAAAGAGGGGGAAGGGGAGAGAGTTAGAGGAATATAAGCAAATGTATATGTATAGTGAAGTTTATGAATTTACTTACTATATAATATCTAGTGCATCATGTTAGATATTCTAAAATACGTCATAAATATTTGAAGGAAATAAAAACAAAATGAAACACGAAACAAAAATTACCACAGAATATCAACTTTAATTGTTTTACGTCCGGGTAACTCTAATCTTCTACGTTTGTAATCGTCAAACTGGCGCAAACTAACCAGTACTGCGCGTTAGATTTCTAGAAAGCTATTCACGTACTTTATTGTATATGAGATTCAATTCGTTATGTCGAGAAGGAAAATAAATCATGTCACCTTATTTGTCGCTTGTCACCACCTCGACAATAAATTACCTTTGATATAATGGGAAATCGGGCGGAAGGTGCTAATGTCGCAGAATGTAAACTGACGAACTGACTGGAGCGCAAAATTGAGAGCGGAATTGACCAACAATTGGTGATTGCATTATTAGTTTATCTATTTACCTACACAGGGGATAATAGGAAGACAGACGCCTTAAGAAGAAGGGTGAATATTGGAGAAGTAAATGTTGCCTGACGCAGACTGCCGTGGATATTGAAAACGAAAATATGTTTTACGATTAATATGGGTTAGAGTCTCCTAGTACAAGCCGACGATGATTATGATGTTAGGAAGTCGCTTTTAGTAGCTATTGTGCTCCGATTTCCAATTACCGACAGCAAACAAGGCCAACCAATCATTTATATTTAACAATAGGTCTAAAATGGAGGAATAAAACACAGAACTAAAGTACACTTTATGTTTTTATATCTTTGTCCGCGTACGTCGTATGCCCACACACATATCCACTTCTCCATCATAATATCTACTTAATTTGTGTGTGTATCTATCAACACAACATAAACTCAACTGCAGTGTACTTGAGAGAAGTTGTAACTCACATATTACTCCACACTACCCACAGTACTCCAATCGGGATGTCATCACTGGATTAAGTTTTGTGTTGTATCAAATTTAAAGAATAAAGCATGAGTAATTGATAGATATAGTCAATTATGGTCGGAATAAAACATATAAAGTTCTAAAAAAAGGTGTATTTTCATGATAACAACTTTGCTCAAGGGTGTATGTGGCAAGTGTCATGCCTTTGACAAGTTCTTGTTTAGCCTATACATTTTAAGATGGAAGATATCACCACTCCGTGTCTAAGAAATCACAAGGTGCAACTTCATACTCACCAACTCTTTTAAATTGTAGTCTCACCATCGTATCGATTTAAAGGTCATACCCAGGAATATTTATTACTTTTAACTATTTTTTATCAACAGAAACTTAGTCGATGTTGTATTTTTAGGAGTCATTCGTTTGTTAATACGTTACGGAACAAAGAATAACATTGTTTGTTTGGCTACTTACTCATAGATCGAATATTTTAGAAAATATACTCGAGTGAACCAATCCTAGGTTATAAAATGAACGTTTCAACAGAAATAGATTTTACGTTTCCACTTAAAAATCTATGACAAGACTTAAACTCTTTCTATCTCACACGACGAAAACACCTTAACTATAAATTACCTTTGATACAGACATTTAGCTTCACGAATACATGAGTCATCTATAATTCAAGATGTGTTATATACACCATTTGAGATAAATTATCGGTTATTAAATAATAGTGCCTCGGATAATCTTTTGGACAGGGTGTTCTCTTCCTTACAACGATTATTAAAAATACGAAAATAGACGTAAATAAGCATTTACATAAATGTGGCTTAAAGAGAACAGAGTTTATCTATTTTCAGATAAATGAGAGATAAGTTTATGAGTAACAGCGTGTACGATTTTTTAAAC
This sequence comes from Sepiola atlantica, assembly GCA_963556195.1. Classification (NCBI taxonomy): domain Eukaryota; kingdom Metazoa; phylum Mollusca; class Cephalopoda; order Sepiida; family Sepiolidae; genus Sepiola; species Sepiola atlantica. The sequence continues at coordinate 37,440,446 of OY744519.1, read as the reverse complement.
AACTGAACGAAGTGTGAATATTTTCGGAGATAAATTAAATTGACTTTAAATAGTTATCAAGACAATTGGACGCATTACAAATACAGTTACGGCAATGGAACGAGGTCGTACCTATTTTCAGATGAAAATAACATTGTGTGGATGTGTATTGTTACAGATGAATTTTCGATTTTAGACTGAATAATTTTATTTTTTGCTACTCGATTATTTCGAATTTCAGTTTGCATATCTATCTTTGCAATGTTTATATCACACATATCTCCTTTATAATTACGAAACATCCGGGAGTTTGTGTTACTCGTATAATGTATACCGCCTCGAGCAATCGGATAGTATATGACCAGTCAAATTACTACAAGCTACATTGTGTTGTATTATACACTTAAACTGTTGAGAAAGTTGAAGAATTATCTTTGAAAATCTTTGTCTTGTAACGCATATCATAGCGCGGGTGTTTACATATTTGTTGTTGTCACGTTGATTGTGGCAGCGCATATGAAGTAGCTCTCTTCGCAGTATTAGATATCTGACGACTAAGGTAACTACTTTATACAATTATTTGTTTAAAATAACAGGAAACGAAATATCCGCCAAGGGCAACAACCTGAACCTGAGATTAGGATTTCTAAACTGCTGAGATTAACATAAATAGATATGGTTTGATATGGCTCAAAGAGTGTGTGGGAGACATAACACGAAAGGCCGTGTGGAATCACACAGCGTGTTAACGTTAAAAATGAGATAGGATGCACAAATATATTTATACAGTGTTTATTGTACTGTCTCTGTCTACTGCCATTTATCAGTGATTTAGAACGAAGATTAAGTCGAATAAATATTTTCTTACTGTTCTTCGTTTTGTTCCTACTTAGTCATTTTGAAAGAAGAAATAAGGTGCTTTGATTTCAGGATGACAAGCTCAAGTCTGGAAGGATCACAAGAAGCGAGTACGATGAAAATATGCAGCTATCGAGGTGTACATACACATTGTTAACCTTACTGTTTCTGTAACGATTACGACAACTTTATTTTCTCTGCATATGACACACGGTTCAAGCACAACTTGATATATTCAAAGTAAATGACAAGGTTTGCCATGAAGGACTTCTTAAAATTCATTCGTATTGTATTACTATACGAACATTTAATATAGTTAGATACTTCCTAACTAAAAGAAAAAGGAAGGTGTTCTTCGATGACCGTTCACCTAAAAAATCACTGCATGAGTGTAGGTGTTCCTCATTTTTATAAACGACTTATTTGATAGCATTGTGTCTTAGATGGGTATATTTGCCGATGACACCATGCTCTAATTTCGTCATGGGGGTAAAACGGACACGCACAGATGGGGCAATGGCGAAATCCTAGAGAAAGGGACCTCCAGTCTGTTGTGGAATGGGATAAAAAATGGATGGTAACATTTAATGTTGTTAAGACAAAGCTCCTTTCCTCTAACGACTACAATACACCCTCTACAATCGTGGCAAATAACAGCCTACCTGAAGGTTAAACGTTTAAACATCTCGGCCTAACATCCACTGGTAACATGAATTAGTAAACATTCATAGATGACATTGCCAAGGATGCTGCAAAGAAAGGTTTTTTTTCTACCGTGCTAGAAGATATCTGAAAGTAACCTATAGCTCTACATAGCCAACATCAAACCATGCGTTGAGTATCCTTGTGCTATCTGGGCTGGTGCACTATCCATTAGTCTCTCACTGTAATAATAAGTCAAATAAAAGAGTTGCTAATCTGATAGGTCCTTAGCTATCCATCAATCCCAAGCTTCTGTTCCATCGCCGCAATGTGCTTGTTTTAAACGTACTTCAATGATATGTGCTCAGATGAACTTGCTGCTCTAATGCACCTTCGATGTAAATACACTAGACCTACCCGACAACCAGCTAAATCACATCCATTAACCGTAGAGGAAACCAGAGGTCCCCAGATGGCGGACAGTCTTCTACTCGAATAACCTCTTTCCATTGAGCTGCCGGCATTTAGAACTCCCTCCATGCTCCCTCTTTCCCCCGACTCAGAAATGTACAACTAACGTTTACAAGTCTCCTGATGCTAAAATCCCAATTTAGGAGTACCCCCCCCAAAAAAAAAACATACTACCCTAATTCGTAGTGACCCTTACGTCTACAATGGGAACTTGCCTCGTTTGGGTTGAACTATGTAAAACGAAAACCAGTAGTAGTCATAGTAGTAGTTCATGTAGTTGTATAATGATTGTGAATACTCCAACACTAAATAAATAGAAATAACACTTTTGTTTCATCTATGGCTTTAAAAACTTACTCATGTTCAACTAATCTTATTGAATGTATTGTTTGAAATAACTGCTGTATTCTGACAGTTAATATATATTGTTCTTCGACATCAAATGACATGGTATGCCGTAAAACATGCAATAAAAGCACGCACCACCTGCACTATAAATACGCACTAAATAATCAATAGATCAATAACTTTTCAAGCTAGCCTTGATATTAAGTTATCAATTCATGGAGAGTAATCATAGTTCGTGACCAAATACACAATCTGTTATATTCTTATTTCTGGCGGCATACACATGAGTAGACAATTACCAGGTTAAACTGAATGAAAGGTCAAGAATCTATGGAGACAGTTTCTTTGTTATTATTTCATTATTATTTCCTGATCGTTCAAGACGTAGACCGAAGTATTTGATATTTTATTGCATCGACCAATATATTGTGGCATGATCAAGCCACAATACAATATGTGATATGTTGTGACACAACTATGTAGCCTTATTATATATATATATATATATATATACAAACATATATATATATGTACATATTATATATATATATGTATATATATATATATATGTACATATTATATATATATATATATATGTATATATATATATATATATATATATATATATACACTAGCGTACACCTTCTAGCCTAAATGTCATATATTAAAATTATACTTAAGCAGTGTTCGCACAAATAACCATAAAGTATATTGATATATATTCTATTATTATCTTTTCCGATGACCCGAATACATCCTATTTTTAGAGTGGATGATTTCTTTCCGTAATCAATTAAAGTGATGGGGAGTGCCTAACTTTCTATTTGCATTTACGCCTCCCCCATAAATTAGATTTTGTTCTTGTGGTGACTAGTAAAAATACGTTTTTATTAACTTTTGCTTACTTTTATAGGACAAAACGTATTTATAATATATATATATATATATATATATATATATATATATATATATATATATATATATACGAATAACAACTCATTGCTCTTTATTATAGAGTAGAGAATATATATATATATATATATATATATATATATATATATATATATATATATATATATATATATATATATATATATATATATATATGTATATAAGGAGTAGAAAGGTTCTGCCCATCGCCGGCCTTTATACTCTTTTTTGTCTATTAGTCAGACGTAGAGATACCACATGTCTTACATGACCAGTCTGGGTCGCTCTTGTAACGACAGGTTGAGGGTACAGGTTAGACAGCTTGTATGGCTTTGTTGCAGACTGACAGGGCAGGAGCCCAAACTCTCGGGAAACGCTTAGAACGACTGCTCAATCACCAGTTGCATAATAACGTGGGTAGTTGTATGTGTCATGTCGCGTATGGAAAGGGACCCTGCAATTATCTCCGGTGGGCTTTCCCGATGCCACAACCCTATGGACCCGGTCGCGACAAATGGACTGATTGTGTGAGCTTATTGGCACCTTACAAGCACTTACCTTGCCCAACCCACTCTATAACAAAACAAACATGTCATTACAAAAAAAAATCAAATCAAACTTAAACCAGACACCCAACAAAAAACTTCTTCACCTCCGCCCTTGAGACCCGAATTCAAAAATATCCGGGGACTTAGAACCAGCATCAACGACGTAGAAAGCTCTAAGTGAAATAAACCTTCAATCATCAAGCTCCTCTCACCACTTTGACATAATTGACTACCTCCCCCTCTAGCGTAAAGACTCTGACAAACATATGCACGGGCTAGGAGTTTATGTTCGGAACACCCTTCCACTGACTAGAGAACATAGATTAGAATCGGGGGACCAAGACTATATGTGCTTTAGATTGACTTTACTCAGCGTTAGTTACTTATCCGCCAATGCATGGAGTAGTGTTGCCACATCTGGCCTGGTGCATCATCTACTAGTCTCTCTCTCCTTGAAAAAGGTTCTAAAACGAGGCGCCAACCTAATATGTCCCTCACTGTCAACCAAGCTCAAGCCTCTACCCCATCACCGCAATGTAACATCCTTGTGTTTGTTTTACAAATACTTTAATAGATTATACTCCGATGAACTGGCTATTCTCGACATGAATTCACTAGACCAACTCGACAATTAACTAAATCACATCCATTCACCGTGGAAGTCCCTAGATGCCGGAGAGCTTTCTACTCCAATAGTTTCCTTTCTTCGTGCTGCTGGCCTGTAGAGCTACCTCACTGCTCCCTGTTTCCCCGACGGTACTGACATGCAGAAATTTAAAGCTAATGTAAACAGACATCTCGCTGCGGAGATCCTAATTTAGGTTTACTCCCCAAAACTTCATCTCTTTTCTCTTAGTAGCCCTTTACGTCTACAGTGGCGGCCTGTTTTTTTTTCGGGTTAACTATGTTTTAAAAAATATAAATATAAGGGATAACTGTCTGGGTATATGTGTTTGTTTGTGTGTGTATGTGTGTATTTGTGTTTCTAGTTTTGACACCCTCAATAGATCGAGTAAAAAAATTATATTTTCTAAATCAGCCAACCTCCGGTGAAATAATATCTCAGAATTAGAAAAAAAAACTTTTGAGGGTCAACGGGCCATTTGTTCCATTGAGGGAAGCTTGTTTCCTCCATTTTCTAACATGTTTATGCACTAATTTGGTAAACCTAATGATATTATGTATAATTTGAGTAAAATGCATGTCATTCCTTAACATTTATCCGGAAATGGAATCAGAGAGAGGGTCCAGGAAGAAATTCACTCTCGCTACCACTCTTAGTCCTTCATTTCTTCTTTCCTCCACTACCACCCTTTCCTACTTTCATTCATTCGTTCTGTCCTATTACCACCTTTTTTATTAATTCTTTTCTTCTTTCCTTACCATTCCCACCTTTTTTCCTTTTACCTCCCACTACCACGTTTTCACCCTTTCTTCTGTCCCTCCCACTAAACCATTTTCTTCTTACCATCATTATTTCCTTCCCACTAACACCTTTTCTTCTTTTCTGCTTTCCCTCCCACCACCGACTGTTCTTCTTATGTTTTTATTTTCCTCCCACTAACACCCTTTCTTCTTTTTCTTCACACCTTCACTTGTGTTCCTTTCTTTCCCTCCCACAACCACTCTTTTTCCGCTATTTAACCCGTACTCCGGTTTTTCATTTCTTATTTCCGTCCCACTACCACCCTTTCGTCCTTTCTCTTCTTCCAACAACCACCTTTTATTCCTTCTTTTTTCTATAATCCCCTCCCACTATCATCTTTTCTTCTCTTTCACATAAGGCTTGATGATAATAGTCTCTGCATCTTCTTTTTCAGTAGGAAAGTTGTGTCCTGGTTTTGTTTTTTGTTTAGCGTCTTTTTGTTCCTCGATCTCTGTAGAGATCTTTGGATTGCCTGTTTGTTGTTGTTTTTAGCAACACTTTCGATTCAGACGAGTATTTGCGTTGATTCCTTTTTTATAGCCGCCGTCTTGGTATTTACTTCGATTGGAGAAGACAGCTACTGCTGCTGTGGTAGCTGCAGTGGGGGCCATTTTTCTTTTGGTGTTTCTGCCTAGCTAGAATTAGGGGTGGCATTTGATAGTTTCCTCCCTTTTTCATGACTTTTGATTCCGTTTTAGGCAGTTCTTGACTATATGCCCTATTGCTTTGCAACGCCAACAATGTGGTCTTCTGCGTTTCACAATCAGTGAAAGTGACCAGCCATCATACTTGAGCTGGGTAGTGAGGCGCATTTTGAGTTGGTAATCGCCGATGAGGATGTTTCGTAGCCCGCAGACCGGAATAACAGCATCGACGTCATTATATTGGCTCATTTCAGTCCCTAGTGTTTTGTTGCTTACGTAACATGGAGCGCCGAAGATGGACACTGTAGGTTTCATTTTGTCTTTGTATTCCGGCTTGATTTATATTTGATTCCACTGCATATCGCAGGTGCCGACCTTTGCGACATCCTGCTTGGTTGGGAGCAGTATATTTCACATAAGGTAGTTCCTGTGCAGTGAGTAGGTTGCTGGAATCTTGAGAGACCCAATATGTAGTATAAGGGTATATTTGAGGTGTCGGTTAGTTCTCTTGTAGTGACGTGATGATGGACACAACTTTCTTATTGAGTATTTCCAAAGTACCCGAGATTAATTTCATGTTTCTTCGGTGTACGTTTGGTACACCTCTTTGAATTGAGTTCTATATTTGTCTAGCGGGAGTTGTGCCTAGGGCTTCCATAGTGCGTCCTGGGCTTTATTTGCTGTCACTGATGTCTCTGGAACTTCAGTAAGTGGAGCTGGAGAAGCAGTAGGTAAAGTGGCTGCAGTTTTTTGAGCCGGTGTAAGTGTTGATCGTTGCTCAGCTTTAATGGCAGAGTCTGTGAAAAGCAGTGGTGCCCATTTAACTGATCCGGTGGCGTCAGGAGCTGATAATTTGTTGACGGCTTTCTTCCTCGGCTTTGGTCTGGACTGTCTTATTGGTGAGGGCTTTGGGTCGTAACCCTCTGATAGAGTGAAATCCATGTATTTAATTCCCTCTGGTAGTGCAGCAGCCCCTCCATAAATGCACTGTTGGAGGTGTTCCGGTTGGTAGTTGTTCTGTGCATGAGCCAGGTCTACCGAGAACCACTTATTTATTTTTGGTGTATTCTGTCTCAACGCTGGGGAAGAGCTGGTGACAGACCTGTCTGTGAAAGGCGTCTCTTTGAACAGATTGTCACCGAAGGCAGCTCGAAATGCGGCAATGGTACTTCCGGATGTAGCACCGTTACTCTCAAACACAGCTGGAGCACCGGACATCGACTTAACTACAGCTCTTGCTGAATGTATGTCATTATTTTCCGGGCGGTGTGCCATGTCGACTTTGATTTTGGGTTTGGCTACCCCATTGGGAGAGTATTCCTTTATGTTGGCAGCTTCTTATTGGTTCGTACTCCTGTACGGGAAATAGTTTTATGGGTAGCTGCCGTCGGCATGCTTCAATTCAGCCGGTAACTCATGTCTGTGTCTTTTTAGGGTTTGCTTCCCCATTAGGTAAGTCACTCTCAAGGGGGGGAAACCCCTTTTGGTTTGTATTCCCGCAAGGTGAGCCCTTTTTAAAGGTAGCGGTCTGGCAATTAAGCATCCGAGGAATATGCACCGTACCTTTTAGCTCTGACATTAGAGGAATATCCGTTAAAGGGAGTCACCATTTGAGTCTGGGCTTAGGGATGTATCACACTCTTCAGCGTTTTTGGTGGTGGTCAGGGTCGTCATATCTGGAGTGCTCTCTTCCATGTTATGTATGACAGCTGAAAAAGGGGAGAGGAAGTGTAAAAGTTTACGATTTGATCTGGCGTTGAGACAGCATCGACTATAGAATCGGTTTCGCGCAAAAAGGGTAGCGTCAGACACGGCAAGAGGGCGATAGAATTGAGAGAGGGAAGGGACATAAGTTAATTAAAGAAGGAAAGTGGGTTTGACCCCATTTGTCGCTAGAGGCGTACTTGGATAGTCAAGTTTACATCTCTACCCGACCGGAGAAGGAAACGATAGAATACGTAGATAACACGGTGACAGTACAAAACGAGAGGTGTTACAAAATATCTAACCCCATATAGAGTACGGCGAGGAATCAGTAACTTAGACACAACCTTTCACTAAAAAGCAAAGCGTGAAAAACATATAGTACACTTTTAAGTATTTATTTGCAGAAAATACAACAGATGTACATTCAAAACAAATAAGGCATCAGATTATAAGGCCTAAAATAAGTTTTGCTTTTGTTTTGTTTTACGAAATTTGATAAGGGAGTGTCTAGCAACGAGCAGGTATAATTTTCTGGCTTATTTTCTTCTTTTCCTCAAACTAACACCCTTTGTCTTTTCTTTTCTTTTTTCTCTCAAACCACAATCCTGAAACAACTACTCGAACCAGTTATATACAATGCGCCCTGAGTGAGATATCGAGATGCCCACCAGGTAGAAATAAAGAGAATGCGCACCGAGTAGAGAATTATATAGAATGCGTATCGGGTATATATATATATATATATATATATATATATATATATATATATATATATATATATATATAGGATGTGCACCGGGTAACGATATCTAGAAGGATCAATAGGTAGATATATATGGAATACGCACTGGGTGGAGATATTTAGAGAATGCGTACCGTGTATATATATATATATATATATATATATATATATATATATATATATATATTTTTTTTTTAACTGAAAATATTGGTATTCATGGGGAAAAATAAAACAAAATTGGAGGGTAGTAAATATTTTTCTTTGTATTTTTAACTAAAAACATTCTTGGTTAGAAATGAAGCAAAACAGTGTCTACCCACCCAATGAATATGATTGGGCTCCATCGGTTTACGAGTGAGCGTTCATTTCTTACGCGGCAACCTAGCAAAAATAAATGACCGTAGGGAGGCTATTTTAGCTCGTACATATGTATACATATATATTTACATATATATACTAATATATATATATATATATATATATATATATGTATATACATATATATATATATATATTTATATATATGTAAATATATATATGTATTTTTTAAATATATACATATATATATGTAAATATATATATGTATTTTTTTAATATATATATATATATATATATATATATATATATATATATATATATATCGGTATGCATTCCCTATATATCTCTACCCGGTGTGAATTCTGTATATATCTCTACCTAGTGTCTATTAATTATATATATATCTGCCCGGTGCGAATTCTCCCTTTCTCTCTCTCTCCCCCCCTCTCTCTCTCTCTCTCTCTCTCTCTCTCTATATATATATATATATATATATATATATATATATATATTTCCCCGGTGCGCATTTTATATATATATTTCTATCCAGCGTTTATTCTTCATATATCTTCATCCGGTACATAGTCTTTTTTATCTCAACCCAATGCACATTCTAAATATACCTCTACTCGGTGTACATTATATATATATATATATATATATATATATATATATATATATATATATATATATATATATATATATATACACGGTACGCATTCTCTATATATCTCCATCCAGTGCGTATTCCCTATATCTTTTCCTATTGCGCCTTCGTAATATATCTTCCCGGTGCACATCATATATATATATATATATTTATATATACATATATATATATATATATATATATATATATATATATATATATATATATATATATATATATATATATATATATATATATATAATCGGAGAGATTCCTTCTAGTATTAATTATTTTTGACAATGGGACGTTTCTTTTCTTGAAATATTGAATAAATGATTTTATAATATTCCGAACATCAGACAAACAGCTTACTACACTCCTGCGGTCATGTAAGATTTTAAAAAGAAATAAATACCAAGTCATATTTCGTATTCGATTACTTTTTTGTTCTTTCCAACTTACATCTTACCCGGAATTGACATTGTCCACAGCATTTTAAAAACATACTACTACTATACACAGCAATGTTTCAAGCAAACTACGATTCTCTATTAACACTTCGTCTAGGCTAGACACAGTTTGCATATAAGAGAACATTATTCCGACTATCGGAGAAACGTGCCAGAACTAGCTGCTAGATGCACTTTCACAGAAGATGCCACAAGCACAACATAACACCCAACACTATACGAAACATCCACCTACCCGCCTGTCCCCACCTACCCATACTTAACCCAGCCAGAAAATGCATACATAACAATGGCATCAATAAAATTTTCCAATCCATCCATTGTAAACTTCATCAACTAATCAACACCATCACAGAAATCAACTCCTCAATATCCACTCCCACAGAACAATCGACACACAATATAACTAGAGCTGTCAATGATGCCCATCACCATTGCTTTAACCTTGAGAAAATCCGACTTAAACGGAAATTCACTTGGCTTTTACAGAAATATTCTCAACCTCACATCACCAGGAACACTGATACCACCAGAACCTACAACTCCAACAACCATCTCACTACCCCTCCCCCTGGTCAATGGCCTCACCGGCTCTCTTACTACTGCCGAGACGCCCACACAAAACTTAAGATCGAGACTCAATTCTGTGGAACAGCCTATCACCTCAAATGGCTCACAACATTTTATCAACCTACCCAAGACATTCCTAATAATACAACCCACGCTACAAATTCCTTCCCTGTCTACCAACTTGACAACCCACTACACCCACCACCTAGTAACCACCTACTTGATCCAAAACTTTCTAAATTAAAACAGAGGATTCTTGATATACTCCAACAAGAACAACCCCCCCATCACCCCTAACATCACCATACCAAAAGCCTTACCCTAAAAACCTGAAAAAAAATCTAGTTTAATTACCCTCTGATAAAGGCAATAAATTCTGCATCATCTCTCAAGACTCCTACAACACACACCCCCTCGAACACCTAAAAAACAACAACCTATACACCCCCGCTCCCAACATTTCAGCCACATTAGGCAAACACTCTATTAACAACACCTGGTCCCAAATCTGTTTCTACCGTAACCTCCCCAATAAATACAAAATTAACTTCAATACCAAAATCAGCAAACTCCTCATCTTCTACCACCTCATTAAAACACAGAAGATCAACACACACACAAATTAGACCTATAGTCTCCAGTATTGAAGGACCACTCTATACAATCTCCTGGCTTCTCTCTCAACTACTCAAACCTCTACTCCCCACCTTCCCCGTATATATAACTAGAGAGAAGAAGGGGTAATTTCTGCGAGGTTATTCAAAAGTTAACGTGAAATTAATGTGTCGGCGTTTCTCTCTTTTATTATTATTATCTGTTTCAATATCAGTCGATGTTCAGGTACGTAAAAAATAGCATTTCGATATATATTTATATGTTCATATATATATATATATATATATATATATATATATATATATATATATATATATATATATATGAACATATAAATATATATCGAAATGCTTTATATATATATATATATATATATATATATATATATATATTTTCAATGTCCCCCTATACGATGTCCTTGGTAAAATCCCCCTTCTCTCTATATATATTTTGCTCTTTTCCTCTCTCTGTAATGCGTTCCGTTATAAGGTGTGCTATCTATCATCTCTAAAATCATATATTTAATATGTGTCAATACGCTCCTTGTCAATTTTGTTTTAAATAAGTCATTCCCCCTTCTCTCAAAATATGTATTAGATATGGTGTCGCTCTCTCTCTATATGTATATTTAATTGGTGAGTGTAAATTTTTATTTTCTCATTTTCAAAAATGCAGTCACCTCACTTGGAGGCTTGACAGTACGGGAGGTTGAAATAAATTAGTTCACCGGTGATTATGAGATTCCGTTTTACTTGATGTTATGTTATTCTTGCTCTGTTTATTACATTGAGCTCACATAGCCGGATCTCTTTTCGGAATTTAGTTCAGTATATCAGTGTTGGATAATGGCCCTATGGGAGTGGACGTATGTTTTGGGAATCGTTGATTTGACTTGCGCTAATTAACGCAGGGCAGTCGAGTGCAGAACAGGGCTTGTTCTCACAGTTGGAGCTGGAAGACGTGACAAGGTTACCGTGTGATTAGACCCCAGATACAGGGTCAGTCTGCATCTCGAGACGCTGTGACGTTACAGGCCCTTGCGTGGGAAACAGAGGCTATGTTACGTCACTCGTTCTTGTGAGAAGCGAGTTTTAGTCAGTCTGATTCGGAAAGCGAACCGAGAGGACGTGCGATTCACAATGGAAAGATAAGAGATATTTCCCCTAGGGGAGTGCAGGCGCGAGAAATCCTTCTCCCTCTCTATGAATAGTTAAGACAACATTAAAAACTAACTACGATAAAGTAGTGATTGCTCTCTCTCTCTCTCTCTCTCTCTCTCTCTCTCTCTCTTGACGTAGCCCCAGTAGAAATAACAACGCTTGTAATAAATTAATTAAATTCAAAAGAAGAGTTTGTCTCCGGAGTGCACCACATGGATTTTATTGCAGAAAACAGACGGCATGGTTCTATAAGAAATAATTCATCCACTGGACGACACGACCAACCCTCTGCACGACGAGTATACGAAACGCGTACTGTCTCGGTCCAAGCAGATAATAGGCTATGACATCAGTATATATATATATATATATATATATATATATATATATATATATATATATATATATATGTGTGGGGGGGGTGTGCATACTAAGAGTAAGACCACGTTTTGCTTGTGTATTATATAAAATAGTGCCAACGATAAATAGCAAAACTATTTCGTAAAATATTTAATTTGAGAACATTTTTAATGCACTTTTACTGAAGTCAAACTGTGTACATCGGGACCGGACCTTCACCTTTCACTGCTTTTTCAGTTATTAATATCACCTTCTCCATGAATAGAATCCGACAGAAAAAGATAAGAAGCATGAAACAGAAGAACGTCAAGCTGATTCAACAAGAGATACAATTAGAGGTACAAAGAAGAGTGAAATAGCTATTAAGGATATAGTTTATTTCTTTGTTTTCCGCTATATTACGGTGAGATAATTCATGTTTACATATATGTATTTACTTTTAAATTGAGAAAATAATGTTAACTTTAAATGTTGTTATTGTTATTGTATTATGATATATGAACATTATTTTATTTTAAAAAAGTTTAACAAATTACTGCGTTATAAATCATCATACAGCAATGAACAAGCCTATTTAATGAAAGTTATCAAAAATAAATATATCAACATAATGGGTCAGGTCAATGAAGCAAGGGTTTTAAAGGTAATTGCTATTAAGTGCTGCATTGCATTCACATACAACCGAAATTAGGAAAAGTATATTTTCACTAATGTCGGTGTCGTCGTTCGTAGATATTGTGAAAATATATTGATAATACAAAGTAAGTGATTAACAGTAAAACCCTAATCATGATGTGCACTAAATACTGAATACAAAATACAAATTTAAGTTGTAACATATACTGCTCAATCGATGAACATGAAATCTTTCAAATTAAACTCAACTATATTAAACTGTTAGGCGTTGGTTGACTATATTCCGTCTGAATTATAATGTAAATCACTGGGACTCCAATAATTTGGTAAAAGAAAATAAAATCAGACAAGTATTGAGAATTACTGTAAGTCATGTTAATTTATACTGACTGGATGTTATCAATGTTGGTTGTTGTGCATTTGTATTTATTTTGGGATCATTCAAAGTCTTCTTTGAGATCATTCAAAGACTTATAATAACTTTGTTATACGTCATTTTTGTTGTTTGCAGCGTCATACAAATAAAATTAATGTCACATTAATTCTGCGGACCGTCAGATATTTTTCATGATCTACTATATGCGCAGTGACAACTGTTTGAAGACTAATTATCTAAATGTTTGTTAATGTAATACATTTAATGGTGTATAGCATATAGTAACTTGTTATAAACAGTAATGACCAGAAACTATTCATTAACATATATATGTAACGTACTTATGAAAATGATGTGAGGTTATACTGGCTGATATCATATTTGTATGTTCGTGTATTTTTCTTCCTATTTACTTGCCTCTTAACTAAGGCGGTGTAAGATAGAATGTCGGTGTTCAATGTAGGGGGAAGTCAGTTCAGTATTGAAGGGGTTCTACTTCACTCACGGAGAACAGAAAATATGAAGTGTAGTATCAGAACAGATACTACAGTTTGTTCCTAAAAAACGAACAACTAAGAGATCCATATATACTTACCTCACACAAAGACAGCGTTAGGTACGGGTCGTTTTTATATGTACGGAACACTTTACCCCCCATAAAGGGTACTCTGGATTGGGACAGAAATTCAAATAGTCTAAGACTGTTTGCAGAAATGGCGAAATGTAGTATCACAATTATTATATCTTGGACAACTATACAATCGATAATTCGTTTTTTTATTCGTAATTATTTTTATGTAAAGCTTTGAATATATCTATTCTTCTGCGGACCATAAACATCTTTGCACAATCAAGCAGTAGTCTGTAGACCACCGATTGGGGAGCAAGGATCTAGAGGGTACTTTATGTTATACTTGCTAATGTTACTTTAGCTAAGATGTGAACGCTGAGATATGCAGTTTTACAAGCTCTGCCATTTTCTTTTCATTATTTAGTTTTGTATATGTATAAGGATTTTAAAAAGCGGACATCATTAAGTTTATTAGGAAAATGTCTGACTACAAGGTTTACATATGTTTTGCTGATATATGTGATCATTTACAGATATATGGGGCATTGCCATTATTTGACCGTTGGAAAATATGTATTGATTCAAACAGATTATTATGATTTTATATTTGATTTTCTTATTTATTTTATTTTCATTGCAAAATGTCAGTTTAATATGCACGTCATAAGGTTCCTCATTGGTTATTTCATTTTCATTTTCAAAATAAAAATATTTCTCATGCCTAAGGAAAAATGCGATATGAAGCCATGTTTTAAACGTCTAAATTAAATGTATTTCAATTACTGCAGACAGAAAATATAAAATAGAGAATAAGTCGGTATTGAGTAGATGGTTATACTGTATATATATATATATATATATATATATATATATATATATATATATATGTAAAGGAGTAAAGCTACCAACATTTGTAGAATGTTTTTTTCAACATTTATTTATTATTTTGTTGTTTTACCATTTTATAATTTTATATAACGCGTTTCAAGCGGTGGTCCGCTTTCATCAGATATGAAATGGATTTTCATATCTGATGAAAGCGGACCACCGCTTGAAACGCGTTATATAAAATTATAAAATGGTAAAACAACAAAATAATAAATAAATGTTGAGAAAAACATTCTACAAATGTTGGTAGCTTTACTCCTTTACATATATACTTTTCTCTCGTTGGAACTGCACTAATACTGCACTACCCTCTTTTCTCTCTCTCTCTCTCTATATATATATATATATATATATATATATATATATTCACTCATATATACACGTCCACCAGTTTAATATTACCATGTATTCTTATCTAATGTTACCCTTGTAAAACTAATTTGTTGTCTGACCCCAAAGTCAGAATGTTTCTGTAGACACAAGCTATTGTCATTATTTGATTCTCTCAAAACGGTGATTAATTCTAGTGTATCTTGTTTTCTTTTATATAAGTGTTTTTTTTATGTAATGTTTTTGATTTTGATAACAAAGATATTCGAAGTGTAACGACCTCATGAATAGATCAGTGCTTAATTAAATTTGATCTTCAAAACACCGTGTCGTTTTCATTTAGAAATCATAGAATTACGCATTTTGTTTAAGAACCCATGTCAGAGTGCGTTGTTTATTGCTGATCAAAGGTTGTATATTCGTTTGTAAAATGCAATTCCATCAAGATACGATACTTTGGTTTTTTGTCGGCTATTCGGTCTTTAACGCTTTAATTTTATATAGCATTGTTCTCGCTAAAGGCGCAATATCAATGAACGCATATTATCTTGAATGATTATTCAGGCGGTGATATGTATCGCTTAAGTCTAAAAAGTGTTTTTTGATCTGATACGTTTAAATCTGAAATAAAACTAAGCCGTTTATGGTTCAGTTGAAAATAGCATTTTAGTTTGCCATTTTTGGTTGAGTGAGAAAATACCATTTTAGTTAGCCATTTATGGTTTAGTAGAAAATAGCATTCTAGTTTGCCATTTATGGTTGAGATCAAAATACCATTTTAGTTAGCGATTTATGGTTAAGTAGAAAATAGCATTTTTGTTTGTCATTCATGGTGGAGTGAGAAAATACCATTTTAGTTAGCCATTCATGGTTAAGTAGAAAATAGCATTCTAGTTTGCCATTTATGGTTGAGATGAAAATATCATTTTAGTTAGCGATTCATGGTTAAGTAGAAAATAGCATTTTAGTTTGTCATTCATGGTGGAGTGAGAAAATACCATTTTAGTTAGCTATTTATGGTTTAGTAGAAAATAGCATTTCTGTTTGCCAGTTACGCGTAAATATGACATCGTTTTTAAGTAAGCCGGTAAGGCTTAAGTGTAAAGTGTTATTTTACAAAGACGATTATGCTTAAATGTGACATAGCATTTTAGTCAGTCGGTCATATAAGTGTAAAATAGAAATTTAGTCAGTCGCTAATGCTTGACTGTTGCATAGCATTTTAGTCAGTGTATCATGCTTAAGTGTAACAGTCATTTAGCCAGCCGATTACGCTTAAATGTATTATAGCAGTTTGCTCAGCCGATTAGGATTAAGTGTAAATAGAATTTTCTTTGGCTTTAATTGATTTTTATATATTCCATTATTACTTTTAGACACGGAGTTGACATATATTATTTTCTATTCTTCTATTATATATGTAGGTCAATTAGTCTGTCACAGTTATGTTTGAAATACTATTTTCAGATACATCTATGAGATAATATGTCTATTCATCGGTTGATTCGTCAAACTCAAAGTTGAACTAACATTTTATCAGTACACATGCGTATCCAAAGCCGTATATTAAGTATGTTGGTTCATTTTTTCAATGTCCCGTATAAGTCAAGCTATCTCAAGATATTCAATCGCATGAAAGTTCTGTCAGCGGAAGGACATCAGTGTTAATAAAATGGTGAACGGGTAATGTTTATCTAAGTATTTGTCTGCAAAAAGCATTCGGAAATTGCAATCACTTTGTCTGGATTCTTACATAAGTATTAATCTATTTCAGCATATTTCTCCCAATAAAGAATTCCATTTTCTTTCAAAATGGCGTCGATTTATCAGCTTTGAGAGGTGGCGGCGGTCAAGCGGATAAAGACGTGGAGTGATGTTTTCCAAGTTCTAGTCCAATCGTTTCAAAAGCCACACGGTCAATCATAGATGTTGCCAAGATTAATCTGGAATTACTCGAAATAGTCTGATCAATAACAACAAAAGAATCAAGCGGATCAAAGAAGTTGTACCATATTGTTTCATGCAAACTTACTTTTGTATAATTTGGATTATTCGGACAAATGTTCTCGTCTTGAGTGTTTCTCAATACGCAGTGACGTACCGGATAAAGTTCAAAGTAAAAATTCAGTTCTGTTAACAGTCTTTTGAAAGTTGAAGTTTTTATCCTCAGTGCCTCATAGATGACAACGACAACATGGTATTCCTTGTGAATTAAATAATGGGTGCCGTTCGATATTATATGCAGATTTCCGAGTTCAACAGAAATATTGCTCAGTTCGACAAGATGCACCTGAAGAGGGTTGGAGGTTACATCGGCCGAAACTTGTAAGAATAACACTCAAGATAAGAACAGTAGTCCAAATAAAGAAGATTATACAAATTATCAATACTCATCTAACAAATTCAGCAAACACTTACTTTCTTGCGAAATACGTGCATTGATAATTGTAACAAAGTAGTTTATCTGACTTTTCATAGTTGTTTCCAGATGATATTACAATAAATTGTTAGCGTAACAATCATCCCAAAATGTGTGTTACATCGGCGAATATGTTGTTGCCCCAGATTATTTATAAAAACTGGCGGATTTTGTTATAGTGGCATATACTTTTTAATTTTACGTCAAACGTCTACGAGTGAAAGCGTAATCAGGTTATTTGTAATATTAAAAATGGAGTTCAGTCATGTTCGTTAAAAACGGGGTCTCTTAAATTGTATGTGTGTAACAATTACCATTTGTAATCGATATGGATACTTTATTTCTAATTCTGCTGTTGAGCAGTCGGTATTCATAATAATAGAACGATCACATTCGACACCGCACAACAGTGTACAATTAGTTAGAGACTGTTTGGAGTGTAATACTCCAAATAAATAATCATTAAAGCATCTATACTTATGGAAAATAGTAATTTATATTGAGTGATATTTGATTGAAAAGTAATTTATCTACACATAAATGGCATATTTTGTAAATTGTGCCTTTCTTTATATATATTCTTATATAAATAAAATGTTACGTGTCTTTGTTATTTGTATCTATTCGAATTACAGGTAATTTATGTTTATGTATTATTAATCGAGCATTTATTGAAATTTAAAAAAATGATATGGAATTAAGTAAAAAAAACAGACTTTTTTCAAATACTAATTAAATTATTTTTAATTACGAAATAAATCACAACAGAATGGAATTTCTATTTTTATCGGTAAATGACATGTAATTAAATAGTTTATATATAGTTGAAAAAAATGAATTATTATCTCACCCATCGACATTGGAAACGCTTTAACTGTTGAATACACATGCATTGGTTTACAGCTGTTAAAGCACGTAAAGGATCAAATTATATGGTATTAAAAGATTGACAGTTTTGACAGCAAGTTATATTCTATACCCTTATAGAGATTAAACATACTTTATCTTAAATAATAGTTATTGATTTTAACAATTCGTTCTATTAATAATTTAATAGTAACATGATGAAAGAATTATTTTGCAAATTTTATCTTAAAAAGTAATACTAATTTTCTACGAAAACGAAATAGATTTAAATAGCGAAACCACTCCCGAGTACAACCGTGTTAATATAAGTAGTTACAATATTCCGACTCTTGTAATTATACGTTTCATTACGCTACAAATATATCGGAATGAGGAAATTGATATGGCTGGCTAAAATTACCATGACTTTGAAAATGCCGCATATTAAAATAACGTAAATTTCCCTGCTATTGGCTGCTTTTTTATGTCTCGTAAGTCACAGTCAAATAAAATACATGTTTATTTTAACAACATACCTTTTTATCAAATAAAAGCAACATATACAAAACAGAATAATTCACACTACTTCGCTCCGTTCCTACCGTGAGTGGGACATTTCCTTTACGATCATCCATGGGATGCGTTCTCGCTTTTAGTCTTACAGCTACTAATCATAAAAATAAAAATTGCAAATTTGAAGAAAAGCCCTTTTATTCAGATGGTGACGATGCCTTATACTGTGCTAGCGTCAAATAACATTCCAGGATATGTATATCTGGGAGCAATATACCATTAATTTCTCATCGATCTTAAGTGATTCTCTACACGTGCTATTCGCTCAAAGACTTCCAACGAAATCGCCTACATCTCTCATTCTTATCGCCTGCTTTCTCTTTGAGACGTATGACATCACGCACGTTCTTTGTTATGTAGGTTAAAGTGACATGTGAATGCCCACTAGCTGATCGTATGATTCAATTTCATATGTTGGTGTAAGCGTTCGTACACAAATCTAAGAATCCAAATCATCAGAGTGGGACTAGCAAACGTACGATTTAAGATAACTAGGCAGACACCACTTAGTTTATGTTATATGTGGATAACATGTACGCAAGTGTTATTTTATTCACATTGTTTGATCGTACACTGCGAAAGGATCTTCACTAACTTTATCTAATTTTTCGCAGTTACTCAACTCGGTGAGAATACATAATCAGGAGTTTATATGAATCGGCTTTCATGACATGGGGACACATTAATAACTTATGGTCGTTTTCAAGCCGAATATTAACAAATGCTTTCTTTTTCCGCCAACTTACTTCAATATTGGCATCATTATTTTATTTGTTTAAAGAATATTTTATATGTAATGCGAATGCCATATATTTTTAGAGAAGAAAAAAGAAAGTAACTGTTCTACATAGTCTGAAACTTTACATGCCTTTATTATTTCAGATGAAGAAAGCAACCAGGAGAATTATATAGAGTTCCGGATAGTTGTAAATAAGTGTACGTTTTGTTTTTAACTTTACTTATATTGGTATTTTAATTGAACTAATATACATATCATTTAGAGCAAATTGTATCCATGGTGGGAATGTAATAATTATATTAGCTCATGGATTTTACAACATAATGATAGCATTTGATTCATGGGTTTGAATGTCAGTTAGAAGTTGAACAATACAGCAGGGTAACATAATATGTATTGTAACCTAAAATGTTGGTTACCCCTTACAAAATGCACCAACAAAAATGCAATAAAGCACACAACAACTGAAGATACATTGTATAGATTCTGAGTATTTACTTACCGAACGGTAAAACAAAAAAAAAATTATACTAATAGAAACATAGATAATGCGCAAGAGAATTTGTAATCGATTCACATTATTCAATTTCATTAACACTGTCAGACATCGAGTAGTACTGTATGAGCAGTATTGTCTAGCAAGTAAAATGACGCAACGCCATGACTTGGCTAATATGTGCTTTGATAATTTTTAGAGTCAGGAACTTAACGTACGCTGAATTGTTAATTTTGCAAGGGGTAACAAGGCTGTTGCACCACAGTATATACATTCATCCCATAAAAAGTGTATAAACGCATGATTATATTGCATAACAATACTTTCTGAAAACTATATAGCATGCTATTCTATTTACACCCGTTTAATGGTCTAGCTAAAAGCTATTGTTAGTTACGGTATAAGAATTATAATTAAATTAGCACCTTATTAAGTAATACATTAATTACTGTCGTCCATATTTCCCTGTTCAATCAAACGTTTGTTTCATCTAACGGGCACTTTACTTGGCGAGTAATATCTCTAAGTAAACCATAGTGAAATAAATAAATAATGTAGTAAACTATTAAATTATCGTCGTTCCGTAAGTAAGCGAAAGCTTTGTTCCAGCCAATGACCGACCCTAAAAACATTATTGACCCAGGTCACATGGCGATCACGAGTATGACCAACGAGCATAGCTCTAAATACAATAGCAATTTCGTACACCATTCTACACTAAGCATTTTCAATATATAAAGTACAAATATGTGTGTGTATATCTGCCGAAACTTGAAAACTACGAAACAAACATAAACGAACCTGGTATTTTTTGACCGGCGTTTTCTCACTTGAATAATATATCTAAAAGAAACAAGATGAAATATCGATGAGCGATGTTTCTGAATAATTTAGAAAAATTGCTGTCTTATTGATCGGAATCTATTTATGTAACACTTATCGTATCTAATGTTTTACCCTGAAGTATATTTTTTAGCTTCTTACATCAAGTGGTTTCATGCATTGTCTGCAGCTATTTCCATGTGAAAATATCCGTTGATTAACAGTGAAAAGTTAATAACGAAATGAACGCAGAAAAACAATTGAAAAAAATTATCATGAACGAAAGGTTTAATCACAACATCCAATACTCTTTCACAAAGACTACTTGCAGCGCATAATAGACACAGAGCAACACATACACACACACCCACACACACACACCCACACACACATATGTATGTATATATATATATATATATATATATATATATATATATATATATATATATATATAGTTGGTTAGTTAATTAGAAGAACGAGTTAACTTTTGAATTTTGTTGTTTCATTTTTACTTTTGACTGCCTTTATTAATACACGTTTTTTTTGGATTCAAATGATCTAACCCGAGTAAAACGTGTGACCCAAATGGTCACAGTTTCTTAGAATATATATATATATATATATATATATATATATATATATATATATATATATATATATAATATTTAGTGTATCTACATAAACTGTTATAAGCAGATATAATCTTGTGTGTATCTATTTTCACTATATACTTCAACAGTGCTCAATATGTAAGTAATGACTATATATTTATATCAATCAAGCTACACAGAGGCCGGACAATTCCATACTGGGATTAAACGCAGATACCTCTGTATAGCTTGATATCCATAAATATATTTACATAACTTACTATATATATATATATATATATATATATATATATATATATATATATATATATATATATATATATATATATATATGTATATATATTTACATATCGTGTTGAATATAAAAGGAAACTCATTATTAGATATCCTTTGGTAGATACTTTCAATAGTTCGAATTAGGATCTTTGTTTCGGAGTGGAATTGGCTGATGAATTTGGATTTGTCTCGGGCCATCTTCAAGAGAATGAGGTTAATTAGGTATATACCGCATTCCACCGAAGATGGACCCATATGGGTCTGAAATTATTTTGGAGACAAATCTAAATTATGGCAAATTCATCAGCCAATTTCCCTCAGAAACTAATATCCTAATTTGGACTATTGAGTAGATCTACCAAAGGATATCTAGACATGACTTGTTTCTCATATTCAACAATACTTGCCTGCAAGAGAAGATGCTCCTTATATATATATATATATATATATATATATATATATATATATATATATATATATATATATATATATATACTTTAATTATGGTGCGTTTATTATACAGAGAATGACGATGCCCAGGTGTTTTTTTCACATTGATTTTTTTATTAATTCTTATATTTTATAATATTTACATTTTTTGTTGGCGAAGCAGGATGTACTCAGCACTGATTTGATTGGAGGAAATGTAAGTAGAGTAAAAAATATTGAAATTCATTCAGATAAATTTATAGTTTTTAAGCCTCTAGTGACAGATCGGTGTTCAGAAGCATTAAGAGCATTGTATACTTGTAGTTGTAAGCCATGAAAAACTTATTTACATTCCTATTATTTTTTTTATATAATCCATATAAGTTATAAAACAAAGTAAACTGTCGTATTTAAATTTCTAATTAGATACCAACTATATCGTGTACACGATTAAATACGCTTATTGACTAATATAATGCACGTTAATAACACAAACCATACATACATGTCTCGACTATAAGCTGGATACCAATTCCTATATATTTATACTGGGCGCTGTGGCAGTATACGGTTTGCCGATTTTATTCTTTCGATTACAGATGTTTTTATTTCTTAACTAAAGGATAAGTAGTTTGACAAACTCAGAAAGGGGCAGGCAGAATGTTGTTGCCCAAGATATTTACGTAGGGCGTTCAATAAGTAATGCTTCTGACCCATTTCCCATAGCAGAAGATTAATGAAACTTGGCACACTTATTAGTGTTTCTCTACATAGAGACCACTCAGAGTTATTCATTTCTCCGATCGTTTCATTTATCTCTGAACACCGTTTTTGTAGAACACCTCAGGTTGGTCCGCTACCCACTTCTAAACTTCAGAAATCAAGGCTGCATAATCTGGGAAACGCTTATCTTTCAAAAAGAACTTCATGGCTTGGAAAAAATGAAAGTCAGAGGGTGCAAAGACAGAAGAGTAAGGGTGATTTTGGATGATTACATAGCCACACGCCCGTGCTTCTGATCTGGCGACATGCGAGTTGTGGACCGGGGTGTTGTCATGCAGGAGGAGGATATATTTGCTGATCATGCCCCGCCTCTTGATTTTGATAGCTTCTCTTAATTTCATCAAAAGTGAAGCGTAATAGGCTCATGTAATTGTTGTTTCCTTTGCCAGGAAATATGTCATGACTACTCTGTCCTGGCCCCTAAAAGACTGTGCGCATGACCTTACTGTGCCAGCGGAGGGCTGCACTTTTGCCTTCTTTGGAAGTTGTGGGTCCAAGTGCTTCCACTGCATTGACTGGGCTTTGGTCTCTGGACTATAGGGATGCACCCAAGTTTAATCCTGTGCAATCGGTCTTTGACAAACTTTGACTCATCTTCTTGGCACATCTCCAAATGTGTCTACGTACACTCGACGAGTTCATGCTTCTGAAAAGGTGTGAGCAATCTGGGAAATCATCTGACAGACATCTTATGCATATGCAAATGGGCATGTATGATAGTTTTTAAATACCCTGTACTAATCTTGACTTCTTCGGCTATTTGGCGAATAGTAATGTGTCAATCTTCCAAAATGGCAGTCTCAACTTGACGAACATATGCCTCATCAATGGCAGAAGAAGGACGATAAAGTGTGGGATATGTTTACACAGACTCCTGGCCATTCTTGTATTCACGATGCCAGCGTTTTGCAAGGTCATATGATTGGGCATCATCACCATATGTTTTTTTTTCATTTCATGAAAAGTCTCCTTTGGTGTGCGTCCTTTTAAATACACACACCGGATCACTGCGCGACACTCAATTGGATCTATTTCACACCTGCCTCAGTTCAAACACCCTGTAAATCATAAACCACAATTTGTTCAGAGCTGTTCATGCGCAACTTAACTCATACATATATAAATAATTACAAATGCAAAATTTCATCTAGATCAGACAGCTGGATGTGGGTCACGGGTATTACTCTTTGTATTTTGAAAAATGGCTGCTGTTTATAAAATAGGTGTTTTGCATGAGATTAATAATTATATTAACACGGGCATAGGCATTTCTTCAATCTGTTCTCGATATCTCATTCAACTAGTAAATCATTAATTTTATGAAGTGGAAGCTTTAAATAATATAACAAACTATCGCTTAAAATATGAATAAAACACATTTTTGAGAGATATACATTTTAGGAATTAGTGAAATGTTTCAAGTATGATGATTAACACTTCTTAATGTAACGGTTTCAGTGGTTCGTAGCGTGTATGGCATGTTATACACCCTTTGTAGTCGTCGAGAACTCAGGTGTGTGACTGTTAGTCGTTACACTTACTTTGAAGCCAAGTGTTTAGTTTTTTTAAAAAGGTTTATTTATCAGAAGAGTAACAGTCATAAAGAACACCAGGGGAGAAACACGTGGTCTTGGACTGGAGAATTCCCCCGTGCTCTGTTATTGACATTAAAAGTCGATTTGGTATTTTTTAATATTTTTATTATAATTGTCACGTGTATGATGCCGTAATCCCAAACGAAATCTAGGCGTGAAAATAAAAAGAGAGATAAAGCAAGACAGACAGATTGATTGATTGTGTCCTTACACCAAGCTATATTGTGCGCCCTTTTTTTGAAAACGGAACTTTCTACACGTCGCCTTTACTTGACGTTTCGCCTTGAAGGAGAAGTCTCTCTACCACGATGTCATGTTATTTTGCTGACTTCGCATTTAGTGATGACATCTCTAACCCTCAGGTGTAACTGTAATTTTCCATTCAAATAAAGGTGTTCGTTGTGTAACATTAATAATCAAAAATCAGAAGAAATATTGTAGAAACACGTACCAAAATAATAAAATGATAATGAAAGTGCAAGAGAGTTAATTAAAATTAATAATACTATATATTAAACAAATTCGATTAGTTCTTTACAAATATAATATGTTTATCATTTGCATTTGAGTCTTTATTAACTAAATGTTGTGAAGTTGTCCAACAGTAAATAATAAATAAAGGAAGTCAAGTCGAGGGTTGGTTTAACAAGTGTATTAACAAAGTAAGAAAGTGACTAGCACTTGGCTAGACAGTTACAAGACTGTGCTATGTCTTCTCTGTGTCTCTGGTGACTCGCACTATTTATAGTGACAGCCGGTGTTGTTTCTCCTGTGTAAGAACGGCCGGTGTAACACTAAAAATATATATTTTATATAGAAAATAGATTTGAAATTTTAAAAAAAATCATAATAATAATAATAATAATAATAATAATAATAATAAAATGAAATATAATAATAATAATAATAATAATAATAATAATAATAATAATAATAATAATAATAATAATAATAATAATAATAATAATAATAATAATAAATTAAGTTATGGGCTTACAATACTTTTAGCAATATGGGTTAACAACTAACTGTATCTACCATTTACTTTTCCTCTTTTATTTTTCAGCCACGTTATGATTATATGGTTGAACATTTTCTTCAGACTTTTAACTTTGCTTCGAATTGATTGCATGCTGATCAATGTAAGAATTTGCCGTTGTTTTAACTAACAGAAGTATCCTCATTTGGGAAAAACTAAAAGTGCATGCATGTGTTACACTTTAAAAGTTAAAACTAATAATGTTCTTAAAACCTGTTTTTCGTCCGATTTCCCCACTTTCGTCTCCAGACCTCTCCGTTGTTTATGTGGAAATTTCTCTTTACTAACTGTCTATTTTATACACTAGTGTAATGTTGTGTACATAACTTACATCATTAGAGGATAAATCAGGAAACGCGACATACAGACATTTATACGGTTATTTTAGCATTTTCCTATTCGTATTGCCTATCTTCGTCTATCTTCGCCTCCACGCAGAACTGACCCGGAACACTTGTTTCTTTGTTAACGACAAAAAGTAACATGATCGTCATCTTCTGTGACGCCCCTTTGTTATTTAATCTCTTACCTCCTGATTTTACCTTTGGGTCATTCTATCTGATTATTAACTCGAGGAAACAGATCCATTTGCCAAAAGGTGTGTCACTCTAAATTGCACTAAGCTCGACACTTGTCAAAAGTCATACTAATTAATTTACTCTCATGCGACATAATGCCCTCCACAATGTAATCCATGCAGACAGCTGGTTATTAGTTAGGATATGTTACTGCGTCAGCGAAATCAACAAACTAATGGATGATATTTAATTAAAATAATTGAAGATATGATTATCACGTGCGCACTTGTGCATGATGTCCGATACGCGTATGGAAATCACGCTAAAATATTTCACACCGGTTTTGTATGAGCAAAAATAAACTTGCATTATCTGATGTATACACTAGCAAATAAATAACTGGTCTTAATTTCATGTAAATAGAATATTTATTGATTGTAGGTGACTTTAAATAAACAAGCGTATGTTGACAGCTCTGCTATCGTACCCTTCCACTGATACGTCGTCGGTATGGATAGTTACATGCGATACATGGCGTGTAAGGTATAGGTAAAAATGGATTGATGAATTATGATACTATTAAACAGTTACATGGAAACCTGGCGTTGTCCCGTACCAGAAACAAAATAAAAAATAACTATGTTGCACATACTTATTTTAAAACTACTCTCTCTTTTTCTCTACCTCTATATATCCCAATATTTCTCTTTCTCGATATGGCCTTTCATACATCCTTCATTTTAACCCCATCTTCGCCCTTCCTACTCCCCGTATAATGACACTGATTTTTGTTTTAATGTATTAAAAAAACGCAAGGAATTACTCCAAGCTTTTAGTTTTTAGTTATGCTTCAGGACAACGCGATACATACTACCCCTCTATAATATAATGAAACACATATTTTGTTTACATATATTCTCCGTACTACGCCAAATTATATTTCTACCCGTTTCTATGTCAACGCTATAAAACCACATGGTTGTTTAAATGCATTCCTGGGTAACGCTGAGTGTCCTGGCTTCCGTTTCTTCCCTCAAAAATATAATGAAACACATATTTCTTAAGATATTCAAGGGAAACACCTAGTTTCTTTTTATCCTCTAAACAACGCATAGATGTGTTCATTTATTCCTCAACAACGGCGTGTGTCTGATCTCCTCCTCTCCCCTCAACAATATTATAAAATGAAAATTAGTTTTAAATTTATTCACGGACAAAAGCGAGTTTCTTTTCTCCAATATCTCACCCTCAACAATATTATGAACAATTTATTTGTTAAGTGTCTTCCCGAGACAACGATGTGTTACTTGTGTTCTCATTCTCGCACTTAACAATAACATGAAATGCACATTTGTTTTAATGTATTCCGGGGCAACATTGACTTTTTTATCTGCTTTGCCCATCTCAACATATAATGCATGCCTATTTGTTTAATTGTATTGCTAGGCAACGCCCTGTTTTTTTTCTCACTCCCCCCTTTAAAAAATAACATAAAATCTGTGTTCGTGTATTAACATATGAGGTAGAGATTATTGTCTCCCTATCTCGCCTCTACTATATAATGAAACACATATTTATTTGTATATATTCTCGAGCCACGCCGAATTCTATGGACTTCTTTCTACAAACACTAATATCATTAAATACATATATGTTTTAATATATTCCGGGGCAACACAGGGTTACCTGTTATTCCATCTCCCACGTGTTTCTTGAATACTATATAATAAAAGTATTTAATACCGTCTAATATAGACTTTTCAACTTATTAAGTGCATTAATATATTATTGCACTCAATTGCTCTACATAGGGTATTTTGCACATACATATTTATCATATACCACCTAATAAGTGTAATAATGTATTATAACACACACTTTATCTATCACAATATAATGAGCAGTTTAAGATTTTTCATATAAAACTTACCCAGTGTTGTATTGTATTATTACACATACCTTATATATCTAGTGTATTGATAATTAAACAAATGTATTACTGTATTACTAAACACATATATTTAACACTTCCAGGTTAACAATATACTATTAAAGAAGTGTATCCTTAATTTATCTAAGGTATTAAGAACTTTGGATTAAGTATATATCACTTGCTAAGTATAATACTGTAGTTTTACTATTATTGTCCCCCAGCAACACAGAGGTTGTTGTATAGTATTCTAAAACATTATGAAACCCATTTAAGTTTATTTTTCTCCCGGGCAACGAGCAGTTTCAATACACCTGCTCTTGGTAAGATATTGGGCATTTTTGATATTTTTCATATACCACATACCAAATATAATATAGCATTACAACTATTATTGCACATAATAGCGCAGCGTTTCTTTGCTAATAGAAAACACTATTATAAAACAATAAAGGTATTGGTCCAGGGCAACACGGAGGTAAACATCTTTATTCTAGCTAGGGTATTGTGAAATTTTAGGTTAATCATATACTACCTACCGAATGCTAAATAGTAGTATAACTAGTATTTCTCGCGCGAATAGCTTAGTTTATTTTCTAGTAACAACACTATAGCAAAACACATTGAAGTTATTATGTCAAAGCAACGGTGAGTTTAAACACACACACTATAGCTAAGGTAGTGAGCACTTTTAGCGTATGCCTGTTATCAAATGTGATACTGTATTCTTCTTGTGGTTGTTCCACGAGAACGCCGAGTTTCCTGTTTAATATTAAACATTATTATGGAACGCATTGAGGTTATTGCTCTTGGGAAACGCTAAGTATATTGTTTCACCATTTTTCCTTTAACAAAATATTCTGAAATATATGATGCGTATGAGGGCGATAGTTTGAAGGGAATCTTGAGAAACATTAAATTCCACCCAAAGAAATTAACGTTCATCAATAAAAGGCGTTTATCCAAATCACTGCATTGTAACATATTAAAATTGCTCAATATATCAAACACCCTCAGTAATTATGTTCAACGTGACCCAAAATACTTTGAATATTGAAAATTGTACCTATACTTTGTATGATGCATTACATAAAAATAATATACTAGCTTTGTGGGGGAGTTTTGTGTATTCTTTGTATTTGCTTTTAGCTGGACACACAGACAAAAACATTAACATACAACTTTTATAGATTATATACATATATTTGATATAGCGAGATTATATAACTGCATTTTTCACAAGCTTCGCTTCCAACTTTCTCTTTTATGTTATTTAGCAAGGAAAACCGATTGACAATTCAATGAGAAGCAATAGATAAAACGAACAATACTCAGATGATAACACTTACCTATTTTCCTAATATTGAACCAGTTAACCATTTCTCTTGATAAAAAAGTAAAAGAGACATTATAATAACAGTGCATCGATATTCGGCAGAGACAGTGTGTCAACTGCATTACAATTCAAGTCGGTGGCTATTATTGGAAGAGTAGGTTTTGTCACTGTATTAACGGTTGGAAAACTTATCTTGAAAGAAACAAACATAAGATAGATTTCAGAAGTGAATAAGTTGTTGTTTACTCCATTTGTGTAAGATGTTCAAGAGTAGATCTTTATAGAAATAACATAGAAATCGCAGAAGTAAGTTGTGGGGGTTACATAGCAAAGTCTTTATTCATGGATCGCTTAAGCAGAGTTTAGTATAACGAGATGACGTTCGAATAAGTTCCATCTTTCCTGTGCTTCAGAGAAGAGTGGAAAGGCTTCTCTCTCCCACTGTGAGAAATATCTAACTAACGTTTTGCAGGAACACAGAACAAGTCGTCATATGGAAATGCATCGCTAAGTGACGCGATTTGATTGGTTGATAGATCGATCACTTAGCGGAAATATTCTTTGTTTAGGTGATCAGAAAATAGTTCGTCACAAAATGTAACTGGTGCAAGTATATAGTTTGAAGATTAAAATAAAACATATTTTGATACACTTGTTCGTTACATTTCAAACATTAAATTTATATTTCAGATCGATGTGTCCCTCAATTGCACAGCCATCTCTATTCATATAAATGTACCTATGTACATATGTGTTTATATGTATATACATGATTTTTCATAAATTGATCATTATGGATTTTGGAACATAGCTGATATACGTTAAGCTGCGCCATATAGGCTATATTTAGTGTAATTCATTTTCATGGAAATAGCATAAAATACGGCGCAAACCTCTTGTGAAAATTAAGGTACCTGTGATATGTGTAACATATTTACAATAAGTATTAGATATCAATTAATAACTATTAAAGTGTTTTGCTTTTTTTTAGTATTTGAAAAAGATGTAAGAGCACACTTTTTGCGTAACTTCCCATTTGAGACTTTAAATATATTAGATCTGAATTGGATTTATTTCCATTGTCATTATACACTAATAAATAAGATTTTCTGAATTTCAATTTTTTAACCAGACATCATTTAAGTGTTTAATCCTGAATATGTTTTAACTTTTCTCGAAAACAAATAATGCACTCGATTTTAATTAAAATAAAGGGAAGGATTATAGGCATTAGGTTTAGTATCATAATATCATGATTCTAATCTGCGTAAGAAAACATACCAATGGTGCAGAACTGTTTTGGTCCGGAATTAAATTTGTATATTCTGCAACGGGTATTTTTCTAGTTAAGCATATCAATACGATCCCTATAGCCCTTGGGTGTATAACTTGAACGTTGACTTCAGATTTAATATAGTCATGTCAGTATTGTGAGCTTGCTGATTAATCCCGGCCAAAGATCGACATTTGCGAGGTTTATTTCCAAGGATACGCATACGTAAACATCATCATCCTATAACGACGTAGATAAGGAGTGGATAAGTTGGAGATCGCTTAAGTATCTTGAGTTCAGATTAAATATCAGGATTACATTCAAGTGACTTGATTATTCATGGCTAAGTATCTATACTGGCAAGGTTCGTTTTCACTGAGGCGCGCCGTAGGCTAATTGAGCCCGCTGAATTGAAAGGTATCTGTGGATGAGCAAAAGCGAATAAGACTATCTATGGTCTGGATTAAATAAAGCAATCATAATACATTTTGATCCCTTTAAGATTTCTAATTCCCTTTTTCCCAGAAGGTAAGATCTTACTTGACATTAGTTTTCTTTCCTGTGTTTTTCTCCTCTATTTTATCAATTTCGTTTCATACATTGGATATTTAATGAAAACAAGCTTCATTATCCAATCACATCGGTATTAAATTACAGAAGTAACCTAAATAATACGTTCTGAAACTTTTTTAGATGAGGATTCATGATTTTGATCATTGCAACTACTGTTCTCATCTTTGATGTTATTCTCACAACTTTTCCTAAATATTCCCGAATCTGGCATGAAGATTCCAGAGTTTGATAAGATGTACTTGAAGAAGATCGTATGTTATATCTGCAGGACATTTTTCATGTTTGAGAATTTTTTGACGTAGATTTATAATTTATTTTATTCTTTTATTTTTATTATTCGGATTTCTGTTCTTACCTTGGGTGTTCTTCTCTCAAAGTGTTGGCCAGTGGTAACGTCCGACCGTATTCAGTTGCGTATTGTAAAACTCGCAAACTTTTTGTCGAACTTCGAAATATGTATGTAATTTGAAACGGAAACCTTTATTTAATCCATTTGCTTTCCTTCCGTAAGCTATGACTGAGAAGATGGCTTTCAGAAATTCTTAATTGCATTCTTAGTATCGCTCGTACTTATGATTGAACCATACACCTCCATAAGTCTATCACATCCACTTGATTATTAATTACCGTGTTCATCTTTGAAGCACGGGTCCTTGACATATACAATCAAGAATTAATTAAATAATTCTACCCGTTTTTCCTTCGCATCCCAGTATAGATCTCGGAGTTCGACATAAATATATTACCGAATTCGACATGATGCCCCTGAAGAAGGTCGGAAGTTACATCAGCCGAAACCTTATCAGAATAACATCTTACATAAGAGTACGGATTATCCCAAATATGCAAACTAAAATAATAAAACTGCCACCATATAGTATACACATTTAGTTGTTATTATTACCCCAAAAAGCATTTATTTATTGAAAAATAATTTCTTTATTTCTACCAATCCCTACTCACATCTAATGACGAGCATACCCCCTACTGTTCAGCCTCTGCAGTTTCAACGATCTTGGAAAGGACAACAATCAAGGTCTGCGTAAAAAAGTGGGTAACTGTTATATAGAAAATATACTTCAAACACCCGCAAATAAGAATACCTCTAATGTTGTGTCTGTTTCTATATATTATATAAACTCTAGCTTACTCTAAGAAAATTAAACAGCGTGGAAAATGGTCTATCCACGTTTATAAACGGTTTTGTTTTTTTATTCTATTCTTCTATAGTGTTTGCTTCTGGTGCATGTGTTTCATTTAACCTTACTACCTCTATTCCCTTTTCATATAAAATGCATTTACGGCTTAACGGACACCTAGATGGGAGCCATTTCTTGCAAGAAATCATTTACATATTATTTATATAGTGCTAGTTTAGCTATATTTTATGTGGCTCTGTGTATACCGCCAGAGTTGCTGGAGCAGATTAGTATAAGGCTAAGGAGAGTTGAGATACAGTTCTTGTTATTATAACAGTACGTTGTATTCAAACTAATATCTTCAAATGTAATTAAAGATGATAATACTATAACACAAAGATTCCCTAAGATAGCTAAATAAGTATATTCCATATCAGGGAAAATATCAAAATATAACGTTTTAATGAAACCTATATCAAAATAACGCTTATGCGATAACAGTTATGAGTAATTATTTAAATCTGTATGTTAAAAGAATAAACCATATATAAAGTTGCATAATATATCGAGATCGTTCTAATCATAAGTGAGTTATGTGTAGATGTAACTTTTACTAAAATAAGAATACATAACTGTTTAAGTGTAGTGGCATTTAAGTCTACGTTTATATGTAAGTACCATTCTGTATTTCTTTTAACATAGCAAAACAAAAAAAAACTCAAATACGTTTGAAAAATTAGAAGTATTCTCTTTTTGCTAAATAACAATATGTTTAGTTATTTTCATCAGCAAATTACATATATATATATATATATATATATATATATATATATACATATATATATATGTACTCGTCTCCCTATATATACATATATACGTATATATATATATATATATATATATATATATATATATATATATATATATATATATATATATATGTATATAATTATTATTTTGTAGAAATACACATATCATATAAATAGGAAATAATATATATATTATTTATATATATATATATATATATATATATATATATATATATATATATATATATATATATATATATATATGCATATGTATACATGGGAGGCAAATGCAAATTATGAAAAATTCATCAGTCAATTCCCCTCGGAAACTAAGATCCTAATTCGGACTATTGAAAGGATCTACCAAAGCATATATAGACATGTGTTGTCTTTTATATTCAGGAATACTTGCCTGCAAGAGAAGATGCTACCTATATATACATACATGTATATATATATATATATATATATATATATATATATATATATATATATATACATATATATATATATATACATATATATATATATATATATATATATATATATATATATATATATATATATATTCAGTATATACTTCAAACAAGGTAAATCATATTATTTTCTGCGGGAATTACATATAAATTATGTTGTGTCACTTACCTGCTATAGACACAACTATATATATATATATATATATATATATATATATATATATATATATATAATTCTGAAAATTCTTGTATATCTCTTGTATATGCACAAAATGCATTTTCACATTTATCAACAGAATTGGTTCATTGTTTTGGCCTATAACACATTTATTCGAGTAAACGAGGATACACATCAACTCATTTCACACGATTTGTTGAAAAGTGCGAATCAATAATTGTGCAGGGAACCCCGACTTTGCACAGAAAAGGAGTGAAAGTTGAACGATGGAAAGACAACTTATACATATATATATATATATATACATACATATATACATATATATATATATATATATACATATATATATACATATATATCGAAATATATATATATATATATATATATATATATATATATATATATATAAGATTTTATGCAAGATCAACGACAGAATTTTTCCGAGAGTCGCGGTTCAGCACCGGCATTAAAGGGTTAGTGCATGATAATTGTTGAAAAGTGTTGACAATTAGATTTGCTTGGTTTTGAAAGATTTAGTTAAATCGCATCTGTTAAAATGTAATTTAGTCTGAGGCTCAACAGTGTTTAACTATGATACTATTTAAACTACTGTAAATACGATCATACTTTTTAGCTTGGAAGATGTGTTGGCTGCGATTAAAAAGTAATACTACAGCTTGTATGAGATGAACCACGTGTTTTATCTTTCGTAAATGCTTAGTCTTTAACCTTCTTTAAATACGATTATAATGTATCATATGGAGATTATCTTGGCTAATTCTAGAAATGTTATAATACACGATAGATGATGAGAAACAAGTAAGTTATAAATGACGCGCCGTAATTCCGTGATTTTGCGTCGATAACGATCGGGCAGGTCGTGGAACCGCCCGAGAGTTTCCGAGACGAAAACGCCAAGCGTTAATGGAAGACTTACAGGCGATAATATAAGACCACTAACCCCCCCCCCCCCAAAAAAAAAAAATACGTAGATAAAAAAGATAAAAAGTTAACAAACTGTAGGGTTTGGGTCAAATAAACCATTTTCAAACACATGTGCTGAAAGAAAACACATTTTTTTTTAGGGGGAGGACGATTTTGTCAATGTGTTCTTTTTAATTTGTTTCGTTGTTTTCCTTTTTTTCTTCTTGCTAACACAAAAAAAAACCCAAGAAAAATGGGTTAGGTTTAGATTAGGGTTTATGGTTAGGGTTAAGGTTAGCGTTAAGGTTAGAGTTTAGGGTAAGGGTTTCGGTTAAAGTTAGGGTAAGGGTTAGGGTACAGGGTGCGGGTTTAGGGTTAGGGTTAGGGTTCTCATTAGGGTTAGAGCTCCCGTTATTAGCAATAGCCAAGCACTGCATTCAAACTGCTAAGCTCAAACTAGAAGACTGGCAGGCGATTATATAAGACGAATGAATTCAAACTAAAAATACATAGATTAAAATTCTTTCATTTTTGTGAAAATAATTCTTTTTTTTGGGGGGGGGGCTAACATTTTGTCAATGCTTTTATACGATAAAAGAAAGGAAAACATAATATTATTCCGTCAGCGCTCGGGCGCTTCCGCGACATGCCCGATCGTTGTCGACGCGAAGTCACGGAAATCAGGCACGGCATCTATAACAGTACCTTTTTATTTGTATATGTTCAAATATTAGAGAGTTGAACTTATCTCTCAATAATCAAATATTGTTTTCAAAGGCATTAGAAATGGCTATGTTAGGATCTACATTTGCGCTAGACGTCCATGTAAATAGTATATGTGATAAGTACATATATTCATAAACTACATTGCATAGCTGATTCGGAGTAGTACAGGTAAACCTGCTAATTGCAACAGTCTACGTTCTCAACTTATGCCC
This sequence comes from Sepiola atlantica, assembly GCA_963556195.1. NCBI lineage: Eukaryota > Metazoa > Mollusca > Cephalopoda > Sepiida > Sepiolidae > Sepiola > Sepiola atlantica. Next base: position 37,404,486 of record OY744519.1, on the reverse strand, counting down.
TAATTAGTAGGGTTCTTCCGATTAAAAGTAGCAACGTTATCCTTTGATTTGAATTGAACATATTCTGTTAAAGTGCTTAAAGAAAATTAATGAGCGTTACTTGCAAACGTGTTTCAATATAAACACATCATGTTGGATTATAAGGAGTGTTAAATAACACACATTAATAATGAAAAAAATCATATAAGATATCACGTATTTCTTTTATATCTGCTCAAGATGAAACGATGTTGCTATATCTGTCAAATCAAAACAATAACTTGGTAGTTAGTATTCATCAATATTATTAAAAATTAAAACAATTTCATGAAAACTTATTAATCCGGTAACTATTACACGCATATACTTTCTATATAATTTACTTTAAAAATCCTACTTTTCGTGTTATGCATGCACATTTATATTTAATTAATTTTTTTTAAAGATATTATTGTTACTGTATTGTTCTTCTGTACTTGGGAAGATATTACTACACTTTTAGGTATCTGTACCAATTCATAATATATTTCCTCATCATGCAATCTGGTATAAAATATGTGCCACTATTGCAAATTGTACCAATTAGGGCTGCACAACTTAAGAAGTTATCCTTATATTTCATTATAATTAAATCAATAATATCGTAGGGTGTACATTAGTGCCTGTCGCCAATAAAAATATATCACTAGCAAATCATATGATTTTACAGATGTAACCCCATAATAAAGGAATTGTGAGCTCAGATTCAACTAAATCAAAGTGATAAACTAAATAAATAAATACATTTAAAAACAGCTAAGTTTATAATTTCTTAATTCTGAACTGTCTCTATCTTAAATAATCCATGTACTTACGTTGTGATGTCTACTTAGTAAAATAATATTTTTCACGTGGCGCAACCACAAAATTGCCTTTTATACTCTAGCGGCATAGCTAAAGTGCCCCCTCGTTGGACCTCCTCAATAGTAGATTAAACCCTTCCACACACCTATATGGTCGGTGAAATGTACCCACAATAAATTTTGCTTACAATAGAGTAAGAGGAGGAACTTATCTTTAGTCCTTCATTATCTGTAGAGGGCGTTAGCTAGACTTATTCTATCTACACACACACACACACACATATATATATATATATATATATATATATATATATATATATATATATAGAGAGAGAGAGAGAGAGAGAGAGAGAGAGAGAGAGAGTTGTTTGTATCATACCTGCAGGTGCTCAGAAATAACCGACTAGTACATCGGCACTGGCTATCCTCTCTCGGAGTGTTGGACCCGTATAGCTTGTCAGGCTATCCAACTAAGATAAGTACAACTCTGAAAATAAAACCTTGCTACTAACGACTTACGTCTTGGCGGCAAACCATTGGGGAGGGAGGTTTCGTCAGTCCTGATCGATATTCTCCCTAGAGCTGGAATCTAGGAAATAATATCCGGTTTGCAAACCAAACATTGCGTAAGGAGTAGATGGGCTCTGCCTATCGCTTGGAGTTTGCCCTCCTTCTCTGTTTATTAGCCAGACGCAGAGGTACTAGCGCTGGTACGCCTCAAGGCCTTGTTTCCTTACTAGAACAATGAATGTCGCCCCTCTTTCTCTCTATCTGGGTAACTTAGGGACAGTTTATTTTTATCACTGTCTTACATGACCAGTCTGAGTCGCCTTTGTTCCGGTACAGGTTAGACAGCTTGTCTGACTACTGTTTTTAGCTGACAGGACAGGAGCCCAAACACTTAGGTAGAGCTAAGAACGGTAGCTCTGTCGTCAGTTGTATAATACCGTGGGTAGTTGTACATGTCATGTCGTGCATGGAAGGACACCCTACAGTAATCCGCGTTGGGCTTTCCCGAGGCCACAATCCCCATGGACCAGGTCGCAACTAATGAACTGGTTGTGTGAGCTTATTGGCACCTAACATCAACCCACTTTGTCCACCCCCACTCTATCAAAAACAAACATGACATTGCAAAATGAAAAAATAAAACTTAACCCGGACACAAACAAAAAACATATCTGCCTCTGCCATTAAGTCTCGCATTCACAAATATCCGGGACTTAGAACCAACATCAACGACGTAGAAACTTTTCTCCTGGCAAACTCCCTGGATATCTTCGCACAAAGTGAAACGAACGTTCTATCCTTAACCTCCTTTCACGACTTTGACAACTACCTCCCTCTCTACCGTAAAGACTCTGACAGACATATGAACGGGCTAGGAGCTTATGTTCGGAACACCCTCCCCCTAACTAGAGAACATAAGTTTGAATCAGATGGACTATCCTACATGTGCTTTTGATTGACTTTACACCACAGCGTTAGGTAATTATATTTTTTATACCCTTCACCTTCTACCTAGGACTTACCCTGCTAAACTTTGTTTCGGAAAACATACATAGAGCACTCTTACTCGACTCGAATGCCCAATTACATGTATTTGGGAATATTCAATGCGCACCACCTTGACTAGTTGGGATTCTCCAGCCTTACTGACGCAGCCGGTTACTCTATGTAAAATTTATCTTTAGCTCACTCCCTCTCACAGACTGTCGCTTTCCCTACCCGTCTCTCTGATCGAGTAGGCCAGCAAGCCTCACTTCTCGACCTGTTCCTGACCTCACTGCCACAGGCTTGTGGGACTGAAACCCATATCCCGGTCGGGAACGCTGATCATGTCGTGGTTATGATTTCTATCACCCTAAAAGGCTTGTTCAAATTCTAATGAGGCATTCCTCAAAACAACAAGATACTACAGGCAGGCAGATGTTGAGTCAATCAAAGATCACATAAGCGATGCCCCGTCGACTGAAACCTTCTCACTTCCTGTTGATCAGTGAGGGAATAAGCTAATCGAATTGGTAAAAACAGGCAGTCATGGCTATGTCCCCATGCGAAAATTGTTCAGCAAACTTCACTCTCCTCAATGTTTCACCACAAAATGTGCAGCTGCAATTTCTGAGATGCAACAAGCGTTTGGAAAATCCGTCTGACATAAGTCAACTGCGAATAGACAGAAATGTATAAAATCAAGAAATAATGGTAAGGTAGTTATAGGCGAAGCAAAGAGAAGGTATACAGAAATAACCAAAAAACGCGTTCAGTCACAGAAACTAGGCACTCGCGATTTCTGTAAAATCCATAATAGTGTGCTGAACAATGGTCATTCAACGATTCCCCCGCTAGCAAACCACAATGATGTCGCTTGAACGGCAGCTGATAATGCAGAATTAGTTATCCGACGTTTCGCCATTAACTCAACTTTGGACTCGGCGAACCACCATCTCCTTAAATTCCCATTGTGGACTGAAGCCACTCATGAAAAACTTATTATTACCCTATCTCAGGTCAAGCTCATCATAAAAAAATCTCGACACCTCCAAAGCATCTGGGCTTGATCTTATACCGGTAATAGTAATAAAGAAATGCTCTGCAGAACTGGCTTCTGTCTTCTCTAAACTCTACAATAAATGCCTAGCTGAATATTGCTTCCCTGGTAGCTGGACAGTTGCCTCTGTGGTAGCAGTCTTCAAGAATTCTGGAGATAGAACTGTACTTCAGAACTATCGCCCAATAAACCCACTACGATATTTGCTGAAATCTTTGAATCTGTAATCAATCTAGCGATACTCCGGCACCTAGTTAATACGAAAGAACTAAACACTTTTGAACACCTCTAGAAACTTAGATAAATGAGTTACATGATATACATCAGAGCAATCACTCCAAAATTAAATTAATTTCACCCTAAATCAAAAGCACACGGTATCATCCTTTCATAGATATACTAGTTACAATTAAAATCAATCATATCGTCACAGATATCTGCCAAAAACTGACAGACACCTTACAACACTTCCATTTTAAAATCCATCACCCTCAAAGCTGCCTTAAATCTATACTCGTTTTCCTCGTACGCAGTATCTGCACTATTATCAGTGAGAAACACCTACTTATTGCCCGACTGAAGGAACTACGAAACACTTTAACGAAAAGAGTATACCTCTCACAACAAATATACAAATGGATAGAACTAGCAGAAACAAAACTATTAGAACAACTACGAAACTGCCAAAAATTGCACAAAGAACGGATCTTAGAATACGTCTTTACACACAAGTAAAACGCGCCAGAACTATTTACAGATATCTCAAGAAACCTGCACCTACTTAAGCAAAACCTGAAACTAAGCAACATGCTAAAACAACAAAATAATTAAAAGCAAGCGTAAAGCGTTTTAAACACGTTTTAACCTCACATTTGAAACATATTTTAACCTCATCCAAACTCAACAAATATGATATAAATAGACGTATACACATTTAAACACCTAACACACACATTTACAATAGAAAATACGTAAACTGCCCCCCCCCCCGCCAAAAAAAGTGGTCTTCATACTTAAATGCACATCATTCGACAGATCTTTTATAGGTGCCAGCAAAGCCCCTAACAAATGAGTCGCCCTAAATAAAAGAAACATAAAAATCCCAGAAAATAGACATTCATCAGTTTCAGAACATACTTACAAGCGCAGTAGATGTAGATTCAGTATCATGCACATTTATCAAACCGAGTATTTCTCTAACCTCCTTACACAACAAAATATTGTTTAACAAAATTCACTCACACACATACATCTATCATTCCGAACAGATATATACATAAATATTAAAATAGGTGTGAGTACGCATGTGTGTGTGTGCGTGTATACCCACATCTATGCACACGTATATATACATATATGCACTCACATACATAAACATAACCAAATACGCTTAGCCAAACACATATACACATCACATACTAAAACGAACGCACGTACACCTACGCACACATAAAACACAGAATCAAGGCAAAAATAATCGACCCGTATAAATGTTCACTTGCAAAAAATAAATACACATTGCCATTAACGTGCTTCGTTAAATGTAACTAAACTATGATATACTGAGAAGAGGATCGTGCTGCTCACACATATACTAAAATGATTGAACACAGTGGTCTTAAACATGTTTCTTTCAAAACTACAATATATATTTTCTTGAATATATAATTAAAGAGCTGATGATAGCCAAGCATGTTCGAAACATGTGTTATATAAAGATTTAAACACTAAACCTAAAATAAAAATATTACATAATATTACATAATAAAGAAAAGTTAATTTTAATTAATACATGTTCGTCGCTCCACTTCATTTAATATACACTTTTATGTAATTAGAACCAAATTACCCTCAACTTTATATATATACTAGCAGGGCTACCCGGCGTTGCTCGGGGCGATAAAAAAACAAAGTAGTAGAAATTAAAGAGTGTGTGTAACATCTTTATATAAAAACTTCAATCTCTCTTCTTTCTTTAGCCGTCTTTCTTTCCCTGGTCCTCATTATTTCCCTCCCTCCTTCAACCCTCTATTTTCCTTTTTCCCCGTATTATTCTTATCGTTTAAAATGTGTTAAAAATGTATAATAATGTAATTAACTGGATTTTCTTAAAGAAATATGCTATGTAAAAAAACATTTTGGATGAAAGTTATTAATTATTCTTACATTGTACTTTTGATCCCGAAATAAAATTATATTTTACTTTTTCAAGACTTTAAAATCGAATTTGAATGCAATGACTTAATCGCTGGCGGCCATGTTGTAATTTCCTATAATTTGCTTTCGTAAAATAGTAGCAATACTTTGATTAGCGTTTGTCGCTTATTTAAAAAACAATACCAAAGAACTAAAAATTTAGAGGCGCGTCCCTGGCGCTAAGAAACGTTAAATAAAATTAAAAGTTATTTCAAATTATTAGGTAATAAAATTAAAATATGACTCAGGATTTTAAAATTACTATAAAATATCATGGAAAATAACTGAAAACAGCACACCCCCGATGAAACCTGCCCCATGGACCCCTAAGGGGTTAGTTTATAGATTCGGGAATACTCCCATCACCTTACTCTGTGAATTTTACATATAAATGCACTTTTTCCCCGACCCCTCAATCTCTCCAGCCATCCCCCCCAACTAATTTGACCCGACCCCTTTAAAGTTCGGTCGGGCCCCTAAAATTTTCCCAGACCCCTCAATCTTTCCAGCCCCCCCCCCTTAACTTGTTTTTCACTCTCCCCCAACCCTGAGAAATAGTTTGAGTTCAAAACAAAAAAAAACAAAAAAATTTGGCCTGACCCCTAAAAAGTTCGGCCTGACCCCTAAAATTTTCCCCGATCCCTAATCTCTCCAGCCACCCTCCCAACATTTTTTTCACTCTCCCACAACCCTGAGAAATATGTTAAGTTTAAAAAAAATTCAAATAAAAATTTGTCCTAACCCCTAAAAAATTTGGCCTGACCCCTAAAATTTTACCCGACCCCCTAATCCTTGCAGTCCCCGCCCAACATTTTTTTCACTCTCCCACAACCCTAGGAAATATTTTAAGTTAAAAAAAAAAAAAATTTGGCCTGACCCCTACAATTTTCCGCAAGCCCCTAATCTCTGAAGCCCCCCCCCTCAACTTTTTTTTCAATCTTCCACAACCCTGAGTAATATTTTAAGTTCATAAAAAAAAATTTGGCCCGACCCCTAAAAAATTTGGCCCGACCCCTTAAAATTTTCCCCGATCCCCTAATCCTTTCAGTCCCCCCCAACATTTTTTTCACTCTCCCACAACCCTGAGAAATATTTTAAGTTAAAAAAGATCAAAAATAAAAAAATTTGGCCCAACCCCTAAAAAATTTGGCCTGACCACTAAAATTTTCCTCGAACCCCTAATCTCTCCAGCCCCACCCCAACTTTTTTTTCACTCTCTCACAACCCTGAGAAATATTTTAAGTTCAAAAAAAAAATAAAAATTTTGCCCGACCCCTTAAAAATTTGGCCTGACCCCTAAAATTTTCCCCGAACCCTAATCCTTCCAGCCCCCCAACTTTTTTTCAATCTCCCACAACCCTGAGTAATATTTTAAGTTCAAAAAAAAAAAAAAAATTTGGCCCGACCCCTAAAAAATTTGGCCTGACCCCTAAAATGTACCCCGACCCCTAATCCTTCCAGCCCCCCCCCCCCAACTTTTTTTTCAATCTCCCACAAACCTGAGTAATATTTTAAGTTCCAAAAAAAAAAAAAAATTTGGCCCGACCCCTAAAAAATTTGGCCTTACCCATAAAATGTTCCCCGACCCCCTAATCCTTCCAAGCGTCCCCTCCCAACTTTTTTTTCAATCTCCCACAACCCTGAGTAATATTTTAAGTTAAAAAAAAGAAATTTGGCCCGACCCCTTAAAAATTTGGCCTGACCCCTAAAATTATCCCCGACCCCCTATCTCACCCGCCAACATTTTTTTCACTCTCCTACAACCCTGAGAAATATTTTAAGTTCACGGAATAAAACAAAATTTGGCCCGAAACACCAATATTTCTTGGGACCGTTATACTTATGAAGCACTAATATTTCTAGGGACCGTTATACTTAAGAAGCACCAACATTCGTTTGAAAATCAAGGAGGCCTCCTGAGCACTACTGAAATAACTCTTACCGGTGGCCAGGTGCGGATGTGATTGAGCAACCCTTGTTTCACTACACACTCTTAACGTAGCCTTCCTATGATGTTATTGATTTATCCGGACAGAAGTTATGGGATGACCTGATACAACCAGACACAATTTAGGGCAAGACCGGGTACATCCGGCAAGGGATTATGGGACAGGTGCGGATGTGATTGAGCAACCCTTGTTTCACTACACACTCTTAACGTAGCCTTCCTCTGATGTTATTGATTCATCCGGACAGAAGGTATGGGATGACCTGATACAAATGGACACAATTTAGGGCAAGACCGGGTACATCCGGCAAGGGATTATGGGATGTTTTCAGTGACTCAGCATTTTTATCGGATTAGTACATAAATACATTAGATAATTTCCAAATTAGTACTAATTAACATTGAGATATAACTGAAAAGGACCCCCCCCCCCTGTTTAAATCTGCCCCATGAACCCCTAAGGCGTGGGTTCATAGATTCGGGAATACGACCATCAACTTACTCTGTGAATTTTACATTAGAATACACTTTTATATTGTATCTATATTCTCTAACATTTTTTCTATAGGGCACACCCACACACACTCACACACACACAAACACACAAACATACAGACATTCAATTTTATATAGAAGATATATATATATATATATATATATATATATATATATATATATATATATATATATATATATGGTAAAATGAAAAAGGAAAACCAAAAACTGGATGTTTTTTTATGTGTACATCAACGTTTCGTCTTTATTTATAAGACTTCATCAGGATGATGATATAGGGAAAAGATATCATGCAAGCACGGATACATGTAGGGTAGACATGTTGGGAAGAAAAATAAAATAAAATGAAAAATAATGGCAGCGTCTAGCTGGACGTCCGTACTTGTTAGAGAATGAAAAATGAGTGGGAGAAAAAAGGGGAAGGGTGGAGGGAGCAAGCCATTTTATTTTATTTTTCTTCCCAACATGTCTACCCTACATGTATCCGTGCTTGCATGATATCTTTTCCCTATATCATCATCCTGATGAAGTCTTATAAATAAAGACGAAACGTTGATGTACACATAAAAAAACATCCAGTTTTTGGTTTTCCTTTTTCATTTTACCATCACGTCGGATTACCTTCATCCTTCTCTTCCCATATATATATATATATGTATAGTATGTATGTGTCTGTATTCATGCAACATGTTCTCATTTATGTAAACATTGTAAAAAGTTACAGGGTGCGTCTGTTTATTTATACCTTTTTTATTATTTTCAAGATTTCATATGGTCTTTATTTCTATTAAGACTAAACACATTAATAAATATTCTATAGGTTTCACCCGTTTCACGAACATTTTCGATTCTTCGTCGAATCATCCGCAGGTGACAAAAGAACAACAAAGCTAGAGAAAGAAGAGACTTTAAAAAATGCAGCGGAGAAACGTACAGAGAACATGTTCGCATTATTCGCGGAAGTGGTTTACGATTTAAATTCAGCAACGCTGGAAGGCATCACAGAACAAAATCACATTACTTCATGTATTTTAAAATGTTACCACTGATGTTCTATGTGATGTTATTAATTTAAGATTTTTGTGTTTTTATTTACATAGTATCCAGTATTTTTAATATATATATATATATATATATATATATATATATATATATATATATATATATATATATATATAGAGAGAGAGAGAGAGAGAGAGAGAGAGAAAGAGAGAGACATAGATAGAGAGAAAGATATAGATGGAGAGAGTTATAGTCACAAACGGTAGCTATATAACATTTTACAATCAATATGAGAGGGTTACTCTAGTAATCGTATCGGCTCCTAGTCTAGACTAGAAATACAGTCGGCTTTTAAACGTGACCATCATTATTAGATGTCTTACCATCTGCGCTACCGGACTAAACAACGACAGTGAACAGACTTGATTATTTCTGATATTTACAATTGTACGATTCTTTTAACCTTAAGAAGTCGATCATTTCTACGTCAGTGTATTTCATTACCTTAAATTGAAACCATAATTGTCTGCACCAGATACAACAGCATACATACATATGAAATGTATTAAACATAGCAATATATATATATATATATATATATATATATATATATATATATATATATATATATATATATATATATATATAAAGATAAATGAAGGAAGAGAGATACGATACAGATGTACGGATGAAAAATCTATTTCATTTTCGATTGTTCAATGCAAGATGTACTCGATTAAAGATGTTTATTTTTCTTTCCTTAAGTCAGGCTTTTCAAAGATTAAAATCTTATCATCAGAGGTATTACATAGATTGATAGGTTTTCAGTGGAATAGCCAAACTGTGAAAACATTCAGAAACAATATAAGTAATTGAAAGTAAGAGTGTGCGTATAAAAAGGCTATAAAAGTATGTAGTCTGTCCTGTTGGTGAATGCCCATTGATAAACGATTTAAAGATGGAAAAAAAGGAATTCGTTACTACTTATATTCCCTGCGTAAAATATACATAACATTGTAAACTCAACTCCTAAATGAAACTATTTCTATTCTTTGGTCCACGGAAATATTTTAAAATGGCCCTAATTCTGAAAATTACGACCGAATAAGTGATTCACATCTACGGTTTTATTAAACTTATTTCTATTGAATTTACTTAAGTTTGAACTTTTGTTAACGCTGTCTCCACGAATTCCTTTTTCCAATCTTTAAATCTTTCGTCACCGGACATTTTATCAACAGACATTAACCAACAGGGCATACTTTATATTTTCGATAACCTTTTTACACGCACGGTGGACCCTTTGGTCACCTTTTTATGATTTACCCATAGCCCTATACATTACAACAGTGGCAATCCCCTTGTAAAACATTGAGGGAGAGTTTTACGTTAGGAGGATTTAAAAGCATAACATATAATTTGCGTGTGTATGTTGTTTCACATATGACTCAAATCAAATTGTTCTGTAATGTTATTATTAAATTGTTCGTAAGTAGTTGATACATTCATTTCATATATATAATATATGATTATTCAATACTTTATTCACATCTTTATGTAGTTGGATTCTTCTTATATAACATATTAACTGGTGTACCAACCACTAGTCTCTGACTATTAAACAGGGCTCAAAATAGTGTTTCTTACCTAATAGGTCCCACATTGCATACCAAGCCCATTCCGTGTCGAATCGCCGCAATATTTTATACGGTTGCTTTTTTGACAAGTACTTCCACGGAGCGAACGCCGATAAAACTACTACACTTGTATCTACGCGACGTAAATACTTCCGACAAACTTGACTAGTCACAAAATCCCACCTTTTGACTGTAGATGACTCCAGGGGCCAGATAACTTTATACTTGTTTAATTGTCTTCTTTGGGTGAGTTGCATTTGGAAGTCCATCCCTGCCCCACATTCATTCACTGTACTAACATGCTGTCATTTAATTGTAATGTGAACCAACATATTGCTACACAACAACCCGCTTATTATGCCCCGTTAATTCCCGCTTCTAATCAGAGTAACCCCTTAGGTCTCAGTGGCAATATGTCTTGTCTGGGGTGAATAAAAGTTTAAAAGATGTACCAATAGTGTCAACTATTGCAAACACGATTTATAAAGTCGAAGCTTTTATCTAGCTGATTCGCTCCGTATTCTCTTATATATGTTTTATGTACGTACATTTTGTGTCCGTTTATTTCTTCCAGTATTTGTGTAAAGTATTATAAACACTTTTATGATACACAGAAAGAGCCATTATATTAGATGGCACGCGCTATGGAATAAATTAAGAATGAAGTAAAGAATTAATGAATTTCATTTAAAAAGTTTCCTACGTAAAAAGTCGTGCAAAGGCAGACATGAAAAGATACGAATTAATTTTCTTTACTGAATGACTCGCCGGTAATAAAACCGTCATCAGACACAACGCATTCAATCATGTCTACGTCGACTCTATCTTCCAATTCCCGGGTCAATTTTCGGCTTTTAAGAAAGTAAAGGAATCTATCACTTAAGAGAGATTTAGAACCAATTACAAGCGTTAGTACTAATTGTAATACGTACATTTCTGCTTTCTATTAATCGATCAGATGGCTGGTTGCATTGACTGTAAAATGAACGTCGATAAACTTATTTGAGCTAAGAACATTCTATGAAAACCTGAGCCCACAACAACAAGAATACATGAAGGCTGAAATCACGCTATATGGTACCATTCACATCAAGTCAATGTTTTATAGCCTGTTGCATAACACGTACATGACAATATCTATGTATCTTCCATGATTGCAAATTTTGAAAAACTTTTAAAACTCCTTGATCATAAACAATACTAGTTGTCTAACACTTTCGAAGCGCATACGGTATTGTATTTCGAGAATGATTGAAAACTTCGTCGACGACCTGACTCCAATATTTCCATTTATGTTCTAATTTTGTTATTGAAAAAATATCCAAGTTATAAATAAAAATAAGATAACTTGGTATTTCCTTTTTATTGACGTCAACCCCGTAGGTAACCCATACGATAAGGTGTATTCTTCTTGATTAAAATGAAACTATTTCAGATTGTGTGTAGGTCGCTTAATAGATAGAGTTGCGCTGTTTTCTATAATCTATAACGAGTTTAAATCAACTTCGGTCATTTAAACACGAATATTTTTGGGAAAGCTCAGAACGTACACAGTAAACATAAATGAATAAAATAGTAACATGTGTCCAATTGATCGTATACATTATGTAGTTTACAATATAGAGTGTCTGCAGTAAATATCTCAACAAAGGCTTATATCCAGTCAAACAGACAAATACAACAGAGTTAGACAAATACTATTCCTTCTGCTTTTCAACTTTGCGGATAATATATATTTTTAAATAATCATTCATATTTTTAGCTAGCTTTAAGATGTAAAAGAACACCTCTGATAATATTACGCTTCTGACAAACTGATGTAACCTGACAATTCAATGAATTGAATTAAAGGGCATATGTGGTTTACATATATAGGTTGTTTCACATTTTTGTGAGATGACATTTTTCCTTATTTTAAACTGTAAAATTGTCTAAAGTATTGTATAAATTTAGTATATAGAATAATATTGTAATACTAAATTAAAGATGTTTCATATTAAAATTCATATTTAAATTTATATTTTCCGTTGTGTTTTCACACACACACACATATATATACATATATATATATATATATATATATATATATATATATATATATATATATATATATATATATATATGTATAAATATATATATATATACATATATATATATGCATATATATACATATATATATATATATATATATATATGTGTGTGTGTGTGTGTGTGTGTGTGTGTGTGTGTGTGTGTGTGTGTGTGTGTGTGTGAAAACACAATGGAAATATAAATTTAAATGCAGGAAAACATTAGAAGAAGACCGGTAAATCATATCGTTTCTTGATGATTATCTCCAGTATTTAAATTTGTTTTTCTGGTTGTCTCTTTCAAACATTTTGTCTTTCACGGCATTTTATATTAAACTATATAGTTCCTGCAAATATATATATATATATATATATATATATATATATATATATATATATATATATATATATATATATATATATATATATATATATATACTATGGGTGCTGGGCTTACGCATCTTAAAACAAGATTTGGTTTGAGACTCCAGAAGATACTCGTGATGATTCACAGTTCTGAGTGAAAAAATAAAATTTATGTCAGCTAAAACGTTGTGAACAATATGACAATCAAGTGGAGAATAATAATTCGAATAATCTTAGTAATGCACATTAAATTATATTTTGTAACAAATCGATGTCTTTGATATGAAATTATAGTGAGTGGTGTGTATTAATATATAGAAATATTAGACTGAGTTACTATTAATCTTAATCTATTCTGGCGGGACATTGTAGTAGATTTATTATCGTCGTATTGGGCTTCGTAATGATAATCATTATGATCAGCAACAGCAGCAAAATTCACACCAACAGCATCGTAATCGGCATGGTTTCACGTCGTCTCTGACTTCTCCTTGCCACTGAAATAATGCAGTGTCTACTCAAGAGTGTGATTGCGCAACGCTTGCTTCACTATTACCGACATACACCCGTACATAAGGTATATTTTGTATGTGGAGACTCAACGGAGGCGATGGCATGATGATAACCTGCATTGTCTGGTTGGACACATACTATAAACTTGATTTAATTTGTATAATTCGGATTACTGATCTCATCTTGGATATACACTTCACAAGGTCTCGGTTGATGTAACTTCCGACATCCTTCAGGTTCGTTTTGTCGGAATCGGGAAGGAACTGTGGTTTTTCAATATTCAGTACGGTCGATACTGACGATAAAATAAAGAATTATTTAAGACTTCTACCGGATCATTGCTGACGGAATGAGAGCAAGATAACTACGTAAAATAAATTACAGGTACTGTTCACAATTCCATACACATTCCCAAGTTCGACATGAAAAGTTCAGCGCTCGCCAAGACGTACCTGAAGAAGGTTCTAAGTGTTATTAGACAGAACATTGTTAAAACAACATCCGAGATAAGAACATCGCTCAAGTGTTAAAAATAATACAAATTATTATTCTTCAATATTAAAAAGTCCATAACATAAAATTAGTGTGTATCATACATGATAAAAAAATGTAGAATTCAAGTGAATACAGTTATTTTGGTGATAATTATTGTGTTACGTATTCTCTTAATGACGCGTCTATAAACACACTATACACCTTGTCATCGTGGAGAATCCATGCTCTTGATCGTCTGTTTATGCAATCACTAAAACGCCGATGTTTAATTTTTAAGAAGGTTCATTAATCAGAAAGAAACAAGTACAGAGAAAACCAGAAGAAGCGGGTTAGATGCTTGTGCGCAGAGGAGAGAGAAAAACCAACCAGACCGATAGACAGACAGATAGGTAGATATCTCCTTTCACCAAGCTACACTTTGCGTCCCTCCTACATCAGTTTGACGGCGCCCTTTACACATCTTGAAGGTGTCACGTGATTTCGCTGATTTCCATTTTACTGACGTTATTCCTGGCCGCTAACTCTGTGACTCACGGTTTTTTTTATGCTAATAACGGCTTTATGCTAGTAACGGTTATTCTTTAAATTTCTATAATAGAATTTAACAAACGGAAAAGAAAATAAGGAATAACATTACTATAACCCGAAGACAAAAAGGAAATAACTTGTTTAAACAACAAAAGAAGGTCGGTAGAATTATGTATTTTAATGCATGAATAAATAGATTAATAATTATAGCGATGATGAATAAACATAAATACAGAGAGATAAAATGATAAGATACATATATGTTACCACATGAATATAAGGATACCATAGTTCCATTCGATATATATAAATATTTATATATATATATATATATATATATATATATATATATATATATATATATATATATATATGGTAAGTCAATGAAAATTGATTAGACCTGCAAATGGAAGCAAATCAATATCTTCAGTTGTTCAAAACAAGGAGCAGTTAAGTAATAAAATGTTTAGTTATAATTTACATATATATGTATATATATATATATATATATATATATATATATATATATATATATATATATATATATACATATATATATATGTATATACATATATATATATACATATATATATATATATATATACAATGTTTATAATGAGTACTGGTTGTAATGTAGGCTTTGATCGCATAGTTTTCCATGTTTTTTTCATTTTTCCTCTGTTTTGTAAAACTAGCACTGGAGATATACACACCAAGAAATGAATGCACAGGAGCATTTTCCAAATATGTTGATGTTTGCCGAAATTATTCTATGCTGAATAAAAAATATGGTTTAAGACATAACGTCCTTTATAACATTGACATGATATAAAATTACATAAACATGTTGAATATAGCATAGCTCTTGCCTTACGTTATTGAGATATTATAATTACTTTATGTTATGAAATGTATATTTTAATAGAAAACATTATATATATTAATAAAAAATACACACACACACATATATATATATATATATATATGCATTGGGAGAGTTCATATCTTTATATACATCTTGACAATTATAATGAGGCTAACGCATTCAAAGCTTGTTTATTTATAAATATCAAATCATCAATTAATATTAATAATATTCTTGTTTTTTCTTTCTTTTAACTTTCACTTTTTTACTACTCATTTTACTTGACATAACTAGCTTCGTCAGAGTGTCTTAATAGTCCTCAATTGTGTGGATAGTAGTTAGTCGGAATGTAATGTAGTCGTTTCTGTTAACATAGTTTTGATTTTTTTATGTTTAATATTGTGGGCGTGCATGCTCCCGGTTTGTGTAATATATGGAGAGTTCATACCTTTTTTAAAGGAACTTAAGAATTTTAAATAATAGTGCGGCAAACGTATTCAATGCATGTTTAGAAGAAGGATTTATTAATAAAAATAAACGCAGATTTGTTATATTGATCACATTCTTTTTATTTTAATTATGTACACTTTAACCTTTTTTTACAGACGGGCAATTATCTACACACTCGATGACTACGATACTTTTAAGAAACTAGCGAAACGATTAGTAAAAAAATTGTTGTCGATTATAGGATAATAACATTCGGCGAAAGTTATCAGAATCATCTTTTAAGAAATTAAAACTTTTGAAAAACTGACAAAACACTTTTGCGAACCACGTTTTAAGATGCGCATATTGTTTAAACAAATCTTTTTTTCTAGACTTTTTCTTCATTAATTTGGGACAGTAGCCTGTCTAGATTCAGAGTAAATAGAGTCAAAACAAAATGTAAGGTAATACATTTATTAATTTTTCCATAATAGGGGAGTCTATACTTCGATATTGATGAAGTGAAAGAGTACGGTGTTGTCAAACGGTGGACGATGAGCAAAGTCGGTCCATATATGAACGTTATTTGCGAGAGCTTGGTTGTTTATAGAAAGTCAAGAAAAACATTAAATGATTTTTAATAAGAAATATTTGCATCTAATCGCATCAAAATTTCCTGTTGATTCAGACTGTAGTTTCTCTCATGATTGACATTCTTACGAAATTAATAATTT
This sequence comes from Sepiola atlantica, assembly GCA_963556195.1. NCBI lineage: Eukaryota > Metazoa > Mollusca > Cephalopoda > Sepiida > Sepiolidae > Sepiola > Sepiola atlantica. The sequence goes on along the minus strand of OY744519.1, from coordinate 37,387,816 downwards.
AAAAACGTGAAGAAAAAATAATTAAATGATCTTTAATAAAAAATATTCGCACCTTAAAACGTCGTTTACAAAGGCATTGTGTCTGTTTTTCAAAGTTATATATATATATATATATATATATATACATATATATATACATATATATATATATATATGTATATATATATATATATTTATATGATAGAGAATTGTAGTTTGCTTATGTGGGTGTGTCCATGTATGCATGTGTGTGTGTTTATTACGGAAATATATTCTTCGAAGCCTTAGGTATTTATCCTATGAAATACACTCCCATAAATCACATTTCAATAGTTTATGTTCAGTTTTTATTGGTTTCCCTTTTTCTCTTTCCTTTCTAAAAAAATAAGCTCACGGTAAACTTAATGATGTAAACAAAAAATGATATTCGTTAAAAGTTAGTTTTTATGTTTAAATGCGCCGTCTGCCAATCGATCGTTAGGTCGGTCCGTCGGGCGTTCTTTAAGTTTTTCTCGTAAAACGTTTTCTCTGGTTCCTTGTTAAATGTGACTATTACCTCGCTCTATTCACTTGCAAAACTAAATTTTCACATGGAATAGATGAATTCAGAATGTTTCTTTTATAATGAATCACTATGCCGAGATTTCTGACGGTAATCTGAAAACATACCGATTGAATAAAATACATCTTTATCCATTATCGATACAGGATGACTTGAATGTTGCGATTTTTTATCTCTATTTTAAGGACGGAGCCTTGTTGTCAAAACCAATTTCGAAGAACTCTAGTATTTATTACAATTTTAATAACTGAGTTTCATCTAAAACCAACATTAACATTAGAAGATTAGGCTCGAATCTATAATACAGTACAATAATTACTCTCTATGTAGCAAAATATATAAAAAATTTACGAGTAAAACACTACTGTATAAAATTAGCTGAATTGTTTAATCTTAGAGTAAAAACAATGGTAAATCAGATAGCTCTATCCGTATGTAACGTATTTAAAAAAGAATTATTCACTATATTTCCATAATTAAACTGTATTTTCTTGTATCATTTGTCTATTCTATACTAATAGATATGGTGTTTTTTTTTCTATTTTGAACTCACAAATTTGAGAGGTGGTGTGTCTTCATTATATAATTTATTATAATAGTATTATATATGTGATATATCTTGACTGAGAATCAGTGTCGATTTGTGATTAGAGTTCGCGTCCGCCGACTGTCGGGAATAAACTGCTAACACTGACAATTTCGTAAGCATGAAACATCGATGTCTGTAGGTAATAGATAATTGATATTTATTCATATATATATATATATATATATATATATACATATATATATATATATATATATATATATATATATATATATATATGGAAATTGATAACTTCTTTGAAGTGCTATGTATCTGAATATTTTTATACCATTCGGAAAAACAACAAAAATAATGGCATTGTACATTTATTTATTTTATGTTTTTCTTTTCCTATATCATTATAGTCTAAGCTTTCCTCACGAACAGTGATTTTATGTTGATGTCGTTTCATAGTAGAAACCCTATGAAAACACTAATTTAGACTAAATTTTAAGATTGAAAACTAAACCTGTCTTGCTAGAAACATATAAAATAAAATGCTTTGCTTGTTCGAATACAAGATTCCTATTTATTTGTGTACGTACATTTCATTTAACATTTAATTTTGTTCTGATACTAAACTTCGTCGTTTCCGTCATCGATCACTGAAAGATATTTTTTTCTAGCTTGAATACATTTTATTTTCTCTACAAATTTAAAATGGCCTTTTTTGGGGGGATTACTCTGTCTCGTTATGAGGCAAGTATAAAAAAAGACATTCTGCTGAAACTTGTTTCTTTTTGTATGAAAAGAATGTTCAAAGTTTACTTTTTGTGTTTAATAAAATATGTCAAATATATGTGTGCAACGATTACATATTGAATTAAAGTTACATTCTGAACATTTTAAAATAATGTTATTTCAAGATCAGACATGCAATTTTAACAAACTGAAATTGACAATAGCAGTACTCTTTTTATATCGTTATTTCCAAGTCGTTTTTACAATTCTTCTAAATTTCTATTTTTTATCAGTTTTTAATTATTTATAGTTTAACTTTTATAAGTATTCAAAGTTCGTTTTACTTACTGTGCGTGTATGTACATTGTTTATTAGTTTCCCTTTTTCTCTTTCATTTCTAAAAAAAGGTTGCAGTTCTGAAGCCCCTTTTTCTGGATCTAAATTAAGTATTTGAAGTAGTTTGTAGTATTAGATATATATATATATATATATATATATATATATATATATATATATATATAGAGAGAGAGAGAGAGAGAGAGAGTGGAAAATAAATAATGAAAACCAACGTCTAAAAAATACATTTTTCAGACTTTGGTACTTGTGGCTATATTTGTTTCTTTTTTTTTAATCTCCCGTCTTGATAGAGTCATTTTAATAAAACTGAAACGTAGATGGATATTTAATTACTATTTTTGTTTGTCTTATTTAATTTTCCATTGCGTCGGAACATGTTTCCATTCTTTATCATATATATATATATATATATATATATATATATATATATATATATATATATATATATATATATATATATATATTTATAAATATATATATATATATAAAATAAGTTCAAGGATCTTATTTATATATAAAACATTTCAGCATATTTGGTATATTTATAGCAGAATTTCAACGAGAGTATATGTATTGGCGTAACTGCAATAATTCTGAATGAGTGTTGGATAGCCACAGGTTTACCATCGATCTCAACTTTCCCAACACGTTTGATTGTTTTTTGCCTGATTTTTTAAAATAAATACCATATTTTTCACAAATAAATAATTTCTAATGTATTATCTGTTCTTATACTACACTTTATCTTTTCTGTCCTTGGTCAGTGTATGAGAACTCTTTCTAGACTAAGGCAAGTTAAATGCATGTTGCAATCAAAAGACTAACGTTTTCGGAAGCAGGATTTTATATTCATTGACAATCATTAGATTATGTAATGTGATATAGTTGGGTGCACTTAGTGAAGTATCTGATGTTACCACCGTCATCCTCGTCAGTGAGTAATTTCATGAACATACTTACAATCTGATTGAAACTCATGAAATCATTAGTTGATTTTTTTCCACGATGTAAGCAAAATTCTTACTATACGATAGATACTTTCCTGTTAGTGGGGTGATTATATCTACCTTGAATCGACTAAATAAATGACATTCTGATCCTCTGAATCTGACGACGGGCCTTAATGGAATTCTAACGAAATACATATTTCTGGGCATTTCTGACAAAACCTAAGCAAGTTACCCCATGGATTAATAAAATTGTCCCATTTAAAATTCCGTATATACTCTCGAGTTTGACATAACAATTCCCGATTTCGACAAGAAACACCTGAAGAAGGTCGCAGCTTACATTGGCTAAATATTTGTTAGGATACCATCTAACATGAAAAGAATACTCATATGAGTCACAATAATCCAAATAATACAAGTAGTTATTTTGTTGTTTCCAAGCAAGTAAAATCGGTCTCTTTAATTGTAATCAGTGGGAGTATGAGTGGTCTGTCTCCCTTATAGTGTACATTGGAGCTCCATCTTCTCCCAATAATTTAGTATACATATTTAAAATTGTATTTGTTTGCAAATAAAATGGGTTTTGTCTAGTTATGGCAGTGAGTGACAGTCGTGTTTTTCTTTATTAATATAGTCTAAGCTTTCCTCACGAATATTTAAAAACACTTTTAAGAAGTAGTAACCCTGTTCTTTTAATAAATAACATTGAGTATTCTGTGTTTTCGAGTGATAGTTTCCCTCCTCTATGATTTTAAACCAAAAACATTTAAGTTAAATGTTTGTTGCTTTGTAAAATCTTAAATGTAACCATATTTTTTTGTGAGGGTCTGATTCTACCTGGACTTAATGTTAGTGGTAGAGAGGGTTTTGGGGTAGTTACCACTCGTACTTAGTGTTAGTTGCAATGTTTAGGGACAGTTTGTTGTGTACCAGCTTCCCTGATAGTTTAGTGTTAGTTGTAAGGTAAAGTGTATGTTGTATTTTGTTGTTATTCTTTGGGAGAGGGGGAGATTATTACCACCTGAACTCAGGGGTAAGTTCAAGAAGTTTTGAATTTCTCTCCCTTCACACAGAAAAATACATACACCGGTTATATGCCATTAAAACGCTTTTTGCTTAGACACTGACCGAGAAAGGGTGGTTAGTTTACGTTAAATTTAGATGCAAAATTGATGTCACATTCTAAATTGTTAAATAATTGTTTTCTCCAGTTTTCCAGTTTTGCGGGTGTCCACACGTAGTATCATCAACAATGTAAACTCTTATTATGGGGGAGAGGCTAATATAGCTGAGGGTCGTAATCTACTTTAAAATTTAGATATAATTTATTTTTAATTTGATAAAGTCTCAAATGTTTTCCCTTTTATTATTCGATTCAAGGTTTTGTATGAACTCATTGTAAAATAGTATACTATACTTTTCACTTGTGTTGTTTATGTTCTATTCGTCCACTCGTGCGATTTTTATCTGTTCAATTTTTACCAAACTTATTTATTACTCATTAGTTATTTTTTCTAGTAGTTCACAATCAATAACTATTTATAATTTGATTATTAGAAACAACAAAACAAATATTAAGTTTACACGAAAAAAAAATAATTAAAATTATCGTTTTGGGAATTGGAAATTAAGCTAAACTGTTTCCGATTCCGATACTAATTCTGATAACCCGAAAAATGTCGATTTATTTCTATTCGCGATTTCGATGAGTCATCCAAACACTAGCTCTAAACGAAAGAATGTTCTTATTTCATACGTAAATACGATAAATTTAATGTCGTCATGCAGACGAGGAACAGTCGAATAATCCAAAGATTAAGAAAAGAGCATGTTTCCTCGATAGGATGCGAGAAAAGCTGTTCCTCTTCCCTCTCCGACATCATACTGCCTGCCTTCTTATTTTAGGACACGTTAGGGGGTTTCACTACATGAACCCGAAAACACTAGAAGACTTCGAAGTCGCATTAAAAAATGTATTAACAATTTCCACACGTAATGATCCAAAAAAACGTTTTTAATTTTAGCTTAGACTTAAGAAGAAGTTGTGAAATTATATTTCTTGATAATAGACGTAATTTTGCAAAAGATATTGAATAGTATGTTGCAATTTTATATCCTAAATATATTGAAGCAAACGGAAGCTATATATTGAACATAATTATTTCGTTTTTGAAAGTTGTATTTGTGAATTTTCCAGCGCAAAATCGGCTTATTCAAGTTCTTAGTCTGTTAGATGTAAAACTTAATTCGCCTCACCAGGAATTTTAATTGCCTTTCTTTCTTCGTTTATAAATTACTCACACTTTCTCTTGTCTATATACTGCGTTTTTTGAATTGTATGCCTAGGTTTCCTTCCCCTTTTGCTCGTGCCTATCTGATAGAAAATGTATTAATTTTTTTCTTATTTTCTTATTTTTCATATATATTGTTTTAAACATCTTTATTTCTATATTATTTTATAATATAATTACCATATGACAGAATAGTACTTACTTGTAAAGTTTTAATAGAATAATTATACTTTTTTACTATAATTACGAATGTATTTACATAGTAGTTGTTTTATAAGTACCACTGGAAAACCATGGATTAATTAGCTGTTCTGCTTTGAACTCTATGAAACAGTTAAATGGTAAACAGCTGGTTATCCAAGTATTCTATTTCACAATTGAAATAACGGCCTATTTTTTATGTTTCTTTAGTTATATAGTAGAATCCCCTTTTGTATTTTTCAACTTTCCAGCGATAATTATGTGTATTCTATTTCGACGCCTGCGATATGTGAAACTCAATTCGTATCCCTAGGAATTCAAACGGTCTTTATTTAGTTAATAAATTACTCAAAGCGGCTTTAGAATATATATATATATATATATAGATATATATATATATATATATATGTATATATATATATATATATATATATATATATATATATATATATATATATATATGATAGAAATTGGTAGTTTGTTGGAAGCATTGCTGGGAGTAATAATATAGGTTTTAAAAAGGTTGAAGGCAATGCGAAGTTCCGGATCGCTGGAAGTTGTGAAGAACAAAAACAAAACAAAACCGAAAAAGGTCGGATATAGATCGAAAAGGTTTGTTTATTTTTCTAGACGAACTTACTTGTTTTGTTTTTGTTCTTCACAGCTTCTAGCGATCCGGAACTTCGCATTGCCTTCAACCTTTTTAAAACTTTTATTATATATATGTATATATATAACACTAAATTATCCCGACCCTGATATAAAGATGTCGCCACGAATAAAAATCAATGTGATAGGATAAATAACTAACCTTCAAATGGCATATATCAACATTTGAGTCTTGAATAAAAAACAAAAACAAATCTGAACTTGATAGCTTGATAAGTGTAATTCGGACGTTGAGCCTTCAGCAACAACGTTCATAAGGCGTTATCCTGAACTTTAACACGGTCGTACACACATGTTTATTAACGTTTAAATTGGCCAACTTTAGTAATTTTCTAAGAAATTGAACAAACTTGTTTAATGAATCGAAAAGTAGAGTAGCGTGAAATAGCGATGACGTTGGAGATTCAGTCTGTTTTCATAATTGTGCATGTGGATTTGTCAATAAGACAGATGTGTTCAAATTGTGTACCATGTTTACGCAGAGTCAATCAACAACAAAACGGTGTCGACAATTCAGACCGTCTTTACAAACGCAGCAACAAATACTTGTTGAATACATATATGTGGATGAAACATGGATCCAGCACTTTACTCCCACACAAAATCGGAAGTCAACTGAGCCAACAGCAACTGGAGAATTTCGTCCAAATCGATCAAAGACACACACACATTCATTGGCAGCCAAACTATTTGTATCTGTATTTTAGGAGGCGCGATGTATTTTATCATCAATTTCTTAGATAAAGTGAGAACCATCAATATCGTAAATTATATAGAATTATCGTTGTATTTGGAAAAATATATCGCTAAAACTACCACAAATGATGGCGAAAAAATTCTGTTTGACTGATACAATGCACTGTCTCAGAAGTTGATAGCAACTATAGAAAAAATATATACATCTTTCTTCAAATTGCTTTCTCACGCACACTATACTCATGTTCTTCCCCCAGCGACTACTAGCGCATAGAAGAGGAAGGTATTCGGCTCCAATGAAGTAATATTGATAACTGAGTCGTACTTCCGGCGTTGTGAAAAACTACATAACATTTTTAGTAAAGGATTGAAGACCATGGATAAATCACGTCGAATTTTTCCTAAGGGTGTTTTATTTGTTAGTACTATGACATTAAGTTATATATATATAAATATATATATATATATATATGATTATTTTTATTTATACAGAAATGTACAAAATCTGCGGCAATGGCATATCAATGTTTTCGACTAACAGCTGTTAGAAACTGACATCTCATCAGAGAGTATTAAAATAAAAGGCTTATCTATATTTGGGAAGAATGCCCGGTTGAAATTATTTGGATTCCTAACCTGTGGATGCCCACCAAACCTGGATTACAATATATATATATATATATATATATATATATATATATATATATATATATAATTCAATATTATAAGAAGTCACAAGTCAAGGTTGAAGTCACTATCAGAGAAATTAAAAACATACATTATCTGTAGTTCAGTTCTATCGTATGTTAAGATATTTTTAATCGCCCTCTTTCCGAGTAAATATCCCTTAATAACTTTGTAATCATGTGACAATATATCGTGGCACCAACGACTAAGTGTACGTTTACAGAATCAATGTGAACCGGGTTCGATCACTACTACCGTAGATATTTTTACTTACCTATGTTGATTAAAGCCGTAAGCTCTAAACGACGTCGTATGTAGGAAAAATATTTTTAAAAACATCATTTGACTTTTATATATATTTATATATATATATATATATATATATATATATATTAAATATAATACATGTATGCGTTTCTTCGAAATATCTATTTTCCGTCTATCGCGTGACTCGAAATTTCGAAAAATATTCCGTATGAGATTTTTTCAATTCTCCTCTGTATTATCCGTAAAACTTTACTCGAACCGAAAGTTAAATTGTTTAAATATACACTTTTGTAACTTTAAACAGTATTGTTATACATCGGGCGATATCCACACACAGGAATCAATAATTTTTACACAAACGAAAGTAAATATCTAAATTAATAAACCTTCGCTTTGAGTTGATATTTCGAGATCGAACATTAAAGAAAAGTAGGACTATCCTACTAGGTCAATTATTAAAGTTTTCAAATAAAAATGAACGCACCGTAATCACACATCCGTAAAGAAGTTATACATAAATAGACATATATATATATATATATATATATATATATATATATATATATATATATATATTGTTATTTTATTGTTTAAGCTAAAGAATTTCGATTGATTTTTCTTCTGATACAAGAATAGTACTTTATCAGCATATATATATATATATATAAATATATATAAACATATATATATATACATACATATATATATATATATACATATATATATATATATATATATATATTAATATATATATATATATATATATATATATATATATATATATATATATATATACATATATATATTGTTACGGCCGCCCCCGAGTCGGGATCACAAGAGGGGATTGCGCAACAAATTATAAAAAAAAGTAAAAAAAGTTTTGTCCAGGAACGGCTCGTTTTCCTCCCGGGGCAATGTTACAAGTGAACCGTGCGTGGGAAGGGGAAATTCTCCAATTTCAGACCAGATAGAGAGAGGGCCGAAGCTCGGCAAGAGAACAACACAAACGCCCAGGTAAGGTATACAAACAATGTTTATTTACAGGATTACGAAAAGAGGATATAGGTATAAAACTAGATAACATAAAAACAAAATACTAGCAGTAAAAGGGGGGAGGGGTATTTAACGTATCTATTGACGAGCAAAGAAATTACATTCAATCATGAAATAACAACAGAGAGAGGTAAACAGTTTCACTTACACGACGTCAGTAATACAGAAATATGACAGTCCACGAAACAACGAACAATGTTGGGTGAAGGGAAAGATGAGTTCAATTCAAGTCTGGCAGAAGGAGATGAGTGAGTTCTGTGAGAGCTTGGGTCAGCGCTATGCGGCGAATACGTCGTTTCCCAGCGTATCCTTGAATATACGGTGGGTCGAAGCAGGCGTTCGTTTATTCCTTTTCAGTCACGACTTCGTCGGGCTTGAAGTCTGGTGGGTCTTCCTTAAACAGATAATCAATTGAGATGTGGGAGTTTCGGCATTTCTCCTCTCTGTATCTCATCGGCATTTCTTCTTTTTCTTTTTCTTTTTCGTTTTCATGGACAGAGGCAATAAGACGACCCGGCAGCAGTTACGGTCGGCGGAAAGACAGCTTGTGTCCGCTTCCACTTCCAGTCCGAAGCTAATGGGTTCGGGTAGGGCGATCTCCCTTCTCCCCTGATGGGCTAAATTTAGCTTTGACGAAATCGCAAAGCGGGTGTGAGCCTCCCACCTCACCCACCTACCCGGCAGGCTGCCGGTCCCAAAACAAAAATGACGACATATGTCTCTTTCAGAACCGTCTCTCGAAAATAAGAATGATGAAATGTGTTTTTCTCTGCTCGTCCACTGGCAAATAAAATATAACTAATTTCTAGGACTAGTTCTGCCATATGCAACACCTCCTTCCCTAAAAGACGAAAAAAGACTCGCATCTCGAGACTTTTTTCGTAACCCTATTTTGGAGTTTACCTAACCCAAGTTTACTGTTTTGTAGGGGGAGACATTTGGACAGCTATATCTATTTGGGGTCAGGGTTAAACAGATTTTACCTAATCGTACGGCCTCATCATAGCCACATGACACCGCTGCGTAGCTTTTCGGCGGTCGGGCGTGTTAAGGACGTAACGAGAGTCGCTAGCTTTTCGGGCGATTTCGTACGGTCCGTAATATCGATTTCTCGAAGGGTCGCCGGTCATGGATAATCGCATAAGAACTTTGTCTCCGACTTTAAGAGTTCGGGGACCGGGGTTGGGCGAATTGCCGTTACTTCTAGCGTGTCCTCCTCCGGTTATTTGGGGCTTTCTCCGTGCGACTACAACCAATGGTATCACACCGGGAGTTCTCGATTTCACTGTTTCGGCCTTTGGTATCTCCCTCGCTCCAGGAAGGGGGTTGACTTTATCACCGGCCAAGTCGTTGCCGAGAATCATTGATATGCCTCTCATAGGCAGATGGTTTACTACTCCGGGTTCGACGGTGCCTCGCACAATTTCGGACTCGAGGTTGACCTTGTGGATTGGAATGTTGACACGGACATTCCCAACTCCTCGTATTGTAGTGACTTCGCCCGTAGCTGTAGTAGCACCACGTGGCAAGCACTTCTTTAATACTACGGACTGGGTCGCTCCAGTGTCTCGTAATATATTCACCTTTGACTTTCTCGTGGGCTCACCCACGGCACATATGGCTCCCTTGGACATAAAGGGTTCATACCCCTTCATGGGTATTTGTGGGTGACCTTTCACAGGGCTCTTTTTAACTGCGACTAACCCCTGGGGTTTATCGAGGGAACTGGCTCCAGTATCGTTGTCCCTTTTTCTGTTCGGACAACTAGCCGCTATGTGTCCTAATTTTCCACAATAGTGACACGTCATGGCTCTCCATCGTTCCGCGTATCGACCGTTCGGAAGATGGGTTTGATTTCTGGAGTTGGTATGTCGATACTCATACCCCGTCTGACCGGACCTCATACTCGGACCAGCACTAGCCGCCATTTTAGGGTTAGTGCCGCTTCCGTCAGCAAATGGGTCGTTTGGTTGATTTTTCCCCCACTTATGCGTCAACGCATATTCGTCGGCGAGGGTTGCCATTTCATATGCGGTGTCGACCTGTCTCTCATTAAGATACACTTTGAGGTCGTCACGGACACACCGCTGGAACTCCTCCATTAAAATCAGCTGCCTCAGTCTATCGTGGTCTGCCTCCACGCTCTTGGCTGCGCACCACCTATTGAAGTATGTCTCCTTCTGACGAAAGAATTCGACATACGTCTCCTCCTCATCCTTCCTACGTCCTCTAAACTTCTGTCTATACGCCTCCGGCACCATCTCGTAGCTTCTAAGGATTGCGGACTTTAAAATGTTATAATCGGCGCAATCCTCCGCTGACAGAGACGCGTATACCTCCTGGGCCTTACCCTTCAATACTGTCTGTAGTAGTAAGGTCCAGTTATCGAGCGGCCAGTTCAGGCTTGAGGCGATTTTCTCAAAATGGTGGAAGTATCTGTCCACATCGCCCTCATTAAACGCCGGCACGAGTCTGACCTGCTTAGCAAGGTCGAAGTCGTTTCGCCTCTCGTCGCGCAGTGTTCTTCCATCCTCCAATTCTCGGAGTCTGGTTTCCTGCTCCATCTTAGCGATCCTTTCGCGCGAGCTGGCTTCAATCTTAGCCTTTTCCAGCTCCATTTGGGCCATTGAGAGTCCGGGCGAGTCTGACACAAGGTCGTCCAGAACACCTTCGTCGAAGATCTCATTGTCGACCATGTGCTCCGCAACAACTCTCACTAATTGGGACTTCCTCATCGACCGTCTCGCATCCAACTCTAATGCTATCCCTACCTCAATTATATCGTCTTTTTTAAATCTCTTGAGGTCCTCGAACGTGGGAGAATTTAGAAAGGCCTCTACTATCGACATCTTGGATTTATGTGTCTCGTTGCCTCGCACCTGCTCCGTCTCTCCAAGGAGTCCTAATTGAATTTGGAGAAAATATGATCCCGGACGAGCCCCCAATTTTGTTACGGCCGCCCCCGAGTCGGGATCACAAGAGGGGATTGCGCAACAAATTATAAAAAAAAGTAAAAAAAGTTTTGTCCAGGAACGGCTCGTTTTCCTCCCGGGGCAATGTTACAAGTGAACCGTGCGTGGGAAGGGGAAATTCTCCAATTTCAGACCAGATAGAGAGAGGGCCGAAGCTCGGCAAGAGAACAACACAAACGCCTAGGTAAGGTATACAAACAATGTTTATTTACAGGATTACGAAAAGAGGATATAGGTATAAAACTAGATAACATAAAAACAAAATACTAGCAGTAAAAGGAGGGAGGGGTATTTAACGTATCTATTGACGAGCAAAGAAATGACATTCAATCATGAAATAACAACAGAGAGAGGTAAACAGTTTCACTTACACGACGTCGGTAATACAGAAATATGACAGTCCACGAAACAACGAACAATGTTGGGTGAAGGGAAAGATGAGTTCAATTCAAGTCTGGCAGAAGGAGATGAGTGAGTTCTGTGAGAGCTTGGGTCAGCGCTATGCGGCGAATACGTCGTTTCCCAGCGTATCCTTGAATATACGGTGGGTCGAAGCAGGCGTTCGTTTATTCCTTTTCAGTCACGACTTCGTCGGGCTTGAAGTCTGGTGGGTCTTCCTTAAACAGATAATCAATTGAGATGTGGGAGTTTCGGCATTTCTCCTCTCTGTATCTCATCGGCATTTCTTCTTTTTCTTCTTCTTTTTCGTTTTCATAGACAGAGGCAATAAGACGACCCGGCAGCAGTTACGGTCGGCGGAAAGACAGCTTGTGTCCGCTTCCACTTCCAGTCCGAAGCTAATGGGTTCGGGTAGGGCGATCTCCCTTCTCCCCTGATGGGCTAAATTTAGCTTTGACGAAATCGCAAAGCGGGTGTGAGCCTCCCACCTCACCCACCTACCCGGCAGGCTGCCGGTCCCAAAACAAAAATGACGACATATGTCTCTTTCAGAACCGTCTCTCGAAAATAAGAATGATGAAATGTGTTTTTCTCTGCTCGTCCACTGGCAAATAAAATATAACTAATTTCTAGGACTAGTTCTGCCATATGCAACAATATATATATACATATATGATATTTATGAATAAATACGTATACATCTCTACGGTAGCAGTGATCGAACCCGGTTCACATTGATTCTGTAAACGTACACTTAGTCTTTGGTGCCACTATATATTGTCACATGATTACAAAGTAATTAAGGGATATTTACTCGGAAAGGTGCGATTAAAAATATCATAACATACGAAAGAACTGAACTACAGATACGGAGTATTTCACTCGGCCTCACAACGATTGGTAGAAGTACATTCAGACCCATTCGTGCCCATTTTCAGGGGAATCATGGAACGACCGTGTGTTCGCCATATATATGGAGTTGGTGGGAGTTATATAATAAGTACGAAACTATAGTTAACATTATATACATTTTAGTATATTATTGCTGAAGTTGATTCCGTTAATTAGGTTTTTTTCATATATAAGGCTTCTAATATATGGAGTTGTTGTTGATTAGTACTATATTCCAAGATGTTGATAGGTTTTACTAAGGGGTTTCTGAATTCTTATCGGGGGCACAGATTGTTGTTAGTAAATTGTTGGGCTATGCCACTAGTATCATACAAATGCATCGTCAATCTCGTCGACAAAGTCGTGTTAGTCAAACGTATGTATATGTGTTTCTCTTTGTTTTCGGACACACGGTCTCCCAAACGACATTTACACTCATCTACAAGGTTTGTCTTATCCAAAACTCTAATCGAGGAGGAATAATTATTTGTGATTATAAGGTTAGTGGCTTTTACTTTATCGTAGAAAATGAGCAGTTTTACCTTTTATTTGGGTCAGTAGGGAGTACGTTTTTATTCTATAATATTTTTAGAACTTGTTCACATATTTTATAATTGTAATAGCACTGGTTGCGAAAAATAGTTTAATAGTTCTGTTAAGTGGATAATTAGATTCGTTATTATTATTATTTGTAGAATAAAGTGTAAGCTACTGTATTAATAATTTATTAACATTGTAGCTAACAGGGAATTCCCAGAGAATACCTATACATATCTAATGCCAATGTCCTTTACTGAATAATCACCCTTGAGGATTCATATAGATTGATCCGAAAGTACTAGGGTTATAAGTAAGTATAGAGACAATGCAATAAATAAGGAAATTGGAACGAATCCAGACAAACACATACATACATTATTTGTCCCTCGTATGTAACGAAATATATATATATATATATATATATATATATATATATATATATATATATATATACACGCTCCCTTATATGTAGAGTACTCTGGTGAAAGAAAATAATGTTTGAATATAAGTGGGTGGCTGTCGTGTCTTTAGACAAATATATACAACTAAACTATATCATGATAATAATAATGATAGAGTCTACGTTGAATAAAATCCATCTCTGTTATATATGACAATGATTGATACTTGTTTCTATTGTTTCGTTCTTGTGTAAATTTATCTCTGCTTGCATTATTTGTTCGGTAAATAACTGCACTTTTAGAAGCAATGGCTTCCAGAATTGTTGGTTATGTAGTTGCCATTGCATTTCTAGCTTCGAAATATTTTAGCAATATTCATTAAGAAATGTATACATGTGTCTGTTTTCACCCAAACATCTATGGGTTAAGCAAGTGAATCGAATAGAATTAGACACCTCAACAAATAGTTTATATTATCTGTCGCCTGGTGGTATACCTCCATAAACTGTACGTGCATGACGAGGTACTTTGCTTACCGTATCGTCTAAAAGAATCTAATTCGTATGTGAATGTTGTAACAATCATAACCTTGTACATATTTGTCTACATGAATATACATACATATATATATATGTATATATATATATGCATATATATATACATATATATATATATGTTTCGAGACATATATATATATATATATACGTACATATATTTATATGTATATAGGTGTATTAGTTAACAACAATCATAAGCGTACTAGTCGACAGCATAGTAAAGTAAATCACAATTCAGTTTTTGTTTTTGGAATGAACATTCAATAACCATATATGTTTACAAGCCTTCTTTGAAAACGTGAATGCAGTTGTTGAGATATACGGCTTACAAAGATATATATATATATATATATATATATATATTTATATATATATATATACATATATATACACATATATACACACGCATATATATATATATATATATATATATATATATATATATATATATTAATAAGTTGCATATCGGAAGCAAAATCACTCAAACGATATAGAGTAAAAGCTTTAGTTTTCGGCTATTTTCAACTCATGAAACCAAAAAATAACAGACAACAGAATAAGAAATTCGTAGATTTTCTTACTTATTTTTTCCTTCTACACTATATAATTCTGGTATTTGAAAAGTATATGTATTTTATCATGGATAGCCTAATTATTGATACTCCATACCTTTCACGACATCTTGCTACACCTGGCTGAGCTGAACTAAGGTTACCTTTTTGGGAACGAAAGTTAACAATTAATTAACTTCTGCACACTTTGGAGCAATTTAAAAAGGAAAGATGGCTAGACACGTTGTAGGCACTTGATGTTTCATTTTTTTTTAATGGCAAGACTGCCTTGCAAAAATCAAAAACAGATCATGGGTAGTGCCCGGTTAAGAAGCTTTTTCTAACAAATACGGAAGTTATACGAAAAAAAGAGTTTAAGAAGGCTAAGGCATAACACAGTTTACACATCTTTAGATATACTCATAGGAAATTGCTTGCACAAAATACGAAAAGTGATATAAGGAGTTAGACGATAAGTCGAGGAGAAAAGTAAGACTAAGAAAGTGGGCAGTAAGACGGTGCTTTTATAAATAGCGCTTATATCTTGGTGATCTTCAGAATGATATGTTACGTATTTTCGTTCTTTCATTGATATTTAGAAGTTTGTGAATAAATTTGAGGCCGAGTAAAATTTGTAAAATAGCATTAAATATAAGACGCTTTACATAACAGGAAACTACAGGAGAAGATAAGAGAAAATATGATTGATGAAGAAAGCATTGGAGAGGCATATATAAATAATTAAATATAATGTAAAACACCATTAGCGTAAAGTCAAATCAAACATGAGCAACACTCAGAAAGAAAAAATGGTTTTCCCAACGCCAATACGGTTTGCCATTTTGAATATCAGAGTGTGGAAGGAAAGGTAGTTATATTATAATACTGCAACTATGGTAGAGTGGAGTGGAAACAGTAAACATTCCTTACCACTTTTATTTATTTATTTATTTTATTTTCAAGCTTCATATTATTCTGTCAGCTAATAATTGTAACTAAACTATATGGGATGTTTGAACAAGTTATTTTTGTTTTCTGACGATATTTTTAAACTACAAAATATTCGTTGATTGAGTCAGTTATTAAAATGCCGGTTAAGGCTTATTGTATTAATGTAACCTGACTGAAACGAAACGTGTGGTAAGAATCTAACATCTTAGACAAAAGTGTGTTTTACTAATCGTTTGTCGTGCCCATTTTATATTTAAGTATAAAGAGTTCCGGTACTTTATTATTATTCTGTTTCGCTTATGTTTCCATTTCTCATGTCTTTGAAATATGTTCGAATTTCAAATCTAAACTAACGATGTACGACTCAAATGTGATTTTTTTCTGTTTGTTATGAGTTTTTTTACCAATCACCAACCACTATTCGAATTTAATACATATATAACTCTAGCACAACTATATATACATATATAGTTATTTATATTAGATAGTAATTAAACCGGTTTTTTAATTCTTTAAGTGAACAGTTTTCAATTCATAATCCTATTTATATTTCCTGCTTACTAAGTTTTTTTGTATTCATGGAAACTTTTGGTTTATGCAAGTAGAGTCAGAGCGTCCACATACACAATATGTATATGTTGTCCATTGTATTTGTGCATTGCATTTCTTTGCTATGTGGTTTTGTCCATAGCTATGAGTAATAGAGATATGTCTCCCTCGAAAACCCATCTGTATTCTTATCTCACCAACATTTCGATTCAAGGATTCATTTGATTATATGTGTGGTACTTTATATTTCTGCATTGAAGTATGCATGCCTAAGGGATCGTCTTCCAACAAGCAATTTATATTTTTATTTGTCTATTTTTGTGTTTATTTTAAATATATCTAAGATTTGAGTCTATGTTATCTTTGAAAGTAATATATAACAGGTATATTAACTTGTACATATTTATATATATATATATATATACATATATACATACATCAATAATCTAATACTTATTTGTTATCTCTTTCTTTGTCTCTCTCTATATATACATATATATACATGTATATACATGTATATATATATATATATAGAGAGAGAGAGAGATAGAGAGGGAGAGAGAGAGAGAAAGAGAGAGAATTAGATTTTTCACTTAGAAGATAGTTTATTCTATAAAAACCGGGATTAGTCCAATAAACATAAGCTTGATGATACTCGATTGAATAGTACAGAGAATTTGCATATGTTTTTTGAAGGTTTACCAAAACATTTCGTTCAATAAATTATTCACCACAACAAAATACTTTTTCCTTTAATAGTTTATTTATTTTTTAGATTTTTCAAAGTTAAATAATTTTCCCTACACGTGTTTCTTTACTCAACCAGGTTCTCGCTTGACAGTGTACCAGGGGAATTATATACCTCGAATAAGGACCCACCAACTGACAGTACCCAATATGGTGTTGCCCTAATTGAGGCTATTTACAAAGAAAAACAGAAAAACACATATAAGAAAGTAGTTCAGCAAATGTTCACAGTATGGTTGCTACTATGCATACACACAAGAAATTATTCCTAATGCAATCCAAAAGAATCGGGAACAATTTGCGAGTATACACCTACTCATCGGTCGGCGCAACGATGAAAGTATCCACCCCAAACAAAAACAAAACGGTCAACACACAATCCACAAGTTTGCGTTCCAAACCACTGATAGTGTAATAATTCCGCATTTATTCCATAAGAGTCAAGCTATTACTTTTCTCCTTTTTCCTTCATCCAAAAAATCCATCAAACGTATAAGAAGTGTGCACACACACAGCCCCATACAAGACAGATATAATATAACATCGTTAACTGGTCAATTGGGGAGAGTACAGCATTTTTTTTTACTTCTTTACAAACGCAACGTTTGGGAACTAAAGAGGAACTTTAATAGAATAGTCTGGTATTTATGTATCCCATAGAGAGATCAAGTGTTAAGCCCTGAAAAGGGACCCTTTGTTTCTAAAGACTTCGATTGAAGTAAAATTAAAGACCGACATATATATATATATATATATATATATATATGGAGAGAGAGAGAGAGATAAAGAGAATTATATGCATATGTATATATATATAGAGAGAATTATATATATATATATATATATATAAATATATATATATATGTATGTATATATATATATGTGTGTGTTTACAAACACATATGTATATATATATATATATATATATATATATATGTGTGTGTGTGTGTATTCATATATATATATATATATATATATATATATATATATATATATATATATATATATATAAGGTTGACCGGAAAGTGTTGCATGTCTTGACACGTTCGCACATGTTGAATTATTGACAGGTATATTATACTAACATTATCAGTTAAAGCATACTTACTGATTATCTGCTGAAACGAAGTCGAAAATCATTTGTCTTATTTTCATTTTTTAGGCCTTTGAATAGAAGATTGCAAAATCTGTCTCCGGCAGATAATGACTTTTTATTTGCTTAAAGGTAAATATTATTTAGAAATAGAAACGATGTGCGGTATACGGCGAAGAAACTTTTTCTGACACAACTGTACTGAAGTGATTCGCAAAGTTTCATGATTGGTTGTTAAGCCTTCATGATGATGAACGCTTGGGAAGACTATCCTCTAGATATAATAACTAAATTAAATATTTATTGAAAATACCACATATTACACAACACAGGAACTATCTGACAGTATTTATGTATAGTAAACCACTATTCATGAGTTTTAATAAAAATGGTGCTTCTCATTTTCTTTTACAATTGTGTACGAATTTTCCGGAATGTCTGATACCACACACACACACACACACACACACATATACACACACACACACACACACACACACATATATATATATATATATATATATATATATATATATATATATATACATATACATATACATATACATATACATATATATTGGAGTTTTGGTAATGTGGAGAAGCTGTCTTACGAGGTATTTAAAGTAACCATACACGTTTTCTCAGTGCACCACATGCTGCATGTTGGAAGAGATAGAAACAGCGATAGTTTAATTATCAGTGTTTTTCAAAGTACTGAGATAGACAGCGATGTTTAATTGATTCGGAATTAACGATTTTCAGATATGAACGTATACATACAACCTTTATACGGGACCCCGTGTACACTATATGTGATATCTTTTTTATTTATTCACCGATTGCCCTCATTTTACAGGACATGGCAGAATCAACGACCGTGAGTACACTAAGACCTCAGTGGGAGCTGGGACAAAGAATACATTGTGTCAAATTTTCTACAAGACAGGTTCGTTTAAGAAAAGCCAGGACAGTTGCATGCATCAGTTCGAATGTGAAAAGGCTCCATGTAAAAGCAGAATTCAGAACTGGGTTGACCACTTCGAGAAATATAGGAACGTGGAGAACTTCAACGCTGCCAGTGAGAACCGTCCAAGCAACTCGGGACGTCCAAAGTAGCGGACAGCCGAGCTGGTCAAAAGTGTGAGAGAGTCTCTCCAGGAGAGTCCGAAACGCTCTGTGCGTAAGCGAAGTCAGTCCCTCGGTATCTCCCGTGAGACTTGCAGGAGAGTGCTGGTGAACGATATGAGGGCTTACCCATACAGAATACAGACGCTGCAGACCCTTATAGCCTCAGACTAGAAGCAGAGGAGCGATATGGCAGTCACGATGCTCGATAAGATCGAGGAGACACCAGGTGGATTTAACCTCTTTTGGACCTCAGATGAAGCCCACTTCCATCTTGACGGAAAGGCGAACTCCAAGACAAATGTCTTCTGGGGGTCCTCCAGTTTAAATGAAGTAGCCACCAAGCCCCTGCACTCTCCTAAGTGCACGGTGTGAGCTGCAATCTTGGTCAGAGGCATCATTTGACCAATTTTCATCGAAGAATCTGGCGCAGCAGTGACAGTCACCAAGGAGCGGTATGTGGAGGTCATCAACACCTTCAAGAGTGAGCTCCAGACCCTCTATCTGTCGCTCATGAGCAAGTTCTGGTTCCAGCAAGAAGGAACAAGTTCTCACCCCTTAAACCTGTCCCGAGATTGGATGAAAGAGCACTTCGGAGGCCGAGAGATCAGTTTCAATACTAATTTTGAGTGGACACCCCATAGCCTGAACCTAAGCCCCCTGTGTTCCTTTGGAGCTATCTTAAAGACAGAGTGTACGCAGGGTAACCCAGAACACTCACGGAATTGAAGGAAGCCATCAGGGAGGAGATGAGAGCTATTCCCAATTCAGTCTGTAAGAACGTTATGGACAATTTCGTTCTTCGCCTCAAGAAATGCACGGAGCTAAGTGGAGGCCATTTAGAACACATGTGGTACAACGGAGAAAAAAAGGCTAAATACCATAGTGTTTTGATGTGATGTTTTGAATATAATAAACTAGTTATGACCAAAAATTCATTTCATCCGGACGGAACACCAGGAAACAGGGCCTGATTAGAGTTGGGGCCCGTTTTGGGGGGGATCACCCTGTATGATGAAGTAAAATAAGCATAATTATGCGAGTAGGATGTGAAAAGTACGTCAATCATTTTAATTACAGAAGAATATTTCATATCATATGATTTTTATGAAAATTATGTTTGATTTTAAAACTCTTTATACAAATTTTATTGCTGTGAAAGTCTTGAAAACATTTTTATTATCTTTTCGAAAACGTATTTCAATATGCATCAGATAAAATAAGTGTAACCAAGTGTGAAATAATTTAATTTATTAGAAGGTACAAATATATAACATGGCTTTCTCTCTTCCATCTTTCTGCATACATGTTGTCCTCTAAATTTCATAATTACTTTTTGTCAAACATGTATATTATGATTCGGTATAAAGTTAGCATAAACGGATTGCTATAATTTAAAAGAGAGAAACCAACAATAAATGAATCGTGTTAAATAAGTGTTGTGTTGGGATGGGATTGGATTACTGAATATCGGTTGCCATGTTGAAAAA
This sequence comes from Sepiola atlantica, assembly GCA_963556195.1. Taxonomy (NCBI): domain Eukaryota; kingdom Metazoa; phylum Mollusca; class Cephalopoda; order Sepiida; family Sepiolidae; genus Sepiola; species Sepiola atlantica. Next base: position 37,366,571 of record OY744519.1, on the reverse strand, counting down.
CAGATATATCATTTACAATATATATGGTGTCGTCATTACGTAACTCAAGAAAGTAGGATATTCTCAAGAAGTAGTAGAAGAAATCAATCAGCACATTGTTAAGTATAAGAATTGTGTATTTAGGCATTCTAAACTTGAATTGCATCACCCACCGTCGGTCAGTGTCTGCTCGGTTGAGAGGACAACAACTAGTTGAACACCTGTCGTTGTATTTTCAGATTAAAAATCAGTACTCCAGCAGGACAATTGGGTCCGCTGTTTACAAACAAGGCATGCAATTAATTAATGATTACCGATCTACGGATCAGTCTAAATGTTGTTTAACTTCGATGATATAACGGTAACTAGTGTTTCAACATAGTTATAGTTACGTGTGTGATAATATATGCTGTCCCCACAGCCGGGGAAACCGGAAAATGTTAGTTAGGAAGAAGATGACAATTAGAAAATGACAATTATAAGGACAATCACAATACAGAAGTGATGCGAAAGCAGATGGCAGTAAAAAAGAGTGATGATAATATGACAGTGATGCAGAAGTGAATAAAAATACGAAGGGAAGTATCAATATCGGAGTGGTACGATAACAATGCGAAAGTGGATGATAATACGAAAGCGAACTATGGATTGTGTTTGACAGACGACGTGGCGCCATGAATGATAAGCGCGATAATTCTGACAGTAGTACCTTTTTCAGGTTGAAATAAGCTAAGAAACTGGGGGAACGAGATGTATCACAGTTTTGGATGCATTGGAATATATCGGATATATGGGTTCGTGAGAACTCAGTTAAGTCTTAGTTGATATGCAGGACTCGGGAGATGGGAGGCTTAGCTAAGAACGACGAGGCCTAACGATACACATACATCAGTGTTCAACAAGTTATGTTTTTACAATGTATATTCGTGGCTGAGTTTGTTGCTTTTATTATACAGGCAAAGTATGTGAGTCATACTTCAACCCCGGCTACAGACAGCACTGCAATCAAGAAAACCACCGCATAAACGTTAGGGTGATCGGATAGTCGATGCGCCGGTGTGGTTCTACACTGGTGCCATATCATCTTAGAATCGATCTTAATAAGACGCCTGAAATATAGATAACGAGAAATGATAAACACAAAGACAGAAGTTGCAAACACTCTACCTAACATAGAAATAAATCGAGAGAATAAGAATAAGATAAACAAATGAATACGAACGAATAAAAAGATACGCATAAAAAACTACAAACACAAACGCTTAATTAAAGACACATCCTCGAAGACAAGTGTTTGTGTTAAAACAATGATCGAGACAGAAAGCAAAATTGAAGAATATGAAGAAGAAATGCAGACAATATAAGAATTAAAAAAGAAGAGAAATACAACATGGAAACCAAGAAATGTAATTGCCAATGATAAGTAGAAAAATAAAACAAGAAAAAACGATAAAAAGAAAACTTTAATGTGAGTAGATTTTTTCTTTCTTCCTTTTCATGGCTCGTCACAAAATAAAATCGACCTTTCTATATATATATTTTAACTGATTAAAAAAACGAGTTTAAAAGTTGGAATTCTTCAGAATAATGTTGCTGTATTTTCGTTTATATCTGAGGTTGTTACGTCCACATTAAGGAATTTGTAAATAGATTAGACGTTTCCAAAGAGTTCGTAAAATAAAATACAAAAGTAACAAAATCACAAAAAGATAAAGAAGAAGAAAACCACGGTAAAACGTAAGCGGGTGTCCTTCCACATGTGTTTATTAGTCAATCAGGATAAATTAAAACCAGGACATCGAAGAACCTCTTCAAATAACATATATATCACCGTTAGTACACACATACACACACATATATATATATATATATACATATATATATATATATATATATATATATATAACATCGAAATGAGGAAAGATAAAAAAGAAAAAAACTATACGACAATCTCCCCCGAAAAAGTACTTTCACAACAAAAGCTTGCAAAATTAAAAACACATTAAATAAATGATTGATCACTTCAATTTGCACCAAGTGTTCGCTTTTCAAAATTTACTGAAAAGCATTATCATGTGTGCTCCCAAACTGTTGTCAATTTCTCTATCACTCTCTCTCTCTCTCTCTCTCTCTCTCTCTCTCTCTCTCTCTCTCTTTCTCTATCTCTGTATATATATATAAATATATATTTATTTATACATATATTTATATATGTATATATATATATATGTATATATATATATAAATATATATATATATATGTGTGTGTGTGTGTTTGTGTGTATGTTATACAATGACTCCCGCGTTAACTAAATGAACCCACAATTTTTTTCTTTATGTACGCTTCGACTTAATCTATGTCTATAATTGATTTTTCAAACAATTCGATGTTATTTTGTGAAATGGTTTGTCTGTGGCTCCAAAATTTATTGTCAGTTTCTGATATCACTTCTTTATTGGATCTAAATCTCTTTCCTTGGAACAGAAGTTTAGGTCTCTGTACAGCCAGTTGTACCTGGGAGCCATATTTTTCAAATAGGGTGAGTGCGATAGAAGTTCGAAGTGCAATTAATTTAGAGTTTCCGTTGTTGCGATCGACTTCTCTGCTACTTAACGCTTCTTTTAATTTACGATCGGTTACAACGAGGGTGTGGACGTTTTGATTTTTTTAAGGACGACGGCCGAGTTTAACTGACCTGAGAGGTCAGCTTCTTTATTGTCTATTTTCGACGGAGCACTTTCCGAATAACACTTATTAAGCCATTGATTTGCTTGAACACTATTTCCCTATAAGAAAGCAATGTAATATACTTGCCTATTATTAGTCGAACGAAGATTAGTACTTCCTAAACGTTTGAAATTTTGTATTTCATGTACATAAACTGGATTTAAAATAATTTTAATTCGATGTTTTACAAAAGAACTAAGAATATATATATATATATATATATATATATATATATATATATATATATATATATATATATATATATGTATATATATATAAATTAAGTGACTACGACATATGCTTATATTTTTGGCTCATTATTCAATAGTTCTTCTCTTTCGCGCTTTCCCTTCTCATGACTTTCTGTGCAAGATGTTTACTTATATCAGATTAAAACTACTCACAAACTTCACAAAAAATGATGTTACTTTTATGTATTCTGCCTGTTATTACGTGTTTCATCCGTTACCACAAATGTGTCGGTTTAAATTACTTTAAATATTATATATATATATATATATATATATATATATATATATATATATATCTTGATCTATATATATATATATATATATATATATGTCTAAACATATTAAAGTCATTCTTTTTCATCAATTCTGTAACAACCGATTATGTAGAATCAGAATAAATTAATATCTGATAAAGCTAAATGTTATTGCCTCATCTGATGACTCGCACACTGCATAACTTATCCAAATGACGTACATATTCGTGTATATCAGTAAAGTTGATCTATCTCTCTATCTCTCTATCTCTCTCTCTCTTTCTCTCTCCTTCTCTCTCTCTCTCTCTCTCTATATATATATATATATATATATTTATATATATACATATATGTGTTGGTGGATGTGTGTATGTGGATGGTGTGTATAAAACATCACTCATTAAGTCCCTTACGTATAGATAGATTAACAATCCAATTATGTTCATGAAATATTAACCTTCAAACGGCTGATCAGATTTACCCGTTACACTTATATATTTGTGAAGCTAATTCTGCCTATTTTCAAAACAAGAGAAATACCTAAATGTTGCGTTTTTTGTTATGATGTGTATTGACACAATAATTACTCGTTGATGTTTATGTTCATATATATGTATATATATATATATATATATATATATATATATATATATGTTCATATATATATATTAATATATATATATATATATTCCTATATTCATATATATACATATATATATATATATATATATATATATATATATATATATATATATATACATATATCAGACGGTAATATAAACAGTTGTCATTGTTCATCTCAAATAGTGTGCATTGTTCCCTTGCAAATGTTGTTTATGTTACCTGCGTAAATATTCAAATAATGCCTACTAGTATTTCGTACTTCTTTTGATTCATACATATAGAGTTAATCATCGAGATACACGGGTTTATCTATGTTATCTATTGTAGTTATGCATAGAATTTCGTTGATATTTTTGTTGTGGAATTAGGATGTGTCTGTGTGGAAAATACTTCGTATTCATGTATCTGTAAGATGTTGTCGTCCAAATGTCAATTTAACTCTGCGTTCAATAATGTTGTGTGGTATTTTTACCACATGTAAACATTCCATTATCAATGTCTGAGGGATCGTCTTCTACTCAATCAATGCCTGTTTATGTTCATTCGTCTATAATTCTATTTATAGTAATGTATTTAAATGTAGAATTGATTTTAGGGTAATATATGCATACATATATATGTGAGATTGAATATTTATTCTCTATTCATATATATGTATGAAAACATATATATATATATATATATATATATATATATATATATATATATATATGCAAAAACAAGGAATGAACATAACATATAGCCCAATGTATGTAATGTAATAGTTTCGATTGGACTTCTGACCATTATCATACCCTCTTCTAAGAAATTATAAATAATACGTTCAGCCAGACCAAAATAGCCATGAACGAGTTATTACTGTGTCAATACACTTCATAACATTCATAAATATTGGCCATAATCGTATACATAAAGAGATAGCTAGATATATAGATAGATATATATGGTTGAGTGTTTATCACTTTAGAGATCGCAGATGACCAGTAGCAATATTTCATAGTCTTTCGTAATATGATAGTGCACTATAAGCAACTGAAATGCTTACTATAACCATTTAGATGTGTTACTTCGTTGCTTGCGTACATAGTGTATGTGAATGTGTTTAATTACTTTAAGTATTTGATTGGCTAATCACCCTGCGATCTGTTACATAGATAAACAGTCTGCGTATAGGTTATACTGCACATAGACCAACACACCCACCCACACACATATATATATATATATATATATATATAGATAGATAGATAGATAGATGTATATACTAAAGTTCGTTCCACAGAACAACTTTCATATATATATATATATATATATATATATATATATATATATATATATATATATATATGTTCTTTAATTTTCACACACATGCACATATATAAATCTACTAGGATTTTTGCGAAGGGTTTCACACCGTATGCAATAATGTAACAAGCATATTCACCTTTTTAGGAGAGCTGCAGTTCTCACATTGATAAGCCTTGCGCCAGACGTCTATTGTCCTCATATAGTGACACGTAAACTTATATTACTGCACTTCAAATTACAGCTAGCGTCACAAGGCTAATGAGACTGAACCCGGTGAACCTGTCACCAGGGGATTATGAATTGAGAACATCAGTGACTTTATGCCTCCCTCCTTACTTTTTCATGCATACTTGGTATCTTTATTTCCTTTACTTCCGCTTCATCTCACTCTTCCTCTCTCTCTCGATTTGATTGCAAGGATTGACATTGTACCAGTTAGGATTTTCAACTCGTGCTAGTCGGTAGCGTGACGCATAACTCAGCTGACTCCGACTTTTTAATTGTTGTTTGTTGCTTTCGAAAGCTTAAATAAATAAGTATATTTATATATATATATATATATATATATATATATATATATATATATATATATATATATATATATATATATATATATATAGTATGTTTGTCGGCCCATTTATACAACGTTAAATTTCAGCACATCGATCCCCCAGCCAGATAATTTATTTTTTGGAGGGAATTAATTACGTCTAATATCGCCGTCGAACACTCGTCAAGCAAAACAACTGATCAATCCCTTTAATTAAGAGTATGCGCCTATCATTTGGCACGTGGTGTGCTGGGTACAATGCCATGACGTTAGAAGCCTTTCCAAATATGTCCCCACGACGTGAACTACCAGGTTACACTCTCCGTCTAACGGTAATTTCCAAATGTTTCGATCGAGATTTACAACGGACACAACAAAGTAAAAAATTCACGGACAAAATCATCCCGAATTAGACGATCACATCCACAATTGGTACCAAGACATCCTCAACAAGAGAATCCATAGTCATCTAAAGAATTGCCACATAGACCCGGAACGATCACGCAGACATCAACAAAATACAAAAAAAGGCACCATAAAACATATACACTAAGGTGGGTGACCGTTTTTCGGGCTCTTGATTACTCTGAAAGAATTTGTTGATATAAAAAATTATAAAACTTCTTAGTGGATAAAGCCTTTCGTTAACGTCTGTTACTGAAAAAAATGAAAACGACAACATTGCTAACACCAGCCTAACCCAATTAAACAGAATACTGAAAGGAAGATAAAAATTACCAATCAATACTAAGAAACCCTCTGAATAAAAGCTATGGCTAGCGATTCTGAGAAAGAAAGAGCGGATCCGCAATTAAACATATCGAATGCTAGTTTACATGGCTTACGATTTTTCGAACGGTCTCGCCTCGGAATGGATCAGAGAATATCTCAACGACCATCCAAATAGCACCCCTAAATGATGTATCACTCAATTAACGGCACAGTACGGCGAGATTATAAATGATGCCTATACCGATAGGGTTTTGACTAATATAATGCAGAATCGATGAGAGGTACTCGCGGACTTAACATAGGATGGAACGACTTGCAAAGTAAGCATATAGGGGCGTATGGTTGAGATAAGGTTTAGCTGGGCAAGTAAAATCAGCTGCCTGTTTCATAGATTCTCTGATTAACTCCTTCATTAAGATTGGCTAGATCCAATCCGGTAACATTATTACAGGTCTTATATGCGGCGAGACAACGCTAAAGACTATGTGAGAGACTCCGAAGTCGTCACAAAAGAGAGAAAATGCTATCTTAAATGATAGGCTATTAAAAAACGTCCATAGCAACATATAGGGAACCTAAAACTGAATTTTGAAGTGGAGAAATTGTCAGAGAATGGTTAACGTTGCTCCCGTTGTAGTAAATCAACTTACGCCGTAATGCGTAAATTGTCTAGGTACACTTCGGCGAAATCAAAGAGACTGTAGCGACGGTATTTTAGCAATAACAGGCTAAAACGGGACTGGCCATGGTTACCCGACGAACAGATGAATGACTTCGCCGAGGACAGAAAAAGATCAGCGTACCCTCGAAATAAACTCAGGTTTACCAGCCTGACCAGACGCCGGATAACTGGATATGTACATGTCCTCGAAGACATAAAGGCGACGCCGAAATATGAACTGTAGAGGGCATAGATGAAATAGAAATAAAAAAGCGGTCCAAAACAAGCCCACCGAAGTAAGAAGAACACGAAAAAAGAAACTTGAAAACGTAGAGGAGCCCTGAGACACAAACTCGGAATAGGTGTTATAGTGAAAATAAGAGGTAGGCCGATAGAAGCACTTGTCGACACTGGATCGGAAGTGTCGCTCCTGAAAACATCAGATTTTGAGAAGCTAAAAACGAAAATAGGCGAACTTATAGATTATAATTAAACATCGTCACCTCCCAATACTTTCAATTATCAGTATCGTAAATGAAAATATAAATACATAAATAGTAGCATGTATAATATAATGCTTTTCGCCCATTACTTCTTGCTGTAATCGTAGTTCAGATGTAGAGTTCTGGACGCGCAGTCGCCGATGTTCCGGTATCGAACCTCGCCAAGTATAGGCAACCTGATGAGTCGTAGACACGACTAAATACGTGCTTGTGAATAACTAACTAATTAATTAACTAACTAATAAACTAACTATATATATATATATATATATATATATATATATATATATATATATATATATATATATATATATATATATATATATACATGCATTCAAACAGCTTACCGAACATAATTAACACACCTTGTCTGGGTTGTCACCGTAATAATAACACTAGTACAATTAAGCTTAGATATAAAAGTGTCGAGGAAGCAAAACTTCGGACACGTTCTTATCAAGGATATAGTAACGGAGTGGGTGGAGATAAATACTTTTAAACAATGTTGTATTTTTTCATCACCAATGAAAGTCAGTCGCCACTATATGGTTCTCCATCCAAATGCAGTTTGTGCAAAATATTACATTATTTTTGTGGAATGTACTTTATCTAATATTCATAGCAGGTAAATTCGACAGGAAACGGTGGACGAATAGGTGATTTGGCCCCAAATTCCTTTCTGTCAAACATCATGATGCCTTTTTTTAACAGACTGATTTAATCAACCCTTGTTTTCTGCATACATCATTCCCCACACTGCAATCTAAGTTGACAGATTAAAATATGGCTGGGAACGCAATGTCTAGTTGGTTCACGCACTTTCTGCTTTTATGCGCTCGTTCCAATACTTATGCCGGTTATTCATGGTAATTTGAGTTTTACGGATGCGTTTTTCTACGTAATCGATAGAGTCGCGACGGCATAGAATTCCCCATATTTATTTCAGATGAGAAATCGCCGAGAAGCAGTACATCGACTTTTAAATATATTACTACTATTCTATTATTTGTTTCGGTGTGTGCTTCACCTAATGGATCACCTCGTGAGCAATGGAACCGGCTATGCTGAGATCAAATTCTAGGTAAACACTGTAGTGTTCTATGTATTTACACTACTCGGAAATATATGAACCTTCAATATGCACCCCTGCTCTATTTGTAGACCGATAATCTTTTCAGCCAAGCAACTACAGACAAATAACCTGTGATGCAACAATGTAGACAATCTTAACAGCACAACTGATAAATCGCTCACTCCTTTAATAACCGTGGACTACTCCTCGGATCGACTGCAACAAAGCTTACGAAATGATCCCTCAAGCAAGGATAATCTCGTGCTTGCGGAAGTATAAAATATCAGAGAAAATTATTAATTTAATAAACAAAGCAATTGAGGCATGGAGACAGTAACTGACTGAAAGAGGGCAATACATAACTGAGATAAAAATACAGAGAAGCATTTTACAAAAATATACTTTATCAACGCTACTGCTAATAATAGCATGATGCTCCTCAACAATATACTTAGGAAATGTGATGGTGGATAAAGGTTCACTGGCACAAAAGAAAGAATAAACTAAATGTATATGAACAACCTGAAGTTATTTGCTAAAAGCAAAAAAGAACTGAAAATGCTGATGAACACAACCAGAATTATCAGCCAGTGCATATAAATTGAATTCCAAATGGAAAAGTGCACAGTGTTAGAGATGATAAGATGAATACTAGAGGCAGCGGAGAGTATGAAACTGTCCAACCAAGGTCGGATGATGTTACTAGACGAAGATGATACCTTCACATACTCATATGTTCTAGACGCATACACCGGCATTAGAAAAATACTCGTAAAGAACCAGTGAGATTTTAGAAACAAACAACTATCGTTACATATCTAGTAAAAGGGATAAATCCATGGACGGTATCATTAGTAAGATATTACTAGGCTAGACCAAATAATAACTGACACACCTTTATCAGAAAACTGAGTAATGAATAGCCATGCTTAATGCACTACATCCTAAGGCTGATACTGACCAAATCTATGTGAAAGAAAAATGCGAGAAATAAGGACGCGAAGTATAGAAATATGTGTGAATGAGAGAAGAAACAGAATGATACACATACAATACACAGCATATTGAAAGGCTAATAACCGCAGCAATAGATACAATCAAAATAAATGAAACAGGGAACATATACACGAGAAACAAGGCGAACAAAGAAAATGGGAAAAGAAACAGCTACACGGACGATTCATGAAAATGACAAGAGAAGAAAACTCGCAAAAACACTTGAACATAGCTACGAAAAGGATAGCAAAACTAAGCAACAAAATAACTACTAACAGCCGCACAAAGCAATGCAATTTGAAAAAAACTATATCATAGCTGAACTAGAAATAACAAGCAAAACAGCAAATGTAGACTCTGTTAACAAAGAGAAAGACACGGTAAATCACATAATTAGTGAATGTAGCAAACTTTCCTAATACGAATACAAGAACAGACAAAACAAGGTGGTTAAATTAGTACATTGAACATCATACAAACAGTTTAATTTTGAAAACGATACATAAATACTGCAGACCCAACCCATAAACAGTACTTGAAAAAATCATGAAACCCTCTGGGACATAGAGGTATACACATATAAATTCACCGAAACTAGGGGACAAGTGCTCATAACAGTTAACAAGAAGACAACACTTATGAAGTGCCGATTGTTCGGTTCCAGTAGACTACAAGGTAAATATCAAAAAGACGGAAAAACGAAGCAAATACACGGAATCTGCCAGAGAACTGAAAATAAATATGGAAATGGATAACTGATTATACAAAGACGGCAGTGATCAAATCAGTTAAAAACTTAATGAAAATCCTCGAATACGGAAATCAGCTATCATTAACCATTAACACTAACCAGCTACATGGCAGTTTCAAGATAAATAAAACAAAAGTACAGAAGGGGCAGCATGTGAACCGAGAAAACTGAAATGTCAATAAATCTGCCTTAGTCCTTACAGAAAAAGGAGGAAATCAGCTTCAGGTGTGGTTTATACAAGACAACATAGTCGTGAAAGGTCAAATAAGATAATAAGATCAGGGAGAGAAATCACTACCCAGACCCCCACAAAAATGACTGCACAGATTACGCAGGTCATGACGATGCCTATTGTCAGTCAAATTCCGAGAATACCAAGTGTCGTTTCCAGCGAGATAGCAATTGTAAGCGACTGTTGACATGACTATCGAAATAGTCGGAGAGTTCTTGAAATCTGAGGATACTTGTTGCCACTCAAACCCTGAAGGAACACTACCGGATATTATCAGTGAGAAATCACTGATGATTTCTTGTGTAAGAATTCAAACTTAGTACATAACAAAAAGGCTGTATTAGATATTTGTCGATATACAGACATCAGATAAATGTTCACAGGAGCAGGGACTTACGTATTAGGTACTCTTCCGCCGAACACCCTAATTTATTTATTACCCATAATAACAAAAAGTAAATAAAAAAATAAAAATAAGAAAATATAAGAATATTAAATACAACAGAAACATAACTAAAAAATAGTAATCAATATATTGCAAGATGCGGAAATCATCCAGCTAGCAGAACATACAAAAATACGCACTAAACGCACAGGTACGTGAGTATACACACGCATGCGCATATATATGTTATATTACGCATCACCATTGGGCATATACACAATATACCCCGACGTTTTATTGTAAGGCTAGGTTGATAATTAATGTACGTGTTTTCATTACGGTGTCGCTGCCTTACTCGTCCTGTTTCAACGCCATTATCAAGACAACGCCAAGACCACACTGCTTCTGCCGACTTGCTGTTAGTTTTTTTTTACATTATTTATTTTAACCATGAATAGAAAACAGAGAGAAAGAGAGAGAGAGAGAGAGAGCGAGAGAGAGAGAGAAAGAGAGACAGGCAAACATGTATATACACATATAAATATCCTTCTTTGTGAAACTCAGCTACATTGTATGCGATGTTGCTGACCCTCTCCCCTGGTTTATCCGCTTGCTTCAGTTGTCAGCGAGAAAGAGACCGAGATACTCTCGATTGGAATTTACTTCGTTTACGTACTTCCGCTTTTATGTAACCACTTACTTTTAAGATGTTACTCAAACATATTGATGAAAAATACCTTTCGCTATATAATTATTTGTTTTACTTTTTTTCAAAACATAGTCGTAGACGGTATTTTCAAGGCCCGTCCAATGTTAACACTAGTTCCGTTCTATATATTTTCGATCAGCTATCTTATTGTCTTTAAAATGTCTCTACAACATACTAGCATACGTACCGAACATTTCGACACAATAACCCTTTTCAATATGGACTCTAGAAAAAACCCTCTAACTCCCTACAGCAATGTTTAATTAATTTATACCCGGAGCCGGCTTCATATTACTATTTCTCTATCGTTTTTCCAAGGCGCTCCCTATTAACCGCATCCGGCGTCACCCGTTTTTTCACTATCCTTTTTCCAATGAGCTCCAATTATATCAACATAGAAGATCGTCTCCAACTAGTCCACTTCAAGCTACGAAAATAGGTCTTATCTTTACTACCTTATTTTTTCAGAGCTAAAGATAAAAACGTTTTTTTTTTATTTCAATTTTTTGTCTAACAAGAGGTACTCTAATTGAACACCTGTTATTTTATTTTGTTATATATATAACATTCTTTTTCTAAAGACTGTACTGAATTGATCTACGATCTCCCTCTTTACTTCCCTCCTTTTCTTCCACGAAACGCTATGTTTTCTTTATTTAAGTTGTATCTGTTTACTCTTTTTTAAAGATTATATTTGAATACAATGTTATTTTGTTTAGCACTCCTGGCGCTGCGACCAACTCATAAGTTGCGTATTTAAATTATGGTTAGTAGATGAATCATTTGTAGACCTGCATTTCGCTGTGTAGTCGAGTGATGATGAACTCACGTGTGTTGATCCTCTAGTCGATGCCGTCCTGCATTGCCATGATCATTTCAACCGCAGCTCCGAAGGCGGCGACTTTTCGCTTTGCCTAGTTTCACTGGCAGACAGAAATAAATATATACACCCCAGAAACAAGTTACGTAGTTTCCTTATCTTCCGCTTTAGGTCACTTACGACTTTTAAGGTGGCACCCAAACTGTTTGTCACGAATCCTCCCTTCTCTATCTAACACATATATACATATACATATAGAGATATCCACTTCTATCACATTTTCATACAAACTCTACTAGAAACAAATGAAATTGCAATTCAGAACAAATTGGGCCATGAAATATCACATACATATAATATGAATCAAAATAGAACTGACAGGGAATTGACACAGACCAGGCACCGAACTATTTGAAATATTATTCCCAGGATATAATCCATGTAAGTAATGTATAAGCTTTGCAATTTCGATCAGAACTTTTAACAAACAAAAGAAACCCCGTATTATAGAATCTCCAAAGGAAACTCGATTTGCTTTTTAGGTTTAGTGAAATACCACGGGATTCAGCTGTCAGTCGTAGTACATTAAAACAAATGGAAGCTTTATTATTTTCCATCGTACACTAAATACGACTTTGTCTTGAATTAATGTTAGGAAATGATAGAAACAACTACGTTGTCTAATGCATATTGTTGCAAATTATAGCAACAATTAAACTAATAACAACACTTTATATAAAAACTAATAGGATTTGGGAAATATATAAAGTCACACTCCGTCAACGTTCAGATAATCATATACAACGAAACGTTCATAATAGCTAATTTTCAGCTAAAGAAAATAACCAAAGAAAGGTGTATATGCTGCAATACATATCAAAACATCCATACGGGCATTATCGTCATTATTAAATATATTTTAGAGCATAAGCATAACTAGACTGTTTCGTTATTTTGTTTAATAAATTCTCCTTAAACTTCAATAACATATTTTTACTTGAGGTATGCCTCATCTTGACATGACTCTATAGTATTTGTTAACGAATATAAACTACTATGAGGCTAGTCATTTGTCTTAAGTATACTTTATATATCTAGGTAGTGAAGAGGCCAAATGTTAGGTGTTAAGTTATTATGAAAATGATGCTGTATTTTATAATTTGTTTAATAATGTATTTATTTTGATTAAGACAATGTTATTTTTTCTGAAACAGAACGAGCTTTACTCACAACATAAGACATGCATCTGACGTCCTTGGAGACAACATTCCAGATTGTTCCTTCTGAAACAGTATGTTTTTGCAATCTAAATCCCAGTTTCTTTAGGATTATCACCAATGGTATTGTGTACTTCTTCAATGAATACATGTGCCCTAATGATATTAGTGTACCTAGAATGTATATACGTTTGAATAATAGTAATAACTTAGTCTTTAAGTATTTCCAAATTGCTTAAATAAAAAAAAACAATCTACTTTTTTAGATGGTTCTATGTCATGTTTGTTAACCTACATATTAAAAACAAACCACTTAAAAGTATACAATGACTGATATTTTGATATTTTTACCAACTTTGATGACGATGGTTCAAGTGATGTAGATGCTAGGCTGTACATAAACAAACATAGTTACAAATTCGGGCGAGTACATAAGACCCTTCGGGGATAGAATTATATAGTAAACTAAACCACCCGTGACCCGTTGGGTCAGTTTGTTATATTAGCTATGGAATTCATGTATGAGCGTGACACTTGTGGCATAAGGAAAATAGTTTTTTTTACATAACAGAAGCATTTCTATGAAAGTATATTAAAATGAAAAAAGAATATAGATAGATTTCTATGAGTCGTTCTGTTTATTATAATTGTTTTTTTTTTAAATTACAGTTACTGAATTATAAGTGGTTGGTTAGGGCGATTTGAGAAAGGAAGGGGGTACAGCAGGCTTTCTCGCGTACGTAACGAAAACAGAGGGAGTAGGAGTGGTGAAATCTATGAGAGGGAAAGTGGGAGGTGGTTTCGTTCACCGACCGCTAGTATGGCTGATATTAATAATGAGTGTTGTTTTTTTGTTTGTTTGTTTTTGTTTTTTAAAAGGGAGGAGTTTTTTTGAAACTGCGACAGACTTTACTAAGTCCTCCCGTTGAATGTTTTTAGCCGTGAAGAAAACAAATAAACTATTTGATGAAATTAAATGAAATTGTTTAAAAATTTCCAGAATGAAAAATGTCATGCGTTCGTTAATCATAATAGAGAATAACGGAATTGGAATAACAGATTGAAGACGATGCTATTTACGCATGCGCAACCGGATGTTGAAAACCGGAAAGCTGAAAGCTGATTGCAAACATACAAGAACAATAGACTTTTAGTATTATATAGATATATATTCGCGTGTCGTTAATAATGAGGGAAATAGTTTCAAGTACACATACGTTTGAGATGCGTTCAATAATGTTAATAAGCATCGCTATTCCTTGAGTAAATATATCACGTGTAGTTTTTTAATATTTTAATCGGTCAGTCATACATAAGCTTTGCCGGTCAATGCGATCTGCCAAACAACATCTTAAGCGCTAAACACACTGATTAAACGAATAAGTCTTATACGTATCTTTTTTTGTCGAAATACGTCATTCGTTTATGGAAGTAATATATACACTCTTGAACATTGAATTCTAATAAAATTTGATTCGCACCTTTTTTATTCTTTCACTTGATTCAGTGCTATATATATATATATATATATATATATATATATATATATATATATATATATACATATATATATATATATATATATATATATATATATATATATATATATATATATAAGTGTAAATTAGTCGTCCAAGGCTATAGCAATGCGATGTGGTTGCCGTGAGATGGAAAAGTGAAAAGAAATAAACGCAGGGAGAAAGTGAAACTCAAAACGATTTATTAATAATTTCACGAAAACTGATTAAATACCAAATAGTATTTTTTTTTTGGTAAGTAACAGATCGGCAAAGGGTAATCTTAAATTTTCGAAAGAACAACTTTCATTATCAGAAGACAACAATAGAAGACCGAGAGGGTCGGAAAAACGGGGAAAAAGCCCGGTGTCAGATCATCGTAATACAGGGGAAATCAATTGGCAGTAGGAACGCAGAAAACGTCAAAATTCCATTAAGCAATCATATAACTAAGGTTAAAACATTATAAACATTAGTTTAGTAATATACCAATTTTTTAAGTTTTATTATGTTTCATTTTACATGACTCATCAATCTTTATTTATTTATTTATTTATTTATTTTTTCCATTTATTCTCTTCAAATCTAAATTTAAATTTACTGTCAAAGGGAGATAACTTATTCTAAATAATATATTCAGACTTGCTATAGTCTTGGACGACTAATTTACACTTACATTTACCAGCAATGCTTCAAGCAAACTACAATCTCCTTTTATATATATATATATATAACTTTTTTGTACTACTAGCAGGAAAAATCCCAGCAGAGTGCTCTATCAATTGAGAATTAAAGTTAAAAATTAAAAATTAAGTGCGTGATATTTATTTTTGTACAGAAAAATTAGTACAATATTCGTACCGTCTTTTTCAAGCACAGAAGGGCTTAGCCATCCGGCTCTATTCATCTTCTGTCGTCAGATGTGAGATGACAACAGAAGCTGACGAGAGCCGGATGGCAAAGTCCTTCTGTGCTTGAAAGCGACGATACGAATGTTCTATATTTTTTTAGTACCAATATGTACATATACATACATATATATATATGTATATATATATATATATATATATATATATATATATATATATATATGCAAACATTGTTAAAGATAACAGAATTCGTCTGTTTTATTTTACATTTTGTTCATTTTCTTGATGGTATGTTTTTTTATTAAAATAACAATATTACTAACTGTTTAGTAGGTTCCACAGGTTTCATGAACGTTTTCGATTCTTCGTCAAATCATATTTAGATGTTCAAAGCAAATGAACAAAACAGCTGGAGAAAGAAGAGCGGGGGAGAAACGTGCATAGAGCGTTTTTCGAATTGTTCCAGGAGGTGATTGACACTTTAAGTTAAGCAAAGGTAGATGGAATCATAGAACATAAATGCATTACGTTAAGCATTTTAAAATGTTACCGCTGGTTTCATATATGATGTTGTTAATTGTAGGATGTGTTGGATTTTATATGTAGATAGCTTCCAGTACTTTAATTTTTTTTTAAAATTGGTTTCGAAATGTATAATTTTAGTGTTATTAACTAGAATAAATCTTCAATCAAGGGTAAGGCAGTTATGTTTTGTAGATATTGGTAGATGGAGACAGAGTTTACAAGATGCATTGTGAGGCGGCGGGATAGGGAAACGCTTGTAAAACCAATATATCACTAATATTTGTATTCATATAAACTAACGTCTCAATTAGTAATGTTAAACAAATAAATAATTAGGCTCTGCCATTCTTTGTACTAATATTAATATCCATATAAAACAGTGTCTCAATCAGTAAAGTTAAAGAAAGAAATAATTAACCATCCGCCTTGTTTCTACTAATATTACTATCCAGATAAAATAACGTCTTAATCAGTAAAGTTAAAGGAAGAAATAAATATGCTGTGTCATTGTTTTCACTAATATGTGCATGCATATTACATAAGGTCTGAATCAGTAAAGTTAAAGAAAAAAATAATTACGCTCCGCCATTGTTTTCACTAATATTTATATCTTCATGAAAATAACGTCTCAATCTGTAAAGTTAAAGAAAGAAATAATTTTGCTCTGCTATTGTTTTCACTAATATTAGTATAATTATAAAATAACGTCTCAATTAGTAAAGTTAAATGAAGAAATGATTATGCTCCGCCATTGTTTTCACTAATATTAATGTCCATATAAATTAGTGTCTTAATCAGTAAAGTTTAAAGAAGAAATAATTATGCCCCGCCATTGTTTTCACTAAAATTAATATCGATATAAAATAATGTCTCACTCAGTAAGGTTAAAGGAAGAACTAATTATGGCCCGCTATTGTTTTCACTAATAGTTGTATTCATATAAAATAACGTCTCAATCACTGAAGATAATCGAATGAATAAATATGCTCCGCCATTGTTTTCATCAATATTTATATTCATATAAAATAACGTCTCAATCAGTTAAATTAAAGGAAGAAATAATTATGTTCTACCATTGTTTGCACTAATATTTATATTCATATGAAATAACCTCTCAATCAGTGAAGTTAAAAGAAGGCATAATTATGGTCCACCATTGTTTTCACTATTATTTGTGTTCATATATAATAACTTCTCCATCAGTTAAGTTACCAGAAGGAATAAGCATGCTCTTTCATTGTTTTCACTGATATTTATATTCATACAAAATCATACTTCAATCAGTAGAGTTAAAAGAAGGATTAATTATGCTCCACCATTGTTTTCACTATTATTTGTATTCATATAAAATAACGCATCAATCGGTAATGTTACGTGAAGAAATAATGGTGGTCCACTATTGTTTCACTAATATATGTATCCATATAAAATAACGTCTCAATCAGTATAGTTAAGGGAACAAATTATTATGCCCCGTCATTGTTTCTACTAATTTGTGTCTCCATATAAAATAACGTCTCAATCAGTAAAGTAAAAGGAAGTGATAATTATGCTCCGCCATTGTTTTCACTGATATTAATATCCGTATAAAATAGTGTCTAAATCAGTAAAGTTAAAGGAAGAAATTATAATGCGTCGCCATTATGTTCACTAATATCTGTATTCATATAAAATAAGTCATCAATCAGTAAAGTTTACAGAAAACATAATGCTCCACCATTGTTTTCACTAACATTTGTGTTCATATAAGATAACGTCTTAATCAGTAAAGCTTCCAGTACTTTTTTTTGTTTTTAAATTGATTTCGAAATGTATAATTCTAGTGTTATAAACTAGAATAAGTCTTCAATCAGAAGGAGGGCAGTTATCTTTTGTAGATGTTGGTAAATTGAGCAAGAGTTTACAAGATTCATTGTGAGGCGGCGGGATAGGGTAGCGCTTGTAAAACCAATATAGCTAAATAAATATTCTCCATCATTGTTTTTACTGATATTAATATCCATATAAAATAACGTCTCAATCAGTAAAGTTACAGGAAGGAATAATTATGCTCTGCCATTGTGTTCACTTATATTTATATTCATATAAAATTACACCTTAATCAGTGAAATTAAAGGAATAAATAATTATGTGCGGTTATTGTTTTCACTATTATTTGTATTCATATAAAATAACGTCTCAATAACTTAAGTTACAGAAATACATAATTATGCTCCGCCATTGTTTTCACTAAAGTGTACATATGAAATACCGGTGCTTCTGCAGTATAGGGTACATAAGACACTTTTATGCTTCTGCAGTATAGGGTACATAAGAAATATCGGTGATACTGCAGTATATGCTGCATAGGAAATATCGGTGCTTCTACAGTATGGGGTGCATAGGAAATATCGGTTCTTCTGCAATATAGGGTCCATAGGAAATACCAGTGCTTCTGCAGTATGGGGTACATTAGAAATAAAGATGCTTCTGCAGTTTACGGTACATAGGAAATACCGGTGATTCTTCAGTATAGGGTACATAGGAAATCCCGGTGCTTCTGCAGTATAGGGTACATATGAAATTCTGGTACTTTTTCTGTTTTAGCCAAAAATATTTATTTGAGTGGGAGAAAGTGAAAAAAACATTGGGGGGGAATTTTTTTGTTTTATTATTTTAACTGAAAATATTACTTTGGGTGGGGAAGAGAAAACACATTTTTGGGTGGTGGAGGGGGATTTGTTGTTCTTTTTTTACTAAAAATATTTCTTTGAGTTGGGGAGAGTAAAATAAAAATTGTTTTTAGGGTGGTCCGAATTATTTTTGTTTTTTTTCAACTAACATATTTTTGGGGGTGGGGGAGAGTAACAAATAGGGGGGGATAAAAAAATGGTTAACAAATATATTTTTGGGGTTGAGGGGAGTAAAACAACATTGGGGGGCCGGTATTTTTTTTATTGTTATTTTAACAAAACACATTTATTTGGGTGGGGGGGGGTAAAACAACATATTTTGGGGGGGTAATTTTTTTCTTACAAAAAATAAATATTTTTAGGAAGGTTGGTTTTACCTCCTCCTTTTTGAGAGGGGTGGAGGGGATGTAGTATCTTTTCTGCTTCCAACTAGCACAAATGTGTGACTGAGGGCTATCAAATACGTTTACTTCTTCTTCTTCTTCTTCTTCTTCTTCTTCTTCATGAACCGGGGCACAAAGGCACCGTATGGATTCTCTGATATGGCAGGGGCGAACTAAAAGGAGTTCTTTTTTCATCATAGTGACGCTACATGAATAAACTTGATGTATATTCTTTAGTACGACGGGGACGCATTAATTTGAGGTATTTTTTATGATAGTGACACAATATGAACGAACATAATATTCGTTCTTTGATACTACAGAGGCGCATTAATATGATTACTTATGTATTCGCACCGGGGTGGTGATAGATACGTATATAGTATGCGTTCCGGGGTGGCGATAGGTACATATATAGTATGCACACTTGACGCAGAGATAGCTACATATATAATATACACACCGGAGGCAGATATAGGTAAGTATATAGTATTCGCCCCTGGGCGTCGATAGGTACGTATATAGTATTCGCCCCGGTGCGGCGTTAGGTACGTATATAGTATGTGCACCTGGGCGGCAATAGGTACGTATATAGTATGCGCACCGGGGAGCCGATAGGTACGTTTCATTGTATGTGCTCCTTGGTGGCGATAGGTACGTATATAGAAGGCACAGACAGAGCTGGCATTTTTAATAGAACTATGTCATACTTTTGCCCTCTACAACGGAAGAGGAGTGGTGGAGAACAGGCAGCTTTCGCCAAAGGCAAAAGAGGCAAGGTGGCAAAGGAGAGATGGGGGCGGTGAAATGAGGCGACCAAGGAAAAGAGAACCCCGGGCAACGCCGGAGGCCCTGCTAGTTTAAATATAGTACCTAATTTTAAATATTTTATAAATACTAATAATAGTTTTCTTGGTTTTACAAGATGAAGCATAATTTAATTAGGAAACTACTAAGAGTTTATGAACATTCGGATTCGTAAAAGAATTCAGAAAAGTTGTAAAACTTCTGAATAGAAAGTCATTTAAACTTCTTTACTATTTTGAGTAAATTATACTTCATTAATATGTGTATTTTTTAAAACTATTTTAATCTAATATATTTTCAAATTGATAGCAACCCATTATTACCTTGACAATTAGTGATAGTTTGATAATAATTATGTTTAAGTAATAATTCAATGGCCGAACGATAACTGAATCTAAACAATATGTTTTTATGATGATTTACAGGCTAACATAGTTGTTGGAAGTCGGAAAATATTAAAATATTAATAGAGAATTTATATTAGGCAAATTTAAGTGAAGAGAATTCCTATATTTAATATAAAATAGTTTTTTCAGATTTCGTTTAATATACTTAAAAATCGTGATGACTTATAACATACGGGATGACGAGGAATTATATTTTAATGCGTATAAAGTATACGAATTAAAATGTTAATAAATATACTGTTTTAAAGTTGTCAGTTATATTTCCCCAGCCAGTAATTCCTCGTTTTGCATGTATGGCATTAAAAGTTTATTATAATGAATAGAAATACTTAAATAATAGTCTAATATAATGTTTATATATTACGAATACTGAGTTGTGACATAGGCCCAGTGTATATATGATCAAAGTGAAGTATGTATTGTCTTCAAAAACGGTACCATGATATTCTTGGGTGTTCGTTCTCAACGAGCATCTACATAATGGAAATGAAAACAAACTCAAACAAGGGTGTTCGAGATAGGGCCCTATAACCAGTATATTTCAGCTTGATGAAAGCTGGTAAATAATAACGTAGGGTTTGCGTTAACGCCGGACGTTCATAAAATTGGAAATATTCTAAGCACGACAGCAATATACAAGAGATGAGGAATACAACTGTAGAATTGTAACGTGTTTCTTAAGTTTTTTATAATAAAACGCTAAGACATTGTCATGCTCAGTCTACGTCATCAACGTCGACTTTTTTATAAAGTGGAATCCCCAATATCACCTACGATGAAATGCAAAATAGATGTTTTTTTATCTGATAGTGTTATTATATCGAACGAATAAAACTCGCACTAAAATACACATTTTTGAGCAAAGTGTCGTATCAGGGTTGTCCAAATATGGTATTATAATATCGTGAACGTCCGCCCGCGCTACACGTTCATATAATGGACATATGTCACAAATCCCAGCAAATGTCTTAAAGAGATAGTACGAATTACTGTATTAATCGAATTACGAAAAATGGTACACGTGTAATGCAGCACTCAAACAGTTAACCATATTTAAAAGCGATTAACTTGGATGTAAGGTAACCAATACACTAAGATAATAGTTGTTCAGTTAAAACAAAGGTGATAACATGATATTGTTCAATCTCCATTCGAGCCAAACGTTTATAGAATGGAAATGTGTCAGAAACTTCTACAAGGACTATTGACATGGAGCCCCATAACCAGATATATTTATTAAGAAAGCAAGCGTGTTATGTCAACGTCTGTTCGCTAGTATATAAACACATATTTAGAATAGAGATAACTCCAATCAAATATTAGCTTTCCATTTCCGGCGGTATAAACAGACACATGCTTAAGACACACGAACAGACAGAGACACACTATAAACTTTATTACGCAGAACATATTGGCAGGTGAAATGTGAACTATTATCCTTGTAGGGGGCTTTAGTGAGGTCATAATGATATTGGCGACGTCGTGTTTGGCATCGTTCAGCTGAGGAGAAAATATGTATGGTCAAATTTATGACTCATTGCATACACTCATAAATTGAAAGAAATATCGCAATGGTCGTAAAGAAACAAAAATGTCAACTACTATTTCTATGACGCGACGGACGTTATCCGACCTAAACAGATAGGTTGGCGTTGAATGCAGTGGACATACTCTCCAGCGACTTTCTAAAATGCAGGTGCGAGAATAGAACTAAGCTATTACCCCCAGAGGTAATTTGCGAGTAGTGAGATGCTACTAAATGTCTGTTGGTAAAAGTGTTTCATATTTTTGGAACATGGTTATCAATAACATTAAAAACAGCCACCGTGGAATGTTTTAAGATGGAATTAGATGACTTCAAAAATAATGGTAAACGAAATTAAGATCAGTGGAATTATATACCTAAGTAAACGTTCAATTCTCCCACGTAAAAATCTATGATTATTCTCATAAGATAAGCGATGAAATTTAAATACTTAGCAAACGCCTTTTACTGAGATGTACACACTATAAGTAAGGCTATGATTCGTAACACACCCACGTGTGTGAAAAGACAGCTATGATTAAACGACAATAGATATTGTTACGGCATTGACTAATCATGCGAGGGTTGATATGCCATTAAACAGAATAAGAAAACGAGGTTAATTGCCACCGGTAAGATTTGCATATCATGAAAAACTACCAACAGTTCGCTGTAGATTCCCCGATTTCCGAAGAGAATCGATAATTGGCGGATGGAATACTTGCTCGTTATTTTTTAGCAAGGTTCATAGCATTTACTTGGCTGACCTATGTCAAGAGAAACATGGTTATGTGAAGAGAACAAACGAAATGTCCGTATTACTTACGACCTAATGAGTTCGATGTTATGAACAATGAATGATTCCCTGTAGACAGTTGTTTGCTATGCTTAGAGAACGAGACCACGTCGTCGATTTTAACTTCAAAGATATTTTATTCACTCATCTAATAAGTTACATTGCGTATTAATAAGCAAAGTATATGGCATCAATTTTGATAAGAATCCAAGTATGTTCAATGTCGTATCATAAAGCGGCCCAATTATCTATCTACTTTACATACCAAGTCCATTGACAATATGATTAGGATCCGTATAACCTATTACACATAAAAACGATCTGCACTTAATATTGAACGTAACTATAAAAAATGTAATCCATGGGGGGGCACTCATTGAGCTCTAGGTTAGATTGTTTAAGTCAGGAAAAAGTGAGTGTGTAAAGCCAGATAAAAACACATCTGAAATTTGTATTTTACTGATAGCTAAAACTCTCTCTATCTCCGTTTCTCTTTCTGAGATTCTCTATAAGTAACATGATAACAATTCTTGTGGTTGCATGCTTGTTTGCTTATAGTGAAGCATTCAACTATTTTATTAGTATATTTCTTCATTATTTTCGACTATCAATAAGTAGATGGAAATCGAAACTGATTAAAGTAACAGTACTATATATTGCATTAATTAAGTTCAGTGGTTTTAACAACATACAGAGCGAGAGGGATAGTGATAGCTAGAAACTTGGTAGGAAATTGGTCACTTGGTGAAATATGTGCAAATTGCGGTTAATAAAAATAACTGAAAAATATTTTTTTTTCAAACATCACTTAATCCTAAAGCAGAGGAATAATTTAGCGTGGATGAAGGTTATAAAAGGACAAACGCATTAATCTGTCTACAGACTGCATATCTCTATATAATAACTTAAGGATTGACCTTACTTCTCCATATTGTAAACAGTATCCCCGAAGTTATGCCATAGAGACTTTGATAACTTAACAAATATTTATCCGATCCGGATGAGAATTTTCATCATTATTACTGTTATCTAAATGCATTATATAAATACATGAACTCTCAGAAAACTGAAATTTTAAATCATGACAATGTTCTTTGTAAAAATCAAAGTTCACGGTCACAGATAGATAATATAGGGCAAATCGCGAGCCTCGACGATGAGTAAATAGAACGTCAACGCCAAAACTGTTACTTTCTTGTTTTACAGTGCCATGTAAATTGAACTATGAAAGAAAATATATACATTCTAAATAACACCATGCCTTAGATTTTGACCCAGTCTGGTGACAATTGCTCAAGCGTTATCGACACTAGGCTGTACAAAACACACAAACTTAACCGAAACATAATTGCCTTGGTGGCGGTAAACAGTTTTTGGTAAACACATGTTGATTACCTCAGCTTTAGTATGATAATAAAAAGCCAACAGGCAGTTATAAAGTAACTTATTTAAGTGTACCAAAGTAATTATTGAGATTCGTAGTTTTGAACAAAAAGATTCCCTATTAATAATGCACACTGTACTTATAATATCCGATCAACTATGATATGAAATCCATTTTACTTCCTCCACTACTTACACATAACTTAGAAATTCAATCTCTACAAAATAAACAGTGGTTAATCCATGATATAAAAAAAACACTTAAGCAAGTATTCTTGTTCGCGCCTTCATCAACTTATTTTCTCTCAATGAAAATAACAGTCGTATTGTCAGCGGGGATTTAAGTATCTCATTTGGACATGTAATAGACTAGAGACACAAATCTTAATTCAATCGTAAATTGATAGTAATGGAAATGTATTTTGTTACAAAATCAACAAGCTGTAATTGTTATTCCCTGTTCTTTGTCTACATCTAAATGCTAACATGCTAAACATCTTCCAACAAAAAAATCCGAACTAAATGCAATGAAATAACATGCCAGAAACAAGAACACCCATGAAAAAATTCGCTTACGGTAATCTATTTACCGGTGAATCCTTAATATGAATATAATTTTGCGTTTTTCATGTTTTTTTAAAAAGTTATTTAACATGCGGATGTGATGACAATACTCTACGATGACAGATCCATTTTTTGTCATAAAGAAGGTAGCGCAAATCCGGATTACAAATTGTTGTGCTAAAACCAAAATTGATGGGTTTATTTCACGTCAGAGTCAGCAATTTTAGTTCAGGAAACATTTTAGCATTTGTAGTTTAAATCTGGAAAAATAAGACTGATGGACTTACTTGGAAGAGTAATACGTCTGGCCGAATTTTACTGAAATATAAATGTTACATGAGCTAAAAAGAATCATCATTCTTCCCCGAAATTAATAATGCCTCTACAACTAAATATATATGAATCTTTATTTAGAGAAACACATGAACAATATAAAGATGATACAATAGGCTGGTTCATGTAGATAACACGAAATAACATTATTCCGGTGCTCGATATGTCACCCGGTCAGGGTTGAGTAATGTGAAGAACGATGAATAGTACATCTTGCAGGCTAGATGATCACGTGCGAACTGAATCGTCCTTTTCATAAAGTGGTATAGCTTCGCGCTCAAGTGATTAATTGTGCATGGCTCTCGTTGCACGTAGGTGGGTGATTTGCCCCTGCGGTAAAGTGGCGATGATTACATAATCTCAAACCGAATTACATCACACTGTCAGTCACGTAGGCCGATACAAAATAGTTCGCTGATGCAACTGCTACATAAACAACGGGAATAAAAAGGCGCTTAAGCTCTTTATGAAGATTCAGATACTTCCGATTTTTGTGAAATTTTAAAAATAGCTATTCAATATCGACTTATAAATATTCTCCAAAGTGCAGTTGTTTGTTTCTATTTTCTAGGGTTCTAAAAGCTGACGTACAAAAAATCTTGTTTATCTGTGGCATTATACTTTCCTTCAATATACTTGTTTTCGCTAAACCACGTGTTCGTGATTTCATACCGGTCCTAAAACGGGTTGACAACAGATTCAAAATATAAGAGTTAGTAGATATACAGTTTGATGTTAGTATTGGTAAAGATGGCATACAATTAGTGCGGAACTATTATGTCAAGGAAATTTATATTGCCCAACCTGGAACGAGGATTCTCTTGTATATATAAATAGTTCGAATAAAAAAACCCGATATATGCAATTAAGAAAATGCAAAACCATTATTAGAGTATATGTTTCATTTCTTGACTTATCTAATAAATCAAATAATATTGGAATTTTGGGGCTTTCATTTGAACTAATTCTAGATGATTGTATATGCTCGTCTTTTATTCTGTAATTTCTCAATTTAAAGACATGTGATATATCACGTTTCGCATCCGGACAAACTATATATATATATATATATATATATATATATATATATTAAATATGTAAATATCCACGGACACGTGTTTCGTGGTTTACGACTGTGGCTTGACCTAGGGAGGTTCGGAACCAGAATCCAAAGGTCTTAAGCTCGCGACTTAATCACTAGGCTTACCCGTTCTAGTGCTGTATTGTTCAATTATAATTACTACTTATCTTATAACTTTATTTATTTTATTTATTTCATTTATTTCAACATGTATTATTATTCAATTACTGGTATTATTGTATTTCTTTCATGAATTAGTCAGACGTATTGTCGACTGGGATTATAAAAAAGCTTGTAGAAGGTATTACATATAACGGTATATATTTTCATGTATGTTTATGCACGTATATAGGATCTGTTAATTGGGCAATACCTGTGATTATTTCTATCATCATTTTATTTAGAGTTTAAATACATTACTCGTAAAATACTATTCACCTTTTAATATATATGACAGTAAAGTGACCACTTACCAACCTTACACAATGGCTATGAATCCTGTTTCGGTAATAAAAGTCCGTCTGCGAACACCAATCCCTAATAATCTTTAGCTGCCGTATTATCGATATTTAACAAATCCACTGTATATTTAAAACACATATAAATTATAAATAACTAAAATATCGCCATCGTTTGAAGCAAACTCAACAAGTGGAAGAAGCATAATAGATGTACTGATAGATTCAAGACCTAAAACGGGACTCTAACATTCGGAACACATGATAATGATGTTCCAAACTGCATTGATTTCTATAAATGAAACGTGTCTATACATATTTCGTAACGATTCATGATTAATACAATTCACTGAAATATGTAAGAATGAAAATACTTCAATAAAACTAATTTGAAATATCAAACACATCATGCCAATTTCTTTTGAAGACGCACTTTCCATTAACGATTGTTATCAATTTGATATATTGTCTCGTTTTTGTTAGGTTGTAACTTTGTTCGGCCAATTAAATCTTATTATACTCAAATATCAGAAAGCGTATACATTAAAAGAAAACTATTCATTATGGTATTGTTCAAATTAGCTGTCTGGAAACAAAGCTTTTATTGATATATTTTTATTTCATTAGTTTATATATTCTTAAAATGTGTGTATATGTGTGTATATTTGCATTCATAGATATATTACGCCGAGCTAATTATACACGTTTCATGTCGCCCGCTTAAAATCATCAATCTTTCAATGACATTTCGAAGATAACTTTACTATGATATTTTTTTGTAAGTCACTAACTTTATATATTAATTGTTCATGAACAAGAAGCACCTACATGTTTTCTGAAGACCGTGAATCTAACTTGAAAAAAAATGTTAGTCATGGGGTGGGTCTCGGTATGAAATAAATAAAGTAGTTTATCAATAAGTTTCACAAAATTGATATAATCTATTTTCATATATATATATATATATATATATATATATATATATATATATATATTAGATTTCTTGAATGTGAGATGATATGTATAATTATTTCCACAATCAGACAACGCCGCATCCCACAACCTATGTTAGTTTCTTTCATAGGTTGTGGGCTGCGGCGTTGTCTGATTGTGGAAATAATTATATATATATATATATATATATATATATATATATATATATATATATATATATATATATATGATAAATAATTGTTTATTTTATCATCAATGTGCGTATCGTTACGTACTTTTATAATCGGGACTCATAAGCATATATATATATATGACTATTCACTACTGGCCATGCGATTCGAAACCCCGGATTCCGAGTATAATTATTCCGTGATAATTTAAACACTTTATCCGGCGGCTTGACGTCATAAGTACGTTCCATTTAATGAAAGGAACGATGCATTTATAGCTAACGAGGTAACGCCCATCTAGTCGGGGTGTCTAGGAGCTAAAAATAATAAATAGTTGTTTCGTTTAGTATCTCTATATATGTAAACTAAACTATTAATTAAATATCCATCTACGTTTCACCTTTATTATACGGTTTCATCAAGACAAGAGATTGACAAAAAGACAAAATACAACAGCAAGTACCAAAGTCTGCAAAATAAATGTAAGGAAGCACTCAGCAGTTAGGACGCTGAAGAATATGCTACCGCTAAACAGCCGATAAATGTTTGAAAAGTGAGCATTCAGAAGTCAACGGGATTGTCTTATTTCTAATTTGAAGTAATATTGAACATTAAAACGATATAAGTTTGAAAACTGAACATTGCCCTAATTTTGAACTTTTTTGATAATATGTAACGCTAATACGTCATGTACTTCTATGAAGGTGTGTATATGGTCATTTATGTCGGTATATAACTGTACTAGTATAGGTGTGAGTATATGTAGTGACGTATGTGTTTCAGATTGCAAACACATCTTTGGGTGTATTGGTTCGCATATTCTATGTATGTAAGGTATATATACATTCTTCTCTGAGTTTATAAGAGTGGGTTTCTGTTATAGTAGATAATCATAATTTTATAATTTCTGAATAGTTAAATATATAAGTATACATAGCTTTGTGTATGGACATAATTTTATTTGAATTATTTATTGATGTATCTTGTCATATTGACCTTTGATGTATGCACTGTTAATGTATATACTACATTTTTGATTAAGCTTCTCTTCTCATTTTAATCTGGCGTTCTCTCTGATATATATATATATATATATATTTATATATATGTATATGAGAATATGAAGTTCAATTTATTATAAAATTAAATGTCGTAAAGACAACATGTATGCAAAAGACAAAAAGAAAAAAAAAGAAAATACAGTAATAAATCAGGAAAAACGTTCAATGAAAACTTTTTGGATTCAAATAACACCTTTCGTTTTTTGATGAATTATTCCTCTATTCGACTTTTTTGCATGTCTTTTTTCACAAATCATGTCTTTATATATATATAAATATATTTTCATATATTAATTGATATATTAATTGATATTTATATATATATATATATATGTGTATAAGTATACATATTTATTTATATATGTATTCGTGAGATTCATGTGTGTCCATGTGTTCAGTTGTATGCGTCTGTTAAAGTGATGATATTATTTAGATATGTTGTTTATAGATATATTTTACTTGTTGTGTTTACATAAATTATACCCTGCTTCTTTTTTTGTTCATTCCATTCATTCTATCATTTCTTATCCGGTATATAAACATATGTTACATATATATATATATATATATATATATATATATATATATATATTTGCACAGTCAGAAAAGCGGATATCCTAAAATGCGAGAACCACTTCCGCAACCTTCTCTTCCGTTTTGATTTTATTACTTCAAATTAGAAATAAGACAATCCCGTTTATTTTAAATAGATGCATACATTTTTGAATAACTTTATATATATTCCATAACCGACCAAATAACTTTCAACAAACTCTTAAAACAGACATCAGAAACCTAAAACGTAGCAAGGATGCACTGGTCTTCTCGGACAAAACCAACAATATATACAGAATGACACCAGAAAAGAAATCTATGCTGACGAACAACACTATCTCCGAGAAATACCAACTAGCTAACCGAGGGACCTACCAAAATATCAACCGAGAAGCTACGGATCTGGATACGAAATTGGGTATTGAATATAGGACCAACCTCTTAGCTGAGAGGAAAGCCTTTATCACTTTGAAGGACCATAAGGAAAACTTTGCCAATAGACCAACTTGTAGACTAATAAACCCAGCAAAGAGCGGGATCGGCATGCCTAGCAAAATAATAATTAAAAATATTGTTAAAACAATTGAAACTAATTCACTTCTCAGGCTCTGGGGCAATACTAACACCGTTCTACACTAGTTCAAAGACATCCCAAACAAACAAAGATCCAAATTTACCCAATTTAATATAGTGGATTTCTACCCCTCCATCACTAAAGAATTACTAGATAAAGCACTAAATGTTGCATTCACTTACAAAAATATCAGCGAGCTTGAATTGGAAACAATTATGCATGCCAGACAAACCTTACTGTTTTCCAAAGGAAAAAGCTGGGTGAAAAAATCCAACCCCGAGGACCCTTTTGACGTGGCGATGGGTGCCTATGATAGTGCGGATGTCTGCGATTTAGTCGGTCTATTCATTTTAAACTCACTCGGATGCACATTTCCCAACCATTCTTTCGGATTATACAGAGACGACGGACTGTGCCTCTCTAGAGACAGCAATGGTAACACACTAGACAGACTCAGGAAGGACATTATAAATTTTTTTCTTAGTTTAGGTTTAAAAATCACCATTGACACAAACATCAATACAGTACATTTTCTAGACACTACACTAAACCTAGCAGCCGATACACACAGTCCATTCCATTAACCGAACGAAACGCTCCATTATATTAATAAGGGCTCCTGTCACCCCCTCAATTTTCAGGAATATGGTCCCTAACATCAGTAGAAGAATTTCTGATCTGTCATCCAACCGAGAAATTTTTGAACAATCGGCGCCATACTATAATGAGGCACTCCTTAAGAGCGGATTCAAAGATAAAATTTCATATATGTCAACCCAACACTGTAACACTAGGAACCGCAACAGAAATAGGAACATTATCTGGTTCTCCCCTCCTTTTTCTCTAAACTGCAAAACTAAGGTAGGCCGAACCTTCCTCAAATTATTAGATAGACACTTCCCACCACAGCACAAATTCCACAAATTTTTTAACAGGAACTCTATAAAAACTAGTTACTCATGCTTCCCATCTATGAAGAAAATGATAACAGCCGAACCTAAACCAATAGAGGAGACAGCCTGCTCCTGTACAACCAGAGATCAATGCCCCTTGGATGGGAACTGCAAAGTAACATCAATAGTATACGAGGCGAGCATTTCCAGACAACCAACGGACAAGAAGGAGATATACATTGGGATGACAAAGGGCATGTTTAAGCAAAGACTATATGCCCACAGGCATACCTTCAAATATAGAGATAGAGTAATTACAGCTTTAGGGGCTAGTGTATGGGAACTAAAGGATGAGGGAACACCTTTTACCATCAGTTGGAAATTAATAGAAAGACGAAAACCATATTCCCAAATATCAGGCCGCTGTGCACTTTGCGATGCTGAAAAATATAACATCTTGCGAACCATCAATGACCCTAACATTATATGCCTAAACAAAAAAGGGGAGATATATAAGGACTGTATCCACAGGAGAAAGGCACTTCTGATAAATTGGGCAGAACAAAATACATAAGTCATAACCGCAGAGTACCCAGAATACGGACTTTTAGGATTTCGGATTTCACAATGATGAATTCGCCCTCCGAATTTCGGATTGAACTGTATGGTATCCCGACTGTGGCCCTAAACTCGATTTCTATTATTGCATGTTTTAATCATGGATGGTTTTTATATTTATGTATATAACTGTTTTTAAATTTTTTAATTTTTAATTTGTAAATTTTTTAAATTTTTAATTCTAATTTAAAATTTCAAATGTGGAGTACCCCATATCCCCATTTTTCCTACTCTTGCCTTTATCTTTTATTTTTATTTTTACACAATTTTGTTATCATTTATTTTATCTAACAGTGTATTTATTTCATCTTTATTTATATTTATTTTTCTTCATTTTTCTTTATTTTTCTTTATTTTTCTTCATTTTTCATTTTTCTTTATTTTTCTTTATTTTTCTTCATTATTCTTTTTCATCTTTCTTTATCGCCCCCCTTTTATTATTAGTACCTAAATTTTTTAATGATTAGTACCATTACGACTTCATACATTTATAAATGGTGTGACTACAATTTATTTAATTATAAGTTTTATTTTGAATGATTTATTATTTAATATTTTTAGAAATATTTTATTACATTAGCATATTATTTCAATATAATTTTTAATTTTATAATTTATATATTTTTAACTTAATATAATTTATTTTTATTTTTAACGTTATCTCCATTTACTTTCGATAAGATATATAGCGTCTCTATTAGTTAAATTTTAATACTTTCCATAACGGGCCACGTAATTCCACGCACGTGACAATTTAAACATGCTAGGTTCCCATCTGCCCAACTGTTAACGTTATTCCCATTTAATTTCTTGTTTTTTCGATGTACAGCGTTGCTGTTGTTTTGATCTGAAATTTTTCCATAACTGACTACGAATATTCTACGCACGTGACAATTTTAAATCTGAAAGTGTTCCATCTTTCCAACGGACTATATTTTGAAATTCCTGGCGGTTGTTCTCACTCATTAAGCTATACGACTCCGCTGATGAAGGTCCGATTTTCTCGAATCTGAAACCTTGGTCCGGATGTTATTGTAACACTTTATTTAATATTAATAAATATCATGCTCTTATTAATTATTTAGTTAATTTTACTTTTGCATTAATAATTGAGCACCTTGCTGGGAAACTCTCCCAATTAAGAAATACGGTATATATATATATATATATATATATATATATATATATATATGAATAGATGAAAAGAATAAAATAATCCGACGGTATGAAACTAAAATGGAATAAGTGGAATACCTAAAAAGCTCAACGTTTCGCCCAAATGGGCTTTGTCAAGAGCAAACGAAAGAATGCAAAAAATGACAAAAAACGAGCTTTTTTTTTGCATTTTTCGTTCGCTCTTGACAAAACCCATTTGGGCGAAACGTTGAGCTTTTTTAGGTCTTCCGCTTATACTATTTTAGTTTCATATATATATATATATATATATATATATATATATATATATATATGAATAGATTTTTTGTGGTACAAAATTTTATTATACATTTAAATAAAATAAGTTGAGCCATCATGTATGTCTGCCTGTCTGTCTGTCTGTTTGTATGCCCAGCTACTCCTAAAAAACTACTCGGCAAACTGTCGACAAGTTGACATCTTTAGGACCGGACAACACCTGGGAGCATAATATCTC
Organism: Sepiola atlantica; assembly: GCA_963556195.1. Classification (NCBI taxonomy): domain Eukaryota; kingdom Metazoa; phylum Mollusca; class Cephalopoda; order Sepiida; family Sepiolidae; genus Sepiola; species Sepiola atlantica. The sequence continues at coordinate 37,333,003 of OY744519.1, read as the reverse complement.
AACAATACGAAAAAAAAAATGCCGCCGGGGGTCAACGGGGCCAGTTTTCGGGGGTGGGTCTGGTTTTTTGAAACTTTTTCAATGTTATTTACTGGTGATTTTGAAATCAGCCAATGTATTCATGTAAGAACTTGATAAAAATGCACTGTCCGGTTGTATCAAGTCATCCCATAACTTCTGTCCGGATGTATCGATAACAGTGAAACAAGGGTTGCTCAATCACATCCGCACCTAGCAACCTAAACTTATATCTTTTAAAATAAAAATAGTTCTTTGGGGGGAGGGGGGATTTTTTTTTGGGGGGGGGCGGGTGGTAGGGGGGGGGGAGAATTATCAACATCTTCATCCTGCGGGGGTGCTTATACAATATAGGACCCGGAGGCTTCTGAAGTATATGGACCTGGGCGGGGGGTTCTTCTGCAGTATAGGCACCAGGGGTGCATCTACAGTACAGGACCCAGCACCGGGGGTGCGTATACAATATAGGACCCGGGTGCTTCTGCAGAATAGGGGCCATGGGTTCTTATGCAGTATAGGGACCAGGGGTACTTCTGCAGTATAGGGACAAGGGGTGCTTCTACAGCATAGGGCCCAGCACCGGGGGTGCTTCTACAATATAGGACCCGAATGCTTCTACAGAATAGGGGCCATGGGTGTTTATGCAGTATAGGCACCAGGGGTGCTTCTACAGTATAGGATCCAGAGGCTTCTGCAGTACAGGCACGGGGGGGGTGCTTCTGCAGTATAGCCACCGGGGCGCTTCTACAGTATAGGACCCAGCACCGGGAGTGCTTTTACAGTATAGGACCCAGCACCGGGGGGGGGGGCTTCGTCAATTTAGGACCCAGAGGCTTCGGCGTTGTCCGGGAAAAAGTGTTCAATATCCTATTTTGCTTGCGGAGAGGAGGAGGAGGGAGAGCCCCGGGCAACGCCGGGTACCCCTGCTAGTCTTTAATAAAGGGCATAAATGGGTCGCATTGTATCATAGCCGTCCTGCAGGAATACCTTACCATTGGAGGTCAGGTGGCTCACCATCTCCAATTCTATGTGGCAGAACCTGCACTTGTTATTGTTGCTGAGGCCACTAATCATTTTAAAGGCATTTGTCATCAAGCCTTGATCTTTGGCAGCCATTATCGTTCTATCCTGACCATAGTGGAGAGATCCTCATTTCAACCAGTCTACAGACATTTCCTTATCTATATATTCCTGGAGATATTCACCTAAGAAAATATGTGTCCAATATGTGTCCAATCTATTGATGTCCTTTTGTGGCCAATCAATAAGTCAAAAGCTGTATGTTATCACTGGCAGAGCTAATTGGTTAACGGCAGTTACTTTGTTTTGTTTTTTTAGCTGTTATTTGCAAATTTCTTTAACACGGCATATATATTCACTGCTAATTTTTTTCTCTCATATTAGCATGTTGAAATGAATCGTTTTCTCCTATACCAATGCATTTGTATTGTTCCTGTTCGTCAGGGTATTTGATGTCAGTATCTTCATCAAGCTGTATTTTTTCCGTTTAGATCTTATTCCCAGCTCCGAGGGAGAACTTTGCGTATTTGTCCGGGCCGAACTTAATTCCAATAACGTTGAAGAACGTATATACAACATGTAAGAGTCGGCTTAAGTCAGCATCTGAACTAGCATACAGCTTGAGGTTATCCATGAAGGGCACGTGGTTGACTCTTTTTTGTAGATCTTGTTTACGACCCTGGCTCAGATTTTAGGCAGTCTGGCTTTTGTTTAGTAATTCGCTTAGTTGATTAATTGCCAGGCAAAAATGATCTTGACATCAGGGAGTGTTATTATTCTATTAGTGTGTCTTTATGCCATAGTTGTTTTCCACATATTTATCTGTACTGCCATGGTTTTCTCGATGACCGGATGGATATTATATTGATCAAGGCAGCGCAGGAGCCATGGGTGGGGTACACTATCGTATGCCTTTTGGTAATTGATCCATGTCGTGCTTAAATTTCTCTGCCTCTTCCTACAGTCCTCAAGGACGGTCTTCTTGATCAGCAATTGGTCTTTGATTTCTAAACACTTCCTCCTACACCCTGCTTGTTCTTTTTCCATGTATGCTTCAAAAGAGAGGTGTTCGGTGATGCTGTCTGCAACCAGGCCAGTTTCTAGGTTGTAGAGCGGCACCAGATCGGTCTGTATTTTGTAGATTTTATGTCTCACTCGTTTTGTGTATGAGGGCCGTATCACCTGTTACTACTCATGTGGGATGTGTCTCCTCACCCTTCAACAGTCTGGTGAAGCAGTTACTATAATGGTTATGAACTGCTGTTAGTTTTTCAGCTAGAAATTGGGTATATTGTCTATGCCAGGCCTTTTGTTATTCTGAAATTGATCTAGCTTTCGTTTCACCATTCCATACGTTATCTCTGGCTCTGGCATTTTTGGGTTGCTTTTATTACTTCGACCTATATCTAAAATCTAGTTCGCCTCTTGGTTGCATGGCCCCTCATTCACAAACATAGGTCTCCAGTAGATTTCTAGCTTTTTCTCTTTTGGTGGCTTTTCCACCGTTATATAACTTCCAACAAAATTTCTGTAGAATAGTCTTGTATTCTTCTTGAACTATCTGTTCTGAACATTCGCCCTGTGCTTGTTATCCTTTTTTTGGATTCTTTTGGCAAGTGCTGGGGTTTTGCCTCCAAGTACCCTCGAAACGTTTTCAATCTCTTCTACATTTTGTTTTGAATTTAAAACTGAGTCTGCAGATGGTGTTTCGGAGCCGTCCCCGCACTGTAGGGGCAGCAAGGAATTGTTTAATTTGAGAAGCGTCCTTTCCGCAAAAGTTTAAGTTGTTTATGGAGCTACAGTTTCAGCGGTGGTGGTGTGGCTCGCGCTCTGGACTCCCATTGCTTTTTGAATTCAGGGAGTGTTTTCTTAACAATGTAAAGTCCTGCAGCGTGTATTATTTGATTTAGTTCCGTGGCGGATATATTGGATGGAGGGCGATGTTTACCTTTTGTACTACTACCTTGGTAGCTCTTGAGGCTGTGGTTTTGGAAGGTTGAGGTCTTTCCTCCAGCCTCATCATCTGCACTTCCTCAATTGTATTCCCAAGTTCTTAGTAAGTAGGCATTCAAGTTGTAACGGGGAGCGGCCTACTGAGGTAAATCCAGACACTTGTCGGCGCCGTTCAAAGAGGCAGCGACTAGTATGCTGTGTGTGTGGGGCGAACCCGAAAACGCTTGCTGACGACAAAAAAAAGAGGAGTGGGAGGAGAAAGGCGTCAGAAAGTCTAATAAGTTGTTTATGTTAGGATAAGGGCAGCGGCGTCGAGAGAGGCATTTATGCAAATTAAGTTCGTTTGCATGCGTCGCATTTTTTAAAAATAATACCAGGAAAATTATGATGTGGATATCGTTCTGAACGTGGGATCGTAAAGCGAACGAAATGAGAGAATAGTGCTGGATTTCTTTATGTTGGACTGAACGACTTTTTTTGGAACTGGAGATATATTACCATTCATTTGAACTTGGTTTTGGCGACACCTCTGTTTAACTGTTCCGATACTATTTCTTTATTTTTTCTACAAGTTATCGCGGCCTTAACATGACCAACAAGTAATTCGAGATTCGTTTGATTCCAGAATTTAGTGGAACTATTACTGACCTTCCGATAGTGGAATGGGGTAACAAGTGAAACTTGTTTGCGAATTATGTGAGTTTCACGAAGTTGCGCCAATTATTCCCTTGCGGTTAAGCAGGTGCGCACTCACTGTGTCTCGACAGCTAGGTAAGGAACAGAGGGCAGATGTAAATCAAGTCAAGTAGACACTAATAACTGCGTTTGCCACTGATTCATTTGTGGCGTATGAGGACTTTACGACGCGACGGCTACTACCTTGAGAGACTGTAGATGTATTTCTGGCTGAGCTTCGAAGACTTGCCCTCTTTGTTGGGGAGACACTTACAGAAAAATGGATGGTGTGCGCCTTTGTAGCAGGACTGTCAAGCCACGTAAGGCTACATCTCCGGGAGTCGTCAAGAATAGATGATATAAGTCTAGGGCAGATTGTGACGAGTGTACGGGCTATTATGGCGGACGACAAGGAATTAGTTGCGGTAGCTATACAACCGGTTCAGTTTGAAACTAATTAACATGTGCCAGTTAGTGGTATCAGTATGTGCTATAAATGCTCTGGACCAAACCACTTCGCAATAAACTGCTTTGTATCAGTATGGTGATGGGCATACTGCCCCAAAATATAAATCACGAGGAACGATACAATGTTACAGATGCCAGAAGATAAGCCACATTGCATCTGAGTGTCCGGGAAACGAAAAAAGAAGGCGATATATAAGTGCCGGTCTCTCCTTAGTCAATTTAAGATAGGCGCTCCCTACCATTGAAGTGTGGATCGATGGAAAGAAACGCAGAGCACTGGTGGGCTCTGGATGTTTCCGGTCTATAGTAACTGGCTCATTATGTAGTCCTCGGAATTGTCGGAGATCGAACATTATGATTGCTGACGGTACAACTATCCATAGTCATGGCGTCGGAACCATTTCGTTGGCAATAATCGATATGAGCCCTGTAATGGTCGATGTCTTGGTCGTACACAGTTATCGGTGAAGTTTCGACATATTACTTGGGATAGATGTTATCAAGATGCTGGGTGGGGTCAGCATTGACAAGACTGGCGAAGCTATCTGTTACAAAACGGGTCAACATGCTTGCGCTGCGATTACGATAGAGGAACCCTATTTTAGCGCCGTACAGGTGTGCAGTTAGACTTACTTCCCGTTGTCAATTACGGGCGGATCTTTGTTTCACTCTCCACCATAAAAGAGTTCTGCGAAATGTTAAGTACTTTATTAAAAGGTTAATTACTCCAATGAAGCTCGTTACTCGCATAAACATAACCTTGTGTAGTTCACTTGAAAAATACCTTGTTGTTTTACAAATTACCTTTCTGTAAAGCAATATTTTTTTCGATATAAACACTTTTTGGGAATAATTTATTCAAAAGTCACACGCTCCACCAGCGCTTTTTTCACGTTTGACCTGCTGATTAGTTTGGCTCAGAAAGTTATACTGTTAACCATTTGAGTAATATGTAACATTTCATACGACAATTGAACAGAGTGGCTACAGCGTTGGTAGAAACTTCTTGGATATGGACAAATTTACTTTTCATTGAAAAATTACAGACAACTACTTCGGCCCTGAAAGGACAAAGTAAATATAACACAACTATTACATAAGCTTATTTAACTTTATATATAGAGAGATATATACAGTTGGTAAACAATGATGAATTTAGCGGTTAATGTCCATGTCCACATAGACGTAGGCAGAATTATTGACCAGTTTATAAATGAAATATTATGTTTGAAACCCTCTTTGGTAAGGATTCTGTTTTTTTTTATAGAGATAAGATCTACTTCGTAAATATTTTTTCAGTTGGGAAGCTGTTTTTCTTTTAGTCTGTCCACTTTGTAAATACTCTGTTTTGTTACTAAAGGGCGCCTCTGTGTGTAAGAAAACAAAAGAATAACGAACTAATCTTTAAATAGAGATGTCGCCAAGATCAAGTCCAAATGGCAGGAAAAAAAACCGTCTCTCTCAACTGTATATAAAAAAAACGTCCTTCAATTCAACATGAAAGAAAATCCAGCACTCCTTTCTTTTGCTCGCTTTCCAATACGCGTTCAGAACGATATCCACGAAAAAACTATCTGACTCTTAACTTTTCGCTCTCTTATTAAAACGAAAGTCCCACGCATGCAAACAACCTAATTTGCATGAACAAATAAAATAAGTAAAATCTTATTTCACTTTCTGACGCCTCTCTCCTCCCACTCTTCTTTCTTTTTATGTCGGCAACGAGGGTTTTCGGGTTCGCCCCACACACACAGCATAGCAGACGCTGCCTCTTTGAACGGCGCGGACAAGTGCCCGCATCTACTTCAATCGGCCGCTCTCCGTTACACTGTGTAACGAATATTTTTTACTGTTTCTATGTTTTACATCTATTTGTCCGAAAGTCGATCAAAGGCGGGTTGTGCTCATTAAAATATTTAATGAACCCTTCCAAAGCTCCCTGACGATAGATAGCCAATCTAATTAAATGGATATAACTGTAAACTTCCTCAATTTTGCATTTAAAATACAAAGTATCTTTGAGATGTTGCTTTGTTATGTTTGATTTATTAAGTAACACCACTGTCGTTAATCTGTTTACTGAAAGTGTTAACTTTATTGATACCATATTTGTCTATGATTAATAAGAAGAAATAGAAATGTGTATTTATATTATTAACATAATATAAACATTTGATCAATTATAGATAAGTTTTAAATATATTAATAGGCAGCTTAGTCGGGTAAACGTTGATACTAACCGCTTCTTTGATTTGCTAAATAAACTACTATCTAATTTTCGTTGTTATATCACAAAACATTTAGACGAATCAAACAAGCGACCTTTTTCTGTGTCACTTTTTTCGTTCTCGGGAGCATGTTAGCTGTCATGAGATAGCAAATGTACAATCGATGTGTCAGCCCTGACGAAATAGAGATGCAAATGTTGTGTTATTCTTAGTTATAACCAAGTAGAGATGTAAATGTTACTGTATTCTTAGTTATGACAGAGTAGAAATGTAAATGTTATACAATTCTTAGTTATGCCGAGGAAGAGATTTAAAGTTTATTATATTCTTAGTTATCACATGCTAATGTCATTGTATACTTTGTTATGACGAAGTAGAGATATACATGTTACTAAGTGTAACGTAGTTATACAGTAGATATGTTAATGTGATGGTATTATTTGTTATGTCAAACGAGATGTACATGTTATGGTATTCTTACTTATGTTTGAGTAGACATATTAATGTGATGGTATTCTTAGTTATGGCGAATTAATGTTATCATTAAAAATAAATAATATCACTGCGAGTTATAGTCATTAGTCTAATACTGGCAGTCATTATTTTAAAGCAAAAAATGTACGCAACTTCTGGCACGATAGATCTTAATTAGTGTTAACGCTATGTTTACTTCTGTCTGCACAACGATCCCGAGGAGAAAGTTACATTTTTTTTATAATTGCGGTTGTTCATCATTTGTTTATTTTGTTACTATTTGGTTGTTATTTAGTGTATAATTATATTTCTTGATTCACAGGATCTGTGAGTACAAACGAACGGGGAATTCTCTAATAATTGCCAATTAATAAATGGAAGTCTGATATTGGGTGGCCTTAATTTACATTGTTCTTATCTAGTCTGGAAGACGGTATCATAATACGACTGAACGAAGCAGCAGAACAAAAGACATTAAAAGATTAATTAACGAAACTTAGATACAAACGGAAAAATAAAACAATGAAAAATAAATAGAAATTAAGTACAAGAAAAGAGACATCTTAAATTAAGAATTCTCTGTCTAATCCAATCTTCTAAAACGTCGTTATACAAAGTTCGTTATTGGACGAGAATTATATCAGTAACCAAAGAAGAAAAAAAACACATATTAATTATTTTTAGTATTTCGCGAACACTACAAATATATGTTAACCATTTAGTTCTGTGTTCAGTTTTATTCCTTGGCAGTTAATGTTATTAAGTAGACAATTTGGAATAGCAGGCACTATATGTGGACACCTAGCTATGGAAAACTAGCATCCCCAACCCGCAATGTCTACGTGGCGAATATGGCAACATCCTCTGAATGGCAATCACCAATAAAGTTTGTTTGAAACAAGGGAGGGTTTCATCCTCAAGGACTGATAAACAATTTGATTACTGATAATGATGGTGATGATGCCTCGGACATTCGTGACTCATTATTCATATTAGATATAAAAGAGCTTACCATTTATTTTTACTTGCAACACGCTACTATTCACCATTAATCATGTGATTTATATTCAAGTATATATATAATATATATATATATATATATATATATCTTGGTTATAATCTTTTATTTTTCATTCGCTACTTTTACCTTTCTTTAGCCCGCTATTCCTTCACTTCTCTACGATATTTCTTCTCTATAACTATTCCTCCCTAACAAAGGAGTCAACTTGAGTCGATGATGTTCATGCCAGTCGAGGATGCGACCCCAACAATCATCTCGACAGTCTAGGATATTGAGATAGGGACCTTGCTTCGGTCGGGCTAAGGTATCAGTCAGTGCAGTTCTAAACTTTAACTACTCTCTATTATAGAATTGTGTAAAGAGTACTGGAATATGTGTGAGGCTTTTTTCAATCAAACTCCAGACGATTGCTAACAGTACAGTGAAGATAATAAATGTATTCGTCACCAAATCTTCATCTACATATATATATATATATATATATATATATATATATATATATATATATATATATATATATATATAACGTACAATTGTCTGCATGTGTGTATCATCAGAGTAATGGTTTACTAAAGTGCCACATTAATCGCAGATTTTTAAATTAGCACCTTAGTACCGATGCCCATATCGATGTAAACAAACCAGGAGCTATTTTAAACACATTATTCAAAATTACATGTACAATTAGACACAGATATTCCGTCATTGTTTATGTTAGCTTTCTAGTTTTATATTTTCTAAAGCTAGCTGACCGATTAACAAGCTTATGTCTGAACCAATATGAAAAAAAATAAACATATCCAAATATTTTTCTCTTAGAAATAGAATGTTATTTTTATTTATTACAGACAATCGAACTATATGCGATTAAAATAGATACGTAAACCAATTTTTGAAGTGGTATCCCGACGCGAAACTCATAATGAGTTTAAGTAGCTTAAAATATATTTTTGCCTGATCGATTCGTCTTCAGTTACACTATTTAATGGTGTCTCGATTGTAAGAATTGTACAAGACCATCGTTTTTTGCTATAGAGTGTTCGTTATTTCCTAGCTGATATCAATGATCATTACTAAATCTGTAATTCCATTTTACATTGCGATTAGAATTGAAGAAAATATTTGCACTTAAGGTAGTATATAGACTACCACACACATTCTTTAAAAATAATAGGCTAAATAACCAACTAAAATACAATCAGAATACATAGAAAGCAAGACGAAACAGAAAGAGAAACACGGGTTTATGTTTCAACATTTTTCAGACAAGGGTTTGTTATGCCATACATGTAGGGCTGGTTTCAAACAATCAGAGAATATGTGATACATATGATATCATGTAATTCCATTTGATATTGCTATCCAAATTGAGAAGGAATTATCATTAAAATGTGCATTGACGTGCACTTAAGCTAGTATATAGACACACATTCTTTAAAAATATTAGGATAATAAACCAATGAAAATACATTCAAAATACATCTAAAGCTAGACGAAACAGAAATAGAAAACGGGTTTATGTTTCAACAATTTTAAGTTAAAAATGTATTATGCAATATATAAAGGGTGTGTTTGAAAAAATCAGAGAATATGTGATACATATGACATCAGGAGAGCAATTTCATTGTACACTGTGATAAAAATTTAAGAATATATTTGTCATTCTAACTGGCATTGACGTTCACTGTAGCTAGTATATAGACAAACACACCACTTCTTTAAAAACAATAGGATAAATAACAAACTAAAATACAATTAAGATACATAGAAAGCTAGACGAAATAGAAAACGGGTTTATGTTACATTTCTTATTAGTTAAACAAGGCCAGTTGCCATTGTAGATGTAACGTGCTACTGAGAAAAAGGGTAAGATATAGGGGTCCACCAAAATAAAGAGTTGTGCAGCGAGCTGTCTGTTTACATCAGTTTAAAATTTCTGCATGTCAGTACCGTCAGGAAAACAGGGTGAAGGGAGGGAGTTTCAGAGTCCAGCAGCACGAGGAAAGAAGCTTTTGAAGTAGAAAGCTATTTGACATCTGGAGATCTCCACAGTGACTGGATGGAATTTGTCCGATTATCGGATTGGTCTAGTGAATATGGGTCGTGGGGCGCCAGAGCAGTGAGTTCATCAGAGCACACTCCATTGAAGTAGTTGTAAAATAGGCACATAGGAGGCAACATTGTTGCGATGGGACACATACTGGAGCTTGGTGAGGGACCTATTTAGTTGGGAACACTTTTTGGACCTTGCCTAAAAGGTAGAGACTAGTGGAGGATGTACCAGCCCAAATGCGGCTATACTATTCTGTGCATGGTATGATGGGGGCTTTGTAGAGATATATATTAGGTGTGCATAAAGAATATTCTTTATTATGAAATATTTTATTTTAATGTTGCTTAATAGATAAGCTTGATTTCAAAATCGGTTTCCTAATTTTTCCCACGTTTATATATTTATCATAGACAGATCTGAGCCGGAATCTGGGAGTAGTTGTATATTTTTATTTACCTGCTCAAATTTCATAATATTTTCCGATTCGTCATTTTTAGAAATTTTACCAAAGCTTGTTTATTTTTATGAAGGCTGCGGTGTGTACTGTCATGCCCCAGGCGGAAGTACTCTCAGCAATTGTCATTTTATATGGACGATTTGCACTGAAAACTGTGTTTGGGATGCAACTTTTTTTCTTTGGTTCATAAACATTAGTTTGTGAACTAATATTCTTGTTGTTACGTATTTTTCTAATATGTGACACTCTGCTTTGTTCAATGTATCTTGAATTAAAACAAACAATACTAACAAGTAAGCATCCTTCTGCAATATATTGAAGCGTTAAATACCGTCCATTGACTTGTTTCCTAAGAACATTTCGTCTGATTTTTGCATCCGTATTTGATATTAAACACTGTGCGAACATGATATATCTAAAATTCTTAGCGCCAGTGTAGTCTTGGATTTCTATTCTCGAAACATTCATATATTTCTACCACTTTGTAATAAGAATCCGTTTAATGGCGAAGTAAATTTGTTAATAAAAGTCCCGCTTGAACAGATATTGGATTGTTGTTGTTTCGTTACAATATATAATTGAAAACTGTACCCGACCTTTTTAATAGTAAATACACTTTTTTAATGTATGTCCAGTTCGCACAGTTTCTATTATTGAAACTGTAATATTGTCTGAAATACGAAGCAATTGTAATTTTGTTTTTATAGTCGTTAGTAAAAGTATCGATATCGCACAAAAAAAGTTTCTTGTGAACTGTGACTTTCATGTATAACAGTTTGATCATTATTCTATAATTCTGATCATTTTTCTTTTCTTGAAGAAATATTTATGCACTTTGTTTAATTTGCTCCACTTATTTCACGTGAATCTTTTCTAGACGAAGTTTTTGACTTTCCATTTTATACTGGTATTATATGTGTTCTAATTGTTTTTCTTAGCCTTTCTCTTCGAGTCAAAGTTGTTGTCCCTGTTTTATTTAATGATGTAAAACATGACACTTTTAAATTCCTCCATGTTGTCATTAGAGATAAGCGAGTGATTTTTCGGTCGTTACTTTTCCCACTGTAAAATGAATATTTTACTTCGGAGCTAAACAAAAATTAACGTAAGATTGTTCAAACGTATTTACGTGTTACTGATTAAACAATAAAAACATGAAGAAACATCAACGGGCTTCTTGTTTTTTTTCGAGTCTGAACGATTTAGATTTAAAATCCTCGTATTGGAAAATTACCTAAAATCATTCTCATGAAGCGTAAGAACGAAAGCTTCATTTAATCTGTTTTTCTGACGTTAAATACTTTCTTCTCTCAGATTTGATGCACTAAAATTATGACTTTGAAAATATGTGTTACCGTACTAAGTAAAATATTTCCATCGGGCACACCACTTAATACTTTTTCGAAAATCCTACATTGCCAGTTGTAACAATGGTTATGTTGTATCCAGCATAATGCTGAGTTTTTACGTCACTATTGTGTGCGACATACGTCCGTGCTATATTGTGTCCGAATATCTCTGAGTTCATTGTCGCCAGTGGTGTCACCTTAGAAGGCCAATAATAAATCAGAGAACACAGTGGTATATTTATAAGATTGTGAATTTACAGACGTATAGAATAGTATGTTGCAGAAATACTACTCGTCTCTCGTTTTAGCCTCATCTAAACACAATGTTTACAAGAGTCCATATAGTAGTGAAATAAGGTAGTTCACTATCACGCCATGACAATTCCGGCGTTGGATATAAAGAATCTATATATTCAAACATATTTAGCAATCGATTAGGAAATAAATGGAACGTTATAGCGAAAACAACAAATTTATGTACTTTGCAATTCGAGATATAGTATGAAACTGAACTGAAAACAGATACTTTACCTATTCGGCCACTGAACAAACGGAGATAGTGTGTCTTTCTTAACCTTGTATGCTATTGCAGAGTTCGACGTTGGCGTCTCTCTGCATAGATTAAAATAGATCGATTATCTGAAATAATTAAATAAAAAAAAGGTTTCAATAATAAAACAAACAGTTTGTTAAAGACGTACGATGGTTGAACTAAAAAGACAATCTAACTTATAGTTATATGTTTATTTATTTTTATTAATGGCAGTGAATATATTCAGATTATAATAATATAGTATGCTATGCGGTTAGCCGGAAAGGGAACGCTAAAATGGCGAAATATCTATTTATGATGCTATTCTTATCTAAATTGAACTTTGAATAATGAGGTTAAAAACGATTTAAATAATTCATGACAGCAATACTGATTCGCGATATGAATTTAGTTTCCCTCAAAGATCAACTGTTTACTGTCATACCGTGACACACCCACACACACACACACACACATATATATATATATATATATGTGTGTGTGTTACTATTTCATGTAACCACATACATTTTTATGAGGAGATATCATTTTGTATGTATCAGTTTTTTGTATCTACTTAAACAGTGCTCAATACGTAAGTAGAGCAAGGTAGTAAGTTATAAAAATATATGTAGTGCAATTTAGCTACACAAGGGCTCCCCCGGGATAAAACGCGGGAGCCTCTGTGTAGCTTAATTACCATAAATATATGTTATAACTTACTATATATAAATATATATATATATATATATATATATATATAAATATATGCACATATATATGTAATTTATTCCATATGCCTACATATCATAAATAAATTGAAAATAAATTATAAAGAAATCAATAACTGACTGCGAATGGCGCTAAAGATAATGTGAGGTATAAAATATATCGATACAGAAGTTAAGCTAGGAAGGAAAATCCAATGTACAGGGTGTTTCAAAAGTCTTGGGAACATTACAAATGCGTATATCTCATGAACTATTCCAGGTAGAAAAATGAAACTGGTGCCATTTTAAAGCTTGCTTAATCATATTTTTGGTCATACTAATGATTTTCGTGTTATCTTTCCAGGTGCAGTTATGGCGTTCTCTAAACAAGACAGGGCATTTTGCGTCCTCCAATTTGCAAAGACTGAATCGTGGACATGTGTTCAGCGTGCATTTCGCAGGAAATTTAAAAAAGAAGCCCCTGAAAGGAAATCCATTGTCAGATGGCATGCTAAATTTGTGAAAGATGGGTGTTTGTGCCCAAGTAAGCGAACAGGTCGCCCTTCAACTTCAGAAGATGCAGTTGAGCAAGTTCGGACAGCCTTTCAGCGGAGCCCCCGTAAATCAGTGAGAAGAGCCAGCAGGGAACTTCAGCTTGCTCCAGCAACTGTCTGGCGTGTCTTAAGGAAACGACTGCAAATGGTACCTTACAAGCTCAAGTTGGTCCAAAAGTTGAAGGACACTGATAAGCCACTTCGCCGTGACTTTTGCATTGCAATGCAAGAGAAGTTGGAAGATAAGGGCTTTGATGACCGGCTTGTTTTTAGCGATGAGGCGACCTTCCATCTGAATGGCAAAGTTAACAAGCATAACACTCGCATATGGGGTACTGAGAATCCTCATGAACTTCTTGAGCACGAGCGAGATTCACCAAAAGTGAACGTGTTTTGTGCAATTTCCAAGAAAGGTGTCTATGGACCGTTCTTCTTTGAAGAGGCAACTATCACTGGTGAATCTATCTCAACATGCTGGAAGACTTGTTAATGGCTCAGTTGGAACAAGCAGAATCTGATGACTTCATTTTTCAACAAGATGGTGCACCACGACACTGGAGTCTTAGAGTAAGGCAGTTTCTTAACACAAGGCTGCCTGGTAGATGGATTGGGAGATCTGAGCGAGGTGATGACGTTCTCATGCCCTGGCCTCCTAAGTCTCCAGATCTTACCCCGTGTGACTTTTTTCCTTTGGGGCTTTGTCAAGCAACAAGTCTATGTGCCGCCCCTTCCAAGAGATATTGACGAACTAAAGGCTCGAGTAACGGCAGTTGTGGGAACCATTGACGTCAAGATGCTGGAACGCGTTTGGCAGGAAATGGACTATCGACTAGATGTCTGCCGTGTGACGAATAGTGCTCATATTGAGCGACTTTGAAGATTCCCCACAAAACTTGAAACTTTAACCTTTCCAACGGTACCAATTTCATTTTTCAACTCGTAATAGTTTTTGAGTTATTAAAAATCGTTATGTTCCCAAGACTTTTGAAACACCCTGTATATATATATATATATATATATATATATCAGGATCAAATATAAACCAAAAGTAAACTTTTAGTAGATGGAACCTATAGTGAAAAGGTTAAGCTCAATATACGAGATAAGGCAATTGTAGAGATAGAAGAAATAAGAGTGATAAACATGTGACGAATGTCACAATTTATCTCAAATTTCGATTATTCAATGCAAGATGTATTCTGTAATAAACTAGTGTTTATTATTTTTTCCTTAAGTCAAGGCTTTTCAAAGATCGAGATCTTATCATCAGAGGAGAAATACAGAAAGATAAGTTGGCTGTAGAAAAAAACCAATGTTCAAATATTTGAAAAATATTATTAAAAATGTAGTAGTAGAAAAGTTCAGTAAACAAGATATGTAGTTTGTCCAGGTAGTAATTGTGCGTTGAAAAGGTGTCCGATGAAGAGAAGATTTTGGAAAAGACGAAAAACAAAGTTTTTTCGTAGGGGCAGTATGAAGAAAGTGCTCAAAATGAAGTAAATCCAAGCGCACTTAAATGGAATTGATGTGAGTAAAGCTTGCCATTATTGATAACTCCCTGGGCCATAGAAAATTCCAATGGTATTATTAATGAGATATTCGAGCAAACGAATCCAAGGAAAAAATAAATTCAAACATTCGTTACATGTTTATCACTCTTATTCCTTATATATATATATATATATATATGTATATATATATATATATATATATATATATATATATATATATATATATATAACAAGTTGGTCTTCGTAAATAATTCAATAATAGTAGACAAAACGAAACGCAAGTTATACATTAATTTAGTTTCGCAAGCATATGCATTTTCTTAAATTAATATATATATATATTTATATATATATATATATTTATATATATATATATATATATATATATATATATATATATATATATATATATATATATATATATATATATATATACAGGGTTGCCCAAAAGTAGATTTACAGTTATCATTTAATATTTGAAGTATTTTAACTAGGGTTATACGAAAAACTTCAACCATATAAAAAATAGTTTAATAACTGTAAACCTTTTTTGAGCCACCCCATATATTACTTATGCAAATATATATATACACATACATTATTGTACGTGTGCATATACATTAGATTATTATTAATCAAAGTTATACACAATGCGTTTCTAAATGCCACGTGTTATATGTAAGTGATTATGGCAAGAGGGGATAGTAGTTATTGTTATGAATCTAATGGTATATTGGATTAAATAACATTCTGAATCTATATATTGTTGTACTTACTCAACGACAACACTACATTTGTTGACATACAGCGTCTGATTCATTGATTTTGCTCAATGCGTACTTCATCTTTTCCCTAAGCTCAAGTTGGTTAATTTATTGAGGCACCTATACCGGGTAATACCGACTGAACTCTTTTTGTCGGCCAGAACGCGCTAATCCTAGTGTGATTGCTTTCCACACCTGGCTTTGTGCCTAGCTTCTTTGGGACGAGATAAATGAGCATACGTTGACTTTGCGTCTAGAATGTTGCAGAGGTGATAAACACATATACAAGTGAAGTATCTATGAATGCCGAGTTCTAAAACGTGTCTTTCTTGTACGTACGTTTAAATAAAATACGTGTTTTATAATATTTAATCGCAATAAAACTACAATATCCCGGTTACTAATGATGATCTGTATCGGCTAAAAGATAAGTAAAACGACATAGCAAACACATATCTAGTGTGTGATTCGATCCCTGAAAGATTGTATGAAAATAAAATGAAAGCAAACTCCTTATCCACACACCCACTGAACCAACGAAATTATGGATTTTAACCTACTTAGAGTGTTTATGAAATCGGCAAAGAGACCCTTTGCATGGATTGTTAAAAATAAATAAATGAAATAAAAAATAAATAAAATCTCCAGAAATAAATGATGTGAAACAGACGAATATTTCAGTACTAAAAATAATCTGTTTTTATTTTTCAATCTTACTGGTAGTAAATGGGTACATGTTATTATAATAAAGAATGGTGTTCCGTCGGCTGGAGAGAGAAACCTAATAATGGCTGAAATGTTATTTCTATTTACTTTTACAAACTTAACATTTTGAATAACGTGTTTTAAAGAAGAGAAAACACTACCTTATATCGGAACGAAGATGCTTATTTAAAATGTTAAGTTAGTTTGATTCTTAGACAAATATATATATATATATATATATGTATATATAATAAATCAATATGAAACTAAAAGTAAGCTTTTAGTAAATAAAACCTATAGTGAAATGATTTAAGCTCAATATACGAGATAGATCTATTATCTATCTTTATATATATATATATATATAAATATATATATATATATATATATATATATATATATATATATATATATATATATATATGATGCCGCGAAACACATACAAACCTAGATACAAGACAAATATATACTCACAGTAAAAATCAGACATTTTGATTCATATTAAAAAAAACAAATATGTTTTGTATAGCGAAGGCAGGAAGATGAGGGATATATACGAGCGTGCATGCATAGTGAATATACATTACAATTACTGAATTTGTAGAAATTATAAGGGTCCCCAGGTTTACCCTTGTAATTCTGAACTAGAAATTGTGTGTGAGAACTGTACAATTAATGATGTATTTTTACTAATCGTTTACACAATCGTTTCATAATTTCTGTCCAAGTTTCACGTTTTGCTTATATTTATTTTAATAATTGTACACAGCAAAGTCTTAGTGTTCGTTTTGCATGAAGTTTGGGGGCTGATTAAAACATCATGTTTTGGGATTTTTGCTAAATGAAGCTGTTTTTTAACTGGTGGTAGCATTTAACTTGCGCGCCTTCTGTTGTTTGAAGTTAAGCGTTCATGAGAAAACGTTTTGAGCTGAATAAAATATACTAGGTTTACCATCTTTCTACTTCATGACGCTATTTTAAAACTGGTAGGGTTAAACTTTTGCGATTTTTGCTGTTTTTTTGGTTCGGCTGGGAAAGAAACTTTGTCGGATAATGTCAAAATATTTATGAAAGATTTATCGTCAAATTTTTAATTGAAAAATAAAACAACACGCGTTACAATATATGCGAGTGATACTATAGTTTCATAATACTGTCAAAATATCTCGGGTTCTTTTGGGGTTTGTGGTGAGATTTTGAGTCTTTCGCTGCTTTTTTTTAATGTGTTTTTGTATTCCTCGCCTCGAAAGGGATTAAGTTTGCGTTTTTTTTTTGTTGCTTCGTTCTGTACAAATATTTGTATTTTGTTATTGTTTTGTGTTAAGTATTTTTTTGGTAATTTTAGAATTCGATATTTTTTTGTCTTCTGTTTTTTGGATTTTTTTTTTGTTGCCACAAGCTTTTGTATTTGTATATATCTGACGTTTTGTTAGTGTTTGTTTGTATGCACCCACGACTGAGTACAAATATATGAACTTGTTTTGTGGTTTCGTACGCTTCTTCACCGAATTATTTATTTGTGTGTTTTCGTTGGTTGTTTTTCATGTATTTTTGTTTTTAGAAAGGTATGTTTGCGTTTTCAAACGTTGAAGGTCAACAGTATGGTCCTGAATGAAAATGTCGAAGAAAGGAAGTGTAGTAATGTGTAAGTATGCGTTGGTTTACCTTGTTCTGTAAGTCCATATGACTAGGTAAGTAGCACTGTTCACCTGACTTTTTGTCAGTGCGTATGTAGATGTACGCGAGATAAGACATGCTTGTACATAAGAGTTTAAGTGTTCTTTTCTCCTCGCTTCCTCGGCCAAAGGCCAGGTCAGGAGATCTTACATATTTTGTGTTTTTTCGAGGGGCGGGTCGACTCGAATATCTGTGTCGAACCGTATTTTATAGAGGTTTCTCGGTTTGCACCGTCTTATTAATTTGATATAGACTTGTTAGATGTTGATTTTGTAAACGGTATCCATTTGTGAAAAACTATTGACTTAAAACGTCTATGTGAATCCCACTTTCTTTTTGGTAGTGAATGAGGAGAACATATCCAAACAAAGCGGAGAAAGAAACTAGGTAACTATTCAAGCCATTTGGTTTTTGCGTTCGTTTGGATCATATATTAGTCACCCACAGTTTTAGCCTTACATGTCAAACTCCTTTTCATCAATAATCTGTAAAATCACATTTTAAGGTCATTCATTGCCATCTATGCAGATACCACAACCACCATTGAAGCGTATAAATGATCACACGTTTCTTATTTTCTCTCTGCAGCACTATAGCATGTGGAGCGATAAGGAAAAGTAGCTCTTTACTTTGAATACATCTAAAACTAAGCTTCGCGTAATGCACCACTAACGCTCGGATCCTTACTTTGTTTCAGTTTAAATGGCTCTCTTCTTTTTTAATAAGTATCACTCCAGACATTAAATGGAAAACTTAGATCAAATATATTGATATGGTAACTGGGAATGTTGTTTGATTATTTTACTGCTCGAAGAGGTATCTGACCTCTGACACAATACTTTATTTGCATAAGAATCAGATACAACTTAATATGAAATACTGTTACCACATCTGTTAAGATTCCGCTGAAAGAATTACTACATAGTACAGAATCGTCTTCATAATCTATTGCGGGATGTTCTCATCTTTTCCCTGATGCGTCTTTCTTACAGAAAAGTCGTTGCTAGTATTGGATTATCCTACCGCTCCAGAAAGTGTATGACTCCTAACGCACTTTCTCACCTGTATAATAGCCAGATACGGGATGGTGCCGTTCAATGCAGCCTTAGTTTTCCTTGACAAAGTACACAATCGACTTCGAAATCTAGTCGGCGATGCTCTCTTCCAAACTCTACAGCCTATTTTCTTACAAAAGAGGTGTTGCTGATCTTTTTAAAACTCTCTCTTTATTTCTGTGGTAAGTACTCGACTGAACCCCATTCTCTGGTGTAAAACATTCACAGCAAAAAAACTCGCCTAGCTTAAAGTAATTGCCCTTCTTTCCTTGTGTACTTTAAGCGGAATGGAATTTTTATGAGCAGACTTTCTTTCTAAAGAACTACCCGTCCGTCGAACAAAATATCACGGGTCTCCTTCCCATTTAACCACAACATATTCGTTTTGAAGTCACAAGGTCAGTGAGGAAGACTTAATCCAAAAACGAATGCTTGGTTTCGTTTAAAAACGAGAAACCGTCGGTGGAACGGTGTTAGATTCTTTATATCACACTTTTATATTTTTTCTTTTGCGTTAATCCCGGGGTTCGCAATGATGTGACAACTGATCCTTGATACATGTGACTCCTTAGTAAATAACATATCCATAATGCACAAAGAACTCAGTAAGTGATCCCCGCTAACTAAATTATTGTCCATAACTCAAATATTAACTCACTGCTTGTTGTATGATCCGAGCTTTTATAGTCTCCATATGACTAAATGGTTAATCCTACAAAATAACATTATATGTTATACGCATATATTAATTCAGCATTTTCGTTGCATAGTGGTATATAAAAAAGAACCTTTACATTTTATATGAGCAAATATATTTTGCAATTTAAAAAATAATTCATAAATGATATTAGAAATGAAAAATAATATGGCAATATTGCCAAAGTAACCGTAGAAACATATGTCATGGGCTTTTTTTATTTGTACATTGCTGATGGTATTCTAGCAAATAAATGTAGAAATATATATGTTTAAATGAAATAAAAAGAATATAAAATGTATATAAATAATTTTTCCAGAATTAGCCAGTTACAGGAGAGAACGTTATCTGTTTTTTTTTTCATTTCGTTAAGTTTTATAATAACACTGTTTGTTGGTTAATGATCGCTATTACTTTTGCATACAATGCATAGCTCCTCCGGGAAGCGGTAACAGATCTCTAGCATATATGTTTATCAGTCTCTTTTTTCTCTCATTTACTCTATGTCTCTCTCTTTCCCATTAGATACCTACACACACACATACATATATATGTATATATATATATATATATATATATATATATATATATATATGTATGTACATATATATATGTATGTATATATATATACATATATATGTATGTATATATATATATATATATACATATATATATATATATATATATATATATATGTATCATATATCATTATTTCACGGATATACACATATAATACTATAAGCTGATATACAACATGTGTATTTTTAGTATTTACTTTTACAGTGTTCAATACGTGAGTACAGCTTAGCGGTATTATTTATGTTAACAATTGTTGTTTTTTTATGTCAAGGCGATGTTTGGAAATTCTAACTAATCAATAACATTCCTAGTTATTTGTTATCTTCTTGTTGTGGCATTATACAAAGCTATTCTGATGGTCCTTACTATTGTAGATTGCTGCCCTTTGCTGTGCAGGGTCCGCCGTACAAAGGTATCGAAAGAGGTGATTCATGGTCTGGGGTCCTTTGCAACAGTCGCATGTGGTGTGGGCACTAACATAGCGCCATCTCCCTCGCCCCCCCCCCTGGAACGGCCGACACTTGGACGGAGTCGATTCGGGCACTTCAATTTTGCCCAGTTGTTATATCCTGGGGAAGGGTTTCGGCAGCGAAGATGACCATAGTCGAGATGTGCGAGTGTTTGGACAGTTTGTCCTCCCACATATTAAGGTGGGCTTCAGATTGTGTCTCCAGCAGAGCAGTACTGGTCAGGAAACGTCTCCGTCGTTTTAGTCGACTTTAGACTGCATGATCATGTAGCGGGTGACTCTGATTTGTGGTTGCTTGCACCGCTTTATCCTGCTGGTTACCGCTGTTGTGATGACTGTCGGGACAATTCCTACCATGATAGAACATATCGTTGGTGTTACGGGAATTTAGGTACCCAGTAATTCATTTGCGTTTCTCGTTAAAAGCGACTCAGTTATTTAGTATGTGGGGATCTTTTCAATACTGAGCGGGCATATTCTGCTCCCATTTGGTGTTGGTGATGTTGCACATGATGTTGTTGCGCGTGCTCACTTGTGCCGTTGTCTTTATGATGTTGGTTTTGATGTAAGGCATATGTCGAGTGTGGCCACGAGGTAGACAGGGTGCTCAAAGTGTGGCAGAGGTGTTCCACACCAAGGCATTTTAAGTTGACGCGTAGCCCCCTTGTTTCTCAGGTAGAAAAACAATACTTGTGTTTTTGCTGGGTTAGCACGTGCATTGATGCTGTTGAGCGTGTCCTTCAATACTAATGAAGTATGCACCTTGGGCTGTGATTCACAGGTCATCTGCGTATGCAAAACAACGAGTGGCATTATCTCTGGGTTAGTCGTTTGTATAGATATTATGCTGCAGTCGAGCAAGCAAGCTGTCTTTTTAGAGGCCATTTTCTTGGAAGCGCCATATGCTGTGTTTTCCGCCGAATTCGATGTAGAATATACCGTTCTGCAGAATGGTTTCTATTAGCACTGTCCAGTTGTTTTTTTTGTGATTTCTAAGAGTGTACATAGAAGTCGTCTGTGGTTGGCTATATTGTAGGAAACAGACAAGCCACGGAAACAGCACGGGGATAGTGCCCTCTCTTTGAACAATCCTTAATGTGGTGAGGTTGACACGTTTGCTCTGAGATGATCTTTCTGTCTATAAATGGGTCACTCCTGTTTAGTAACAGGCGCTCAAACAGCTTGTATGTGTGATAGTAATAAGATTGACCGGAAACTATTAGGATCAAACGGGTTATCTCCCAGGTTCAAAGAATGATCGTGCATGCGCCTTCAACCATGTAGTTGGAAGCTTATGTGTTGCCATACAGTTATGGAATAGATTAAGGAGCCATTCCTTTATTTATTCTCAAACTTACTTGATTTGCTCTGTTGCGATGTTATCCGGACCAAATGTGTTTCCTGGTTTACAACTATGTATTCCGGTTTCTAGTTCAGTCATAGTGAAATGTCTTGTGAAGCCTTCGTTTGCATGGTACGTTTTTCTATCTAGTTTAGCTTTTTGTTGTCGTATTTTATGGCATTTTATTATCAGCAGCAGTTGGTGGGCAACTTGTTCAGTAGTGGTGTTGTCGTGCTCTTTTGCTCTCTTCGGATCTCCTCCGAGTTGGCGAATGGATTCCCATTCTTGTTTGCTATTCTTTGACATGTTTGTTGTCGATATCAGAGTATTCCATGTGTTTTGGAACTATTGGCAGATACTGATCAGCAGCTGTTCTCATATGGTTTCTACATAGAAGGGATCATATTCGGACATAGTCGTGAAGTTATGACAATGTTCAGCATACTCAGCCGTCAGACTAGGGATGTATTTCATTCTGCATCCTATGGGGATTTTCTCTTTAGCTGTTTTTTTTACTGCTTTGATGAACAGGCAGCAATTCTCTAAGGTCGTTTAATGTAGCTGACATTGTGATCCAGTTCTTGCGTGAATTTTTCACAGTTACCCTTTTAAAATGGAAACGTCTTCTGAATGGGACATTGGTTGGTACAACTGCAGCTGGTATCAGAGCACTAATTGGGGGTGTTGCGTTGTTATTATTACATGCAAAACATATTTCTTACTGGAGTCAGCAATGTTAATACGAGGTCTTGGTTGGATCCCAGCTTCCATCTAACAATATTTAACGATCTCGGCTGTTTGGAGTCATGGATGAAGATAAGGTAGTTGGTGCCTACCCATTCCTCCACTGCTTCGCCATCGGAATTAGTTTCAGTGTAGCCCCACTGGGTGTTGTGGCTGTAAAGTATCCGGTTATAATCTGCGTCTTATTATGCGGGGTTGGTACGGGATTTGTGAAGCTGAATACTACATCTGATCGTTTATACTCTACCGTTAGCATTTCGATATTGTTAACTTTTTTTAACTTAGTTTTCATAACTAGGTCCATTTTGACAAAGATTGCACTTTCGTATTGGTAATGCTGTCTTTAAATGTGCACAGTAATTACAGGTATCGCAAGGCGATTATTTTCTGTGGCACGATGCACCTTTTGTATGCATAGAACGTTTCTTTGCATTCCCTTGAAAATCGCAGCGAGTAGGTCTTGCTTTGCTGCTTAGGACTTTCAATATTTGCAGACAGAACAGTCAGTGTCGGACTTAAAGTAGGCTTAAATTGTTGACACCGATAATTGCTTCGATCTTCCAGTATTATGTTGGTGACTTTGTCAGACGTTTTACACTGAGATAAATCTTTTTCGTATATGGTAGTCGGAGAATTAATTTAAACAAGGCTGCAATTAGAACGCTTCTACTATGTCCCCTAGTCAATCACAAGTTAATGTTAGTATTGGCTTATGATAGGATTACTTTTAAACAAAAGTCGTGTTGACTTTTATTTGTAACCACCTTCTTTGGTTGGCATATTGTTACTGTGTAAATCGTCTAGGAAATGTGTAAAGTTAATAGATGCTCTTGTTTTACCACGTGCAGAATTGAAATAATTTATCTGTTTTACTCACGTTGTTATCCCTTAATACTTTAAATATTCATTACGTCTCTATTGTTATTTATTAATTTTATTTATATTTTATTTAGTTATCTTACATAATAATTTATTTTAAATCTATACATCTTGACTATTTTGTTTTACAATACAGTAAGTTTGGGGGATATTTAACATTTTTAATTTCTAGCTTCTCATTCAAACATAATCTACACAGGTCGTCTTAATGTCTTAATTTACTGACATATCGTGATATTTTCCGGGCGATCATTGCGAGCGTCCGCTTTCTTTGATCTTGCAGTAATTGTTCGCAAGTGAGGTTTTGAATCGATCATTTTTGTTATTTATTTTATCATGGAATGTGGGTGTATAAGTATTATAGATGATTTTAAATCTCACGAGCTTTCTGTTTACGTAGTGTTATTCGGGTTTTCGTAAGCAACTATAGTAGTCTAGTAAACAATGCATTTGGTTATGGAGGTGTCTTGTAGTTGACAAAGTACACGAATTCTATAGTTATCTCTGTAGGTGATTGCTATTAGAGTTTGAGTTATAACTATTTCCAGTGATTATATTATATTTATTTCTCATGTTATTATTGTTGTTAAGTGTATTGCTTTTTCTACTCAGCTATTTCCTCTGTTACTCAAATTTAGTATTTCTATTGTGGGATTTGATAATCATTACGAAGTTTTTATAGCAATAGTCGGACACTTTTACTGAATATTTTGTGCAATTAATTATTTACGGGAAGGTGTTTCAGGAATTTCTTTTCAATATTAAGTTTTTGCATCTGCTTATTGGGTTGCGTGCACCAAACGCTGCTTCTTTTTTATTTGTTATAATTATTCGTATATAGTTGATTATATTTAACCTCAACATAATTATAACCACTATTTTCAGAGCTGTGTTGTAAATGTTACTTGAATTTTAGAAGACCTTTCAGAACCTGAATTATTATTAAGCTTACGTTCGATAAAACTAGGCTAATGTTTGTTGATTGATAGGAGTGAGTATACTTTGTTTTCACGTATACTCATGTGAGGCGAACATGGCGTGTAGAACATGTTTGACCATCGACGATATATTAAGGGACTGAATGCTCCAAATAATCTTTACCCAGGGATGTGTTCTCTCCTACCATTGGCCGGGGAGAAGGCAACATCAACATATCAATGAAATGTGTTTTCTTTTAATTGATAATTTCTCTGTTTCTAACTCATGTTGTGAAACATTAATGGCAGGTGCTACAATCACGAAAGAGTGGACGATACAAGACGAAATCGGACCTTGCCGTTATTGATCTGTGATTTGTATTATATAACAAGCTATATTTGTGCATGTTATTGATTGTAACTTGTTAAACACTTAGACCTCCCGTCGAGGAGAATATTACGTAACCCCTAATTTTACCCAACCAACCACATCTATATAGGCTGATATATGTATTATTATATACATTTTTGAAAGTATATAATCAATATGCACTCACAAGATCCGATGCCTCTTTTAACACACATGTACATATAAAAATACATGTGTATAATTATGTAGAATGTTGCCGAAAATGTAGCACAGAGTAAAGAGTTTTAATGTATGAATTTTAATGTAGTAAAATGTGTTTCTCTATTTTATTGATGACTTTATTTTTTCTTTCGAAGTGTTGCATATCGAAATCTTCCACAGCAGCCATTTATACAAGTTGTGTTCGCGTTTTCGGATAATATTCATTCATATGTTTACATTTATTCCAGCTCCGTGGATTCTGCAACAGGAGGCTAGAGAAAGTATCAGTTTCACTCTTAGATCTATAAACAATGTCGTCAACATGAACTGGAAAATGATCTTCATCGGACAAATCCCTTTTTCTGTTATTATTTAAGTATTTCAAGTTTGGAGTGTCTGTTAGCTGCTATATATTTCCATTGTAATACGAAGGAGTTCTTTCAAATACAGATTCTATTAAACTGCGTTTCGATTTGGTGTTCAAAACGCATTCTTTTACATTCTCGATTGATTGAATCACATATGAGCAGATTAGCAACACAATCTGACATTTTTTCATCATTTTTAAGTTAATTGCTTATTTATTTTTTATGCGTTTCTGAATGACTTATTCCTTACCATAAAAACAACAAAAAAAAGAAAACATATTTCTGTTCATAAAATAATACTTTATTCGGTTATAGTAGCAACTTTCGGAGGATTACTTATACCTTGTGGAAAGAAACCACTTGATCCATTTCTGTTTTTTTCTCTCATAAAAAGAGAACATTTTCGAACTGTCAACAACACAACCACAACGAATGTTTGCTTGCATTTTTCGAACGTTAAAATTTGTAAATCCGTTTTATTCATTATTATTTTCCATCTTTATAGATAATTCCCGCAAAATATAAATTCCGTATTAAAAACTTTGACGCAAAGTTTATACACGTTATTGTTAACTGTTCCTATTTCTAGCTTTATAAAGAAGAGGTTTTGAAACAGGTTGAACATCAGGGAGTAACGTTCGCTATTTTCTCGATACCAAAAACGATTACAGGGAGACTCGAAATTCCGGTATTTACTTGCGACAATGTCTTCCCTTGTAAGGTATTGGTCGAGTACACTCACTTTTATATCAAATAGTTAGTTGAGATTAACAGAAAATGAAAAATAATGCGATAAAACTAAGGTGGAGGTTGATAGACTTAGAGATTAATAGATACGGATATG
Organism: Sepiola atlantica; assembly: GCA_963556195.1. Lineage (NCBI taxonomy): Eukaryota > Metazoa > Mollusca > Cephalopoda > Sepiida > Sepiolidae > Sepiola > Sepiola atlantica. Next base: position 37,306,369 of record OY744519.1, on the reverse strand, counting down.
ACGTCACATGAGAGAGAATAGTTCTATCTGTTTTGAACAGGAAAACTAATATATAATATTATATGATAAAACAGTGAATATCGGTTTCTCTCTTTTTCTATTCAACTGGTCAGCAATTTTGAGAAAATGTCTATCGGAATATACCTCCTCTCCCTTTCATTAGTTTCGTCTTGACCGAGTCCCTTTAAAAGTATAAATAAATAGCTTTAATTTCAGAACGGCAAACACTGAACTAAGAAGGATCACACAGTCAAGAAAACCAATGAGCAACAAAGTTGAGCAACAAAGTTTAGAACGCAACATCATCTTTTAAATTATTCACTCAAAACAGCGGCGTTGAATAACTATAGTTACTAAAATTATCACAGCTAATAATTTTGCTGACAGAAGCTATTACGTAAACAAACGCATTTCGCTGAGTAAAGTTTCGATAGTAATAACCTGTCTTCTCAATAACCAGACATTGGTAATGTGCCAAGTTCTCTGTAATTCTAGTGTACAAATAAATGTACACGCTTTCCCGAAAACACAGATGTGTTACTGAAGATTATTGCCAGAAGAAAATATCACATATGTCTAACAACAACAGACTTAAGACTGTTGAATATAAGACGAAGTGGTGATAATTGAACGAAGAGAAAAACGATATTCAAAAACGGTCGAGTTATATGATAACCATTAAAAGATAACACCTTTTACAGACAATATCTAGTTTGCACTCACAAATCTGACGTACGTGAAGAGTGGATGAATTAGTGACAACAAAGAACTCTCTCTCTCTCTCTCTTTTTCATTCGGTAGTACCTGATGTTGTGTTCAGCCTGCATGGCCATTCAACTTCCATTGAAAGAGCACCTTTCAAGGGAATATCATGTCACCTACGATACCTAGTCACATGCATATCCCCGTCAGGGGAAATGACATGTATGGCCTAGTCACCCATCTTTGGCAAATCAGGTTCAACAAGGTTTAATGTTATCTTTTAATTGGCATTGTCTACTAGATAAGTACTTATTTATTTAGGTATTGATGATGTATTTTTAGTCACCTTTTATATAAAATAATTAAAAAATATATTTAAAAAATTAAATATGTATCTATTATTATACTAAAGCTCTATTTGTTTCTCTGATGATTTATTGTGTATGGATTTTTATTACACAAAATGGATGCTAAAATATACATAACTATAAGAATTCAGTAATGTCTAAATTACTTATATTTGAACATATCTAATTAACAGTAACTTGCAATGATTCACGAATGACTCCATCTTTTATTAAGATTCTATCTGTCAGCCGCTCATCTATCCATTTATGTTGTTTGACTATCAAATCTATTTTTCATATACTTCCGGCAAACACACCCGCTGTTCTTTTGTCTCTCTCTCTCTCACTCTCACACACACACACACACACGTTCTCTGTACTTCGATATATATATGTATATATATATATATATATATATATATATATATACATATTCTCTCTCTCTATATATATGTATATATATGTATCCATCTATTTATCTATATATCTATGTATATATATATATATATATATATATATATTAGTACTTCATGTATCCACATAAAATATTATAAGGAGATATCATTTTTTATGTATCAGTTATCAGTATTTACTTCAACAGTGCTCGATACGTAAGTAGAGCTAGGTAGTAAGCAATGAAAATATATACACAGACGCTCCGGCGTTTCATCCCCGGGGGAATCGTCAGGCTAAACGCGGGAGCCTCTGTGTAGCTTGATTGCCATATATATTTTCATTGCTTACTATATATATATATATATATATATATATATATATATATATATATATATATATATATATATATATATAAAGTAGTGAACTTGAATAAATTGTCTTTTTGCGGAATATACCTTGCTATTAGCAACTGAATTGAAAAAAGATTTGACTTTTGCTTTGCTAATTCCTTTTCATCCTTCTCTCTCTCTCTCTCTCTCTCTCTCTCTCTCTCTCTATATATATATATATATATATATATATATATATATATATATATATATACTAGCAAGACCTATCTGCCCTCCGAGCAGCAATTAATTGGGTAAAGTGTATACTTAACTATTATGCATTCACTACTAACCCTAAGTCAGACTGGCAAGGTCGTAAACCACAGGTAATCGCCTAAAAGAGCCCCCCACTAGAATAAATAACGCACCGTTTACGTTAAATATATATGAAACTGATACATCACTCTAAATTCAAAAATATGTTTAATTTCTTTTCGTTTTCCACGGTGTTCACATGTAATTGCCTAACAATCCAAATATATTTATTTTTCGTGCATGTCCGATTTTTTAATTTTCAGGAATTGAGTTCAGTTGTGTTTACTTTTCCTGTCAAAACTAAACAAATAGCTTTTTAAAATTATCTAAATAATATCATTTCTTATCTATCATGTATACATTAAAAATATATGAAAAGTGTTAGTATTATTGTAGATGAACACTCTCACGCCCCCCCCCCCCAACATATTCTACATTTTTAGGCGATTACGTGTGGATACCCTAAATATCCCTGCGGCTATTAAAAACAAGTAGGACATCAGTGTTAAATATACATTTAACGTAAAATGAACCTCCATATCCGGTCTATTCTAAGGTGGTATGTCAGTTAACTATTTTGTTGGCTATTGGAGATAAATTACGTGGGATATTATTTGGGGGTAGAGTCGCACACTTTTAGACGATTACTTGCGGTTTTACGACCCTGCCAGTCGGGCTTAGGGTTAGTGCTAAAAATATATCAGTAAAATATTAAAATAATTTAAAATTACCCTAACAAGTAGAATCACATTTTAACAAGGGAGGGTAATTAAGCTGAAGGTGTTAATGTGAAAATTTACAAATATGTGTCGTAAAATTATAGAAGTGTCCGAGTAAAAACATTTGGTTTACGATACGTACTTCCCCAATTGTTTTTTTTAATATATAAATACAGTTTAGATAAATGGAAAATAACTTTCACAATTATTCATTTAGAAGACAGAAAACAAACTTAATTAAATGTTAAACAATATGAATCTATTATTAATTAATTTAAAAAGCTGAAAATCTAGGGGACATTCCTTTTTCTTTGTTGGAGGGGGAGGTTAAATTTAAGAGTATGTATGCAGAAATGTACTTTTGTAAGATTATGGTACGGTTTCTGTAGGGTAAGTTAAGGGTTAGGGTTAAGGTTAGTTTTTGGTTTTCTGTCGGGTTAGTTCGCATAAAAATACAAATAAAATTACTTGGTATTGTGTAAATTGTTATCGTCACTTTTGTTTAGCCGAACACAGGTATTTTCCGCCATGGTCGATTTTTACTAGTGATCACTAATTTCGGAATCCCCCCAAACAATAATCTACAAAAATAGTTCAAAAGTAAATCCCTCTTCACATTTATATTTAAAATAAGAAAAAAAACTAATATGGATCAGTTAAAAAAAAGATTCCAACACCCTCATTTTTCCATACCAAAATTGATAAACAATTCGCTTATACATATCCATTTACAGTTAACTGGGCAGAATGTAGGTGCTCATTTAACATTACATTTATATAGGAAAATGATATCACTCAACTTTAAATCTAAAATATGTATTTTATTTTTCTTTGTATCGTTTTTATGCGGATATATTTTCTGGCTGTTTGCGTGTATTCACACAACATATAGGAGTGGATGCATTTGAGGGTTTAAACTGAAATGAGTCTCTTTTTTAATCTCAAACAACTTATGCTTAAGGTAAACCGAGGTGAAATGAGCCACTCTTGTGCGTGTTATTTCTTAGACATCAGTTTACTTCCTCAAACTGCATGTATGAAAGGGAAAATATGCTCAGGGTTACAAGTGGGTTCTCTGCAGTTAGTCAAATAAAAATAATGCATGGTAATGGTTCCCATAGTAATAAACTGTCACAGGTTTTATAAGGTACTGGATCATATTTTGATTAACACACACCGGTAAATCACTGCACTTCCTAAAAAGATACAACTTTTTTAGGCGATTACGTATTAACACACTGAAAATATTTGCTGACAGAATAGAAAAAAACAGATATTTGAAAACTTAAAGTAGAGAATAAGTTTCGGATAAAAAATCAATGTAAAATGATCGCCCTTATTTTGTAACCATTCTCGCGTTTTAGGGCATTAAACAATATTATCTTTAATATTTTGTCAATTTAGACAATTCCGCTACGTGATCAATATTTCACTGTTTTTACTTCTCCTACTGCCCCCCCCCCACTGTGCACCCACAATTCTTCAGTACATTGACGAAGGCTGAAAGATTACGGCAGAAAATGTTGTTCTCATTTCTTGGATCAAACCCTTTTTTTATCTAAAATCTTGTGATATTGATATTCCTAACGTCAAAATATAGAAAATAAATGTGGAAAATATATAAAAATATATTTTTAACATTAATTTGTATATACACACACACCCACATATACTTATATATATATATATATATATATATATATATATATATATATATATATATATATATATATATGTATATATATGTATGTGTGTGTGGGTGTGTGTGTGTATCGAGGCAGCATTTTCCCTTAAGACACATATTATTAAAAATAACCGACAATTCTTGCCTGGATATTTTCGTATTGATCTCTTCAATTTTCCGGATTAACGTCTTAATCTTGGAAGACAATTGGCTGATGAAACTGCCGTAATTAACGTTCTAGTCCAGAGTTCTCTATGACACATCTGGGTCAATCTTCAGTTGAGTAATGTCAAACGAGTAAAGACCTGGAGTAATAAATATAGTTTCATATTTAAATTTTTCCCACCATGATTAATTATAAATCTAAATCCGGAAAATTGAAGATAGCAATACGAAAATATCCAGACAAGAATTGTCGGTTATTTTTAATAATATATATATATATATATATATATATATATATATATATATATATATATATATATATACATTTAGATCAATATCTAATGGGGTATTTTAAACGGTCGTTTCTAAACTGTAAAATAAATGTATTATGTAATAGGCATGGATATAAGTGAAGCAAATGTATCGATCGCCTGTTAAATTGTAACTGCGATCAAAACTTTTTAGAGAATATAATATATTGGTTATTTATTATTTATATATACGGAATACATTTAATTTATGAGAAAACATTTTCCAATAATACGACTTCCTTTTCAACAAAGAACACCATTATTTTTTTTAATAATCTCTTTTATTCTAAACAAACATTTCACATTGAAAAACATGATTTAGAACTCGTTCAACTTAGACACCATTTGTCCAAAGTGATGTTCATTTATTTTTCTGAATAGGAACACGACCATTGATTGTACAAATAAATGGTGATAATGAACAGCTGTGTATAATGTACCCAGTATGTTATCGATGTCTCTATTTTTCATGAAATATATCACACACACACACACACACACACACATATATATATATACATATATATATATATATATATATATATATATATATATATTATAATATAAAATGAAGTAATAAAAAAGGTGTCAATCAAATTTTATTAGAATTCAAAGTTCAAGCAAAGTATCCTTAAGTCCTTAGCTCATGAGTTTTCAAAGATAATTCTTCTCTTCAGAGGACCATTACCGCAGTTATACTACTACATATAATAAAATTACGCTTTGAAATTATATAAAATTATATACACAAATACATAAATATACATAACATCAAACAAATCAACCCCAAAACATACTTTGTGTTGAATCCATACAGTCCATCCAGGTCATACAAATTGAGAAGAATAATCAGGAAAGACATTACTCTAAGTTATAAACAGCAGTCCATATACGTGAAATTGAAGGGGCCTGCAAAGTTATCCAGTCGCGAAATGGGCCCATATTCAATGTTAATCATAAATAAATCAAATAATACAAAAAGTCAAATCAAAGTTCCAAAATCCCGACATGTGCAACCCAAGTCAACTCAAAGTTCGTTGTTTAATTAGAAAACCCGTTAAATCCGAATTGAGCAAATAAAGACTGAATCCCCATCGCATCTTTACAGCAGAGCGAAAAAAATAAGTAATCTTCTCTCCCCAGCAATTCAACCAGACATGACAAATCCCTAACGAACAGAAGGCGATATTAAATTGTCTACATCTCGGAATGACTTTAATGGATCTGAATTTATGTCTGTTTTACTTCCTGTTTGATGGGCTCAAGAAAGAAAGCTACATACAACCCCGCCACCCACCCCACCCAGATTAGATGGTCCCTGTCTGGGTCAGGTGAGAATATTCTATGTCAAAGGGGAAGGTGCTAAGAAGTTAAAAGAAGTTTAATCTAAATTAGGGTTTAATGTTTCCTTATTTAGAAGTTGTAAATATATTTCTGGTTTAATATTTTTTAATTAAGAGGTTGTAAAGATATTGTAAATATATTTAGAAACTGAAAATTTAGGTGTATAAACTTTTACAACCTCAGAGTCTAAATCCTTTAGACAAAGAAGATTAAAAAGGACCCATCTCGAAGACTGGACACCCCCGGTTTCATTGCTCGCCCAAACAGCTACGGCAAGACTGGTGGTGGTTTCCATATTGCATATTTGAATTCCCTTCCATGTCGACATTTGGAGACTAATTCACTTCTAGAATTTATCAGATTTAAATGTTTAGGTGCAGTAGCTATCATTACGGCTTCAGAATTGCATAGACCACAAGATCTGGATCCTGGGCTGTAGGAGTTTGATTTTTTTAGGATGGACCATTTTATATTGTGTGGAATATTATTTGATCTTAAATTTGTAACTAAAGTGGTCAGGGATGTTTTGTTGTTACCGACATCGTTATTGAAGGAGTAATTATGCATGGAGATGCGGGATTTAATTAAATTGGCTGTGGCCCGAATATATGTGTGTACCCTAGGATTTACCCTTATTCCTGCGCCATTTATATTCCTATTCACAGGTCTATTTCTATTTACTGTATTTGCATGATGTAGATAAGGTTGGTTGATTGATTGTATATTATTGTTATCGTTACCTCCCATTGGGAACTCATTACCGGTTTGCTGAGGTAGAGGATGGATATTAGAATTGCTATGTCTAGAGTTATGGTGCAAATTAGTTGTAGTGCTTGTGCACTACAACTAATTTGTGGAATTTGATTAGGGGCTGTATTTATGTGGTCTCTAGGATTCATTATAGAATTATTTTGTTCAGTTACAGTACAAGCATATACACTATCAGAATATGTGCATCTATTGTCCAGTGGGTAATTACTGGTGCGCCTGCAGTTGCATGTATTTATAGGATTGGAATAATTAGAATTAGATTTGATATTTTTCATTTTTTTGCTATTTGCTGAGATTATTGTTTGGGCTATATTTGGCATAGTAGAGTATGAACTTTTAATTGAATTCTTATTAAGTATGGAGCTATATTTATGTGGGTATTTAAAGGAGTTTTCCAATATTTTAAAGAATTCCTCCGGGATATTGGTTTTAACGTTATTATTGAAAGGTGGGTTAAACCAAATATTATTTTTCCATTCTAAGGCGTTTACGTGCAGTAGGTGTAGGGCTATCTATATGTTGGTGATTTTTATCAGATATAATAGAGTGCCTTAGAGGTGTGTGTTTTATTTACATTTCTTTTAGTTCGGCTTCTATTGCTAGTTGTCATATTGTGTACAATCCGGATATGTTTAGCAAAGAATGTCTTCCATTATCAGCCAAAAACATACCTACTCCAACTAAGGAGGCTTATATATACAAATTGGTCCAGTCAATAAATAAGTGTTTGATAAATGTTCGATAGAGAGCTTACCATCATGATCTAAACTCATCACCGGATCGGATTGACATTGAAGATACGAAACGGCAAAATACTAATGGAGGTGGACTACCATTGAACTCATTTAAGGAGCTTACAAAAATGAGAGAATCGCCGCAGCTTATTACGGCCTTAAAACAACATCTTTCCCTAGGCAGACTTATGATTTGGCCGGCTTTGAGAATGCCTTGTTCGACCTGGTCAGAAGAATTACATTCAGAAAGCAGACTAAATATTGCAGTTCTATCGTCAAAAAAATAAATGGATTTACCAGGAGAGTTAACAAAGTTTTTATCCGGATGTTTTACTAATTATAAGATATTAGTTGACGCTTATATCTTTTGTTGTATTGCTTCATATATATATATATATATATATATATATATATATATATATATATATATATATATATATATATATATATATATATATATATATATATATATATACGGGATTGGCAAAACGTCATTGCCTATTTTTAAATATTGATACCATAAAAACTGTACTTCTGAAACAAAAAGTAATACACAATAAGATATATGATGTAAAATCCTATGCAATTCAACTGAATGCATCCAATCCGTCACATATTCTTCCTAATAGCTCGTAAAGTATTACATGGTCTTTTTAAAAAGTTCTGGTGTTATTCACAACTTTAATTAATACATTTTTTGTCTTTAAAATATTTTTGAGAACCCCCTACAAGAAATACTAGGAGGCGCAACTTTTCTATAATAATGGTTTTGTTTGGTTGGTTATATGGGAAAGCAACCAACTATGGATTATGTAATGCCGAATAAATTGTCAAATGAAATTCCAAGTGTGGTAATTATTTCATATTGAATTGATAGACAGTGAAAAGTAAAATAAAGCTTTTGAAATTTAATGTTTTTGAACGGTTCAACTTCGTTGATGAAGTCGACCATTTTAGTCAGATTTGTGTCTTTAAATCGATACTTTAGGTTTTACGAGTTGTAGTATTTATTTCGGCTTTGTTGCAGATCTTGACAGTCTATTAATATATGTTTGACTGTATAAGATTCTTACCATGATATGCCTATTGGAGACTCGACTCTTTCCAATACATGTTTGTAAGTAATATATGTGTGTCCTATACGGAGTCTGGTTGTTATAACTTCTTCTCTTCTTACTTTTCTATAGCTCAGGCGACACCCATCAATAGTTGGCCAAATCTTGTATACTTTATTATTTTGGCACTCATCCCAATATTCTTGCCATTTTTCATTGATCATCCTGTTTATAGAAGGTCGAAGATCAGTGTATGAGATCTTAGTATTAGTAGGTATCATGTTCAATGATTCTTCTGCGGCTTTATCTGGTTTTTCGTTTCCACGAATGCCGATATGACTCGGTATCAAGCATAATTTAATCTTATATTTGTTCTTGTTATAGATTATGGTATTTTTATTTAACATATTCACAACTAAAGGGTGATCCATATTTTTGCTCCTTAGTGCTATTTAGCACCGATAAGGAATCAGAGAAGATTATGAATCTGTCAGATATAGTATATTTCATTATCTTTAAGGGCAAGTATATGGCTGCAGCTTCCGCACTGAATAGTGACGCTCTGTCAGGTATCTTATACTGCATTTTCGTCTTATTTAAGACAGTAGCACATGCAACTCTTCCTGATTCTTTGTATCCATTGGTGTAGATGCATTTATAGTTAGGTTGGTTTTTTTATAAGGTCAAATTCATCCTGAAATACAATCGGATTAGTTTTGTTCTTTGCAGCTGCTCTGAAATCCAGTATATAATATGGTTCTTCTAATTCCCATCGTAACATTTGAGATTATCGATTGGTGAATGAGACTAGAGTCGAACTTTAGTTTATTATTAGTTTCTCGATGCGATAGTTAAAAAACTCTTGTATGAAAAGTAAAAACTGCTTTCTTACTAATGTGTTATTGCTAATTCCTGTTTTGTCAACAAACTACATGTTTCTGTATGCGTATCAACGGATTAGCTGCACAAAGAACATGTATTGTAATAGTATAAAGATCGGTATTATGTGTACTCACTAGGAGATCTCACACAGATCATCGTAAGTGAATGCTCACCGACAACAACCAGTGGTATTTCCTGGAGTCTGAGTGACAACAAGCCTCCCAAGATTTCCAGTATTCTTCACCTCTTTTCGATAACGATGCGGTATCGCAACAGCCACTTACCATTGATTTCTCACTGGTAAGGACCATTGGTCTTCTCTGGGATTTGGGTAAGAATAAGCCTCCCCAAGGTCGCAGCATTCTCTGCACTTTTCCAGTGGAGGTCTGGTTTGTGCTGTGCCTCCTCGGTCTTCTCATCCTCCTCGACGCTCTACAAATATGTTGGCCGGCACCATTCAAAAAAAATAAAATAAATAAAATAATATTTTTTAAATTAATTTAATTAAAAAAATATATAATTTGTTTTATTTTTTCCTAATATTATTATTATTATATTATTATTATTATTATTATTATTATTAGTAGTAGTAGTAGTAGTAGTAGTAGTAGTATTATTATTATTATTATTATTATTATTATTATTATCGTTCTTCTTTTTATTCTTATTATTTTTGCATGTAGACTAATACAATATTTATGTGAACATTGAGTTATTATTATATTGTCTTCGGTTCTACTTTCTATTGTTTTATATGAATTAATTGTTATTTATTATTTTACTCCATATTTGAAATTTATTATTTGGATCTAAAAAAAATATTGTACTAAAGTGCATTGGCATCCGACCCTTTTGTCAGTAGATGATTAATACCAGGATATTGAAAGATGCAAGTTTTTATTGGTATACGTTGCATACTCGCCATTCCATTTGTTAACTGGTGTTGTCTTTACAATTCTCCACTTTATGGCAAGTGATTCTCCAGATGCTTTAATTCTCCGTGCATGTGTTGCTACCGGTAAGCTATTCTTACGTTATTTGAGAATCCTAAATTGTGTGTATTGTAACGCGTTATATACATATGCATAACCGATATATATATATATATATATATATATATATATATATATATATATATGTGTGTGTGTGTGTGTGTGTGTGTGTGTGCGTGTGTGCGTGTGTGCTGTTTCTATCTATAAATTCGATATTCATTTGTGAACTCGTGCTGTCTTAGCAATTTGTAAATTTATATGAGGGTTTTTTCCAGCTGTGACTTTTATGTACAACTGCTTGAGTTTCTGTCGGAATGTGTTATTCTATCCTTCATTTTATAAGCTTAAAGTGCGTTTGTTCTAGCGTGTTTCATAAATATACGTAAATATAATATATATATATATATATATATATATATATATATATATATATATATATATATATATATATGTGTGTGTATGCAGGTCTGTCTAGAAAGTATTCGAACTTTAGTTTTCCGTGCAAAATAGAGACGATTGGTGGCGCCACTATACACAGTGAAACAGGACACCTTCATTCGCATGTGTGAATTTGATCACCACCTTCTTGCGCGCGAATCACTACCTGTCGGTCGCTTAGTGAGCTGCTACACAACGTGTTCGTCAGATTATTGAATCGCTTTAAGCAAGTGTTAGAATAATATGAGTGTCACTACAGCATTGAAAGAGTCGTTAAGAGATATATTTGGAAATTTGAGAAACCAGTAAACAGACGCGTGAATTTATATGAAGAAATTAAATGTATTAATCTTTTTTTAAATATTTTATAACTCTGTATGTTCGGTTCATGAAACTTTAGTCATAGCAGACAGTATATATATATATATATTTCTTTCTTTCTTTTTTTTCTTCATAGTGTTAATCAACGGCAACGCTCATGATAGATGATTCTCTCCGATGTGTTTTTCTTTATATATGTCCGGTGCAAGTACTTGAAGCGTGGGTGTGTTTATGTGTATATGTAATTCATATTTAAATTAGATCATTTCTATGAGTTTTATCGGAGTTTTTAGTAGTTCCAATAAGTACCGTTCATAATTAGATGAATTGAATGTAAGCAAGACTTTCAGGATACCGCCCGTAAATAAGATATTAAAAGTCTCCTAGATAACAGTATACGAACTGTTTCCTTGACAACAAGATACAAGATTAATCTTACCGCAAAATGTTTACGATGCGTCCTAGTAGATAGGAGATTATGATCATCGATCATTAGGAATATATTACAAATTTCAGTTTCCAATATGCTTTTTCGCTGAACCCCCTATATTGAATGCGATAATATATTAAATGTGCGTTTCGGTTTGGCTTGCTTTGTTGATTATATGTTTGCACACAGATAAAAGTTATTCGATTATATACATGTGACAAAGTATCCGGGATCCCAGTGGGTCGGGTACCCTGGTGACGCACTAGTATGCATCTTGGTGGTGATGCTACGCCGACTAAGGGCCTTGCGATGAGACGAAGTGGAGATATAAAACTAGTAAATATTTGACGTAGAAATGAACTTATTCGAACGACAGAACGGGACGCCAGCACGTCTCGCTTAATCGTGGAATATATTCAAAATCAATTACCACTAGAGGCGAAGTGACAGTTGCCAGAGGGGGGGTTGGAGATTAGAGAATTCCATATAACAAATTAATTCTGAAATATCAATAAAGCGATAGTTGTGTTTGGGGGAATGGTGCGTTTTTTAAACCACGTTTCTGTTTTGAAGACGTCACGACCTGGAAAAAATAAATCCACTGGACGGAGATGTATTTGTAACAGAGTGAGAAAACCACGGTTGTCGTGTTTGTTTCTGTGGGTTGGGAGAAACTCCCATTTATTTAAAGATAACAGAGTTTGGCGCACGTCCACACCCTCCTTGAGAAAGGAGGACAAACAGGAAGTAAGATGCCAGAGAAGGGGTGTATACGACCATAGATATCTTCAATAAACGAATGTGTTTTTTTCACGCACAATCAGAGTTGGACTGACGCCCGGGAGAGTTGAACTGACGCCCGGGGGAGACCGAAGGGGCGTTAGCCAAAGTGGCGTGCGCCGAAGAAACAGACCGGGCGAAATTTTCGCCACCGCCTTCGCCCGTTAAGTTTGTGACTTAAACAACCACTTTTGTAAAGTATTTGCACACAGAGAGAACTAGCGAAATAACTTAGAAAAAAAAAACAACCCTTGCTAAAGAGATTTACGAGCACGGTGTGCATTAATCCTACTATTGACCAATGTAAAATCAATTATTACTTTTATTAATAATTACTCCTCTAAACAAAACCTCCAGACCGAGTTGTTAAACATTGTTCTTTTTCTTTTGATTTGCTTTGAATGAACCTTCGCCGCACCGAGCCAACCGGTTGCTGTTCGCCCAGTGATCGCTCGCTGCTATCAACGTGGGAGAGTGTTTGTAGCTGGACGAGACGACCAGATCGGCGACGTCATTATCATCATCGTCGTCATACCGGTCTAGAAGAACTTGGATCTATTTTTTAGGGGGGGGTATTTAACTGAACAGAAGAGTTGTGCACCACTTTAATTTCGGCTTGCGAAGATAAAGATGAGTAAACCGTTGAAGCGTACATCTTAAATCCTAATTCCACTTTCAGTGTAAATCCATTAAACTAATTTAATTTGAAAAAAGGTCTAAAATTGGAGGTTTAAAATTAAAAAGGACATCAAACACAAATAATAATCAGCGAATTTTGCTTAATTCGTGTGTTTTAATTGCAGATCCAATTTGAAAAATAATCACACATCCGATTTAAGGCGACGTAATACACTATGCTGCATATTCTCTACCGCTTAGCAAGTAGACAAATACTAAGTACACCGCTTGGTTTTCCTTAATTAGATCAAGTACTCAAGTGAAGGACTACGTAAAAGTTGCCGCCATCCAAAATAATAAGTCTGCTATGGATACGGCCACGGCATGTTCAATTGTCAGTACAGGTCCGTATTCGCTGCACTTATGTAAATGAATATACAGACATATCGACTCCTGGTTTAGTATTATTAGTCTTGGCTTGTGTTAATGAAAGAATACAATAAATTAGAGATAGTGTCCAATGAGTAATGATAACATATTTTCATTTATAAATTATTGTAGAGTATTATCAGAATATGATAGTGTTTAGTGTAGTTGAGTTAATATATTTTGGAATTTTGTAATATTCAAAGGAATAGTTTGATGTCAATTAAATAAGGAACTCAATCGGAAATTAAACTTTAAAATGGGATATGGGCATATAGGTTGCATAAAAAACAAGTCAAATAATATACGTACGTTTGTGTGCTTACAAAACATTGAGAGCAATAGAGGGCGTATAATCGATCGATTTCCCTTCCACCGTATAGATAAAAATAGGGCGAACTTTTAACGATCCTTAAAAATTGATGGTTAAGTTAGTCTTTAAAAAAATAGTCTGTCAACTATTAATGTAGGCTCATGTACAACTCATATATGTGTAACAATATGATGTGCGTATCAAGAAGACTTTTTTGGTTGTTTCTGAGAAGGGTGGGCTCATGCATAGAGCTCACAAATGTTCGTGAATCAGAATATTCTGGTCTGCATGAAGTCCTATACGTTAGTATAAGCTATTCGCTAGTCTGCACAATTACAGGTGTGTACCCCTGATCACCAAGTTCAGCAAAGGTCAGCCGTTGCATGCGAAGTCGGGGGTGGTGTTGCACAGGACACATAATAGACCGCCGCAGGATCAACGTTGACATTTTTCCTATATTGATTTGCTACATCCCGCTTGATATCACTTTGGGTGCAAGACGCAGATACAGTGACAGCCTAAGGAATATATCCTAATGCCTACTTCTCTTGACTGTTTACTAGAGCAGTTTTAACAGGGTTGCGACTCTAGTAATGCTTGGCGCGAAACCTGTTCGTCATGGATGGGCCTGCTGAGAACCGGACATCTTATATGCACACAGAGTGATCGGAGATCGCAATTCGAATTCCGTCATACTTAACTGGAGAAGAGACTCCACAGATTGACTATAAGGAGGCAAAACAAGAATATAAGTTAATTTTCGTGATACGTAGAGTGATCGTTTCATCCTTCAGAAACTACTTATGCAGCATTTCTTCTCTAAGACGTCTGAGGGTTGCCATACTTACGATAACCGCTGATCATATTTCCGGCTCTTCTCACTGTGATTTGCATTGATGACCTTTCGCTAGCCAATCTCATTAGGAGCCACAGACTCATCTCGTCGCGTAGAACATTCTCTTTCCGATCTCTTCAAGCCAATGTTCCATATTGAATCCGTCCAATCAATTGATACTAAAAACATTCTTAATTAATAGATAATTCACTGCTAAAACTCTTTTTGCGATTAACTGGCATGGTTGAATTGGTTTGGCTAATTGCCGTATCATATCAATCTGTTTTGGATGTGATCATGCTGAAAAAGATATGTAAATGATGAATTGTATATGAGTGCAGAAGCAATTATTTTACTCATAGCTGAGTTGCAATTATCTGTTTTAAAGCAGTCAAAATGCATACTACAATTTAATGTGTTTATATATATATATATATACATATATATATATATATATATATATATATATATATATGTGTGTGTGTGTGTGAAATGAAAAGGAAAAACCAAAAAGGATGTTTTCTTATATATTCATCAACGTTTCGACTGTATTTGTAAGACTTCCGCAGGATGATAATTTTAATAAAAATGTCATACAAGTACGTGAAAATATTGGGTTTACATGATGGGTTTATGAGTAAAAGTAGTAGCCACTACTGGGTGCTAAGGACCGAGGTCCGGGCTTAGTGAAGCTAGTAGCATGGAATGAGATTAATGAGGATGGTTCTGCGTGAAGAAGTGGAGGCGTGAGGGTGAACGGAAATAATGTCGGATTGACTTCATCCTTCCATTCTCATATGTACATATATATATATATATATATATATATATATATATATATATATATATATATATGAAGCCATCCAACAAAAGATATAAGCGCCAACTAATATCTTATAATTAGTGAAACATCCGGATAAAAACTGAAGCTCAATATACTGGTTACAGCATTAATATTATAACATATAATGAAATAATAAAATAAGGTGTCAATGAAATTTTATTAGAATTCAAGGTTCAAGCAAAGTATCTTAAAGTCCTTAGCTCATGCGTTTTCAAAGATAAGTATTCCTCAGAGGACCATTACCGCAGTTATACCACTACAGGTAATAAAATTAAACTTTGAAAATATATAAAAATATATACAAAAATACATAAAAATATATAACATCAAATATATCAACCCAAAAACATACTTTTTTGTTAAATCTATACAATCACCCCAGGTCATACAATTTGAAAAACATAATCAGGAAAGACATCCAGAGAGTTGACTGAAGAGTAATTCAGGTGATGAGTACCAGTTCAGATACGAGAAATTAAAAGAACTGACAAAGTTATCCAGTCGCGAGATGTACTGAACTGGATAACTTTGTCATGAGCTAAGGACTTTAAGATACATTGCTTGAACCTTGAATTCTAATAAAATGTATTGACACCTTATTTTATTACTTCATTCTATATTATTATAATTATATATATATATATATATATATATATATATATATATACATAAAGTCAGGTTTATATTATATTCCAATGACCATGTTTTTTCATTTATATTTGTTCACATTTCCAAAAAACATAACATTTCTGTGAGATACATTTTTTACGGTGCGTTTCATTTGTCTTGGGCTAAACAACATTTGTATGTCTTTGCAACATTACAAAATCATCAGAAAAAAATTCACAAAGAGTAAAACGTTCTTGGATTAAAGTGTCTTGAAAAAACCTACACTATACAGTGGTTCATTTTTGGGTGAAAACAAACACAACTCAATGAAAAGAGAAAACTCACACATAGGGAAAACCCACTAATACGCCATTTTAAATTTTTCGTTCAGAGCTATTACATCCTAAAAGTTGCGTGGACATTTATACATTTTAATTCCGTAATATTTCTTAAAATACTTAATAAGTTCTATAATTTATTTATAAAAATTCTAAATCACTTGAGGGTGTTTTTTTTACTTTCTAAAGTTACATCAATTAGCCCTCAGATGTCTATTTAAGTCATTTGGATACGAAGCTAACAACGGAGCTGGGCTCTTTTAAGTTCAGCAGTTTAGAGCCAGTTACATAGACTCATCCATCCATACAACCAACTATTAAGATTGTTATACTTCGGTGTTTTTGTGGAAGATGTTTAGTATTTTTATATAAATCGTTTACATCAATACACAGATAAGATTAATAAGCCATAATTCTTCACTTGAGTAGTAAGTTTCTATTAAATACGAAACTAAAGGGGGAATGTGTCCTTAACAACGAAAATAGTTTATAGCTACCTAGACATGAATCAAAATACCGAAAAGAGCAATTAAATATTTATTTATTTTATTTATTTATTTATTTTATTTTTATTCATTTATCTATATTTTTATTTAATGATGTTTAAATACCTCATTATAAAGTATTATGAGGATTCAAAAGTATTTTAAGGCCATGTATACTGAAAGTTGTTATTACGTTTTATATTAAACTCGTATCATCATGTGAATACCGACAAGCATCAATGGCAATATCAGGTCCTACTTTAATTGTATTCCTATATTAAATATTAGGTTGTGCGCATTATTTTATTTATTAATATGTTCATTAATATACAAACATGAAGAGATTCGAACGCAAAACACGACGAACAGCCATTTTCATAATCACGAAACTGTCCCTACAAAAAGGGTTTAATTTCAACACTCGACGACGCCCCAAAACTATGTGTTACATACTATGGTACCAAATAGTTTTTTTTATATATTTTAATTAAAATAAGCTTTCATTCGAAGTCTAAATTAAATATATTCGTGTTTTTATTGTTTACGGTCTCGATTTAAACGAATTGGATCGATCGCGCTCTGCGTACGAACGCTCTACACCCATATATAATATATATATATATATATATATATATACATATGTACACACATACATATATACACACCCACATATATGTATACATACATTTATTTATTTATTTTAATTTAATTTTATTTTATTTTATTTTATTTTATTTATTTATTTATTTATTTATTTTATATATATTTTTATTTTTTTATTTATTTATTCAAAAAAACTTCTTTTTTAAAATGTTTATATTGGGCATTTATTTGGCATTATATTTTAAATGATTATTGCATTATTAGTTCTTACTCCTTCCAAAATTATCTTATTTACTAGTTACCATTTCATCACTAATAAGTACAGATTAAAATTAAAATGAAAATAACATCATGATGATGCTCTAATGATATAGCTTTCTTACCATTTCTTATAGGCTAGGTTTAAGCTTTGTCTCTTCGGTCAATTTTGTTGTGAGTTATGTGTTGTATATTTAAATGTTTTATGTGTGGGTGTATTAATACTCCCGCATCTACTATTATGTTTAAGGTTTCTATTGCCAAGATAGTTTTATAATATTCATATACCTTAGATACTTTGATATTTATGTTGATGAAAGATTTACTGCCACAGGTATTTTTATATGGGTCTGTAACGGGATATGATACATGCGGTTCTATGTAGACAGTCCTGGACCACTTCCTGACTTTTATTTAATACATTTTCTTTAGACATAACTATATTGTAGGATTCCATAATACGGAGGTTACATCTCTTAGATTTGTAAGGTTTATATTTCGCTGCTCTGCCTAGTATAGACAATTTTAGGCTGTATTGTACATTTTTACTGTGTACTTCTCTTACATGCTTAGCTAAAGTCGTAGGGGCCTTCTTTAAATTCGTGTTAGGTTCTTTGAACAAGTGTATATTGTTTATAAGTCTGTCCTTGAAACTAAAACCCGCCGACCCAATGTGTGTTCTTATTCTGTTTTCCTTAATGGCGTTACACTTATACACTATATCTGAAGGTAAACATCTCACCTCAAAAGGGCAATCATTGACATTTCTAAAGTTACACTGGGAGATGTTATTCTGGTTCTGGACTGTACTAATATCTAAGTTACTATTCTTTTTGAGTTTGTGTTATAAATATAACTTTATGTAAAACATAACATCATGTAAAATTCTAAGTCTTATTCTAATTTTAATATTTCGAGCGTCCTCTGGCTTTTATCAACATAGGATAATATATATGAGAAAATAGATCATTTTTCTTTTATTTTCTTGGCATGCTCACAGCACACTCCTACACATTCTTTCAAACACACTTATACTCACACATTCCTGACATAGTCACCTGATTAATAGTCATACTGTCTCTCCCTCCCTCCCTCCCTCCCTCCGTCCATCCCTCTCTCCAGCCTAAAATATGTCACACCTGGGCACAACTACATCTCCCCTCTCCCTTCTAACCTATGACTATTTATTTCCCACTCTTACCCAACCCTCCACCCATTTTCAAGTCATTTTCATTTCTTTTAATCTTTTTCTAAATCTATGATACCCCCTACATGCCAAACACACAGAACCCCCCCCCCCACTTCCCTCCTCTTTCCCCAGCCTCACAAAATCCATGCCACACTTCACCACGACAAAAATCTCAGCCCCTATTTCCTCTCCCCCACTCTAAGGCAAACTCACTAATTCTCTAACCCCTCCCTTTTTCACCGCTGCCTTAATGGTATTCATTACAGCTTCGCCACTACGGACCTCCCGCAGCCTGGACTGTCCTCCAGCGCTCACAATAGCAACGGCTACTACTTTTCCTTATCAACCCATTATGTCAACCCAAAATGTCGATGTACTTGCATGACATTTTTCTAAAAATTATCATCCTGAAGAAGTCTTACAATAAGGACGAAGTTGATTAATATATAAAAAAAACTTTCTTGTTTTTTTTTCCATTTGTTTAGTTCTCATCCTTCCTTTCTCATATATATATATATATATATATATATATATATATATACTAGAATACATATATATATATATGTATATATATATATATATATATATATATATATATATATATATATACACTAGAATATATATATATAATTATAATGATAAACATTTGCTTTTGTCTACATACATATACGTGTCATACTTTCGGGAATCGTCAGTGTAAAGAAGAGTATTCATACCGTTCGCTCGACTCGAACCCCAGTACACGAGTAATGTTTCGAACACAAATTCTGACGACTTAGCCCACATAGCTGTCGCGAACAACTCGGTAAATCAGTGAGATATTATTATATTAAAAGGCAACCGCCGGGAAAGTGTTCTACTACTAGAAGGAACATGTATATATATATATATATATATATATATATATATATATATATATATATATATATATATATATATATATATATATATATATATGTATATATATATATATATATATATATATATATATATATATATATATATATATTATCGCAAGCTTGAAGGGAAGACGAATTTTATTGTTCATGATTAACAGTTAATCAAGAAAAAAAAGAAAGCCAGCCGACTGGTTCCGCCCTCTCTTAACAAAAGCTGTATCGAGGGATTTTAACAAAAACGAGAGATTTAAAAAGGGGGGAGTTAAAAGAGCGAGTACATGAAATAATAAAAACTCGTTATGGTATATGTACAATTTAGGATGGATCTTAGAGACTGATCACATCTAGTCCTAATAGACATTCCATTTGTTTACGAAGGGAGGGACGTTTAAGACGAACGTGGATCGTCTGCAAGATTGTTAGATGGCATAATGAGTGAGCATGACTGAGAATGGTGAAGGAGAGTCCATGCTAAAATTCCTAGCGCTCGGCTGGTTTTTACGTAAGTGGTTTGTAATGGAAAACCCGTATATGTTATGATGAACGTCCGTTGCCCGGAAGGTTCCATTCCTAATCTTACTCGGAATGTGCTGTTGAAATCTTAACGTCGTCCTACCCACGTAGTCAGCACTGCAATTACATTTAAAATGGTAAATTACATCATTTATTATGGTGGGGGGTTATACGTCTTTACAAGAAGACGTTAATAAAGGTTTTGTAAAAAAGAGAACACGCACATTCGAAGAAAATTAGCAATTTTCAACTGCTGAGCTGATTTGCTTGGCGTATTTCTTACTTACTGTGCCTAACAAAGGTAAACGAATGTAGATCGGACAGTCACCATATTTGGTTATATTTCGGAAAAAGTATTTATTTTTATTTTGATGACTGCTCTAATCACATCAAAACGATAGCCGTAATTGGACAAAGTGTTAGTTCTAATTTTAATTTCTCCGTCCAATGTTCATTTTGAACAAATCATAAGGGCTCTATGTGTTAATGTCTAAATCAAGTTTACCATTTCGTTTGTTAGGACAACATGCATCACAGCGAGTATATAATCCTGTAAACGTACGTTCACGGTAGATTGATGTAAGGTAACTCGATTGGGTTTTTGTTACCAATGCATCTAAAAACGGAATGTTCTTATTAACGTTAAGTTCATGAGTAAATGTAAGTACGGAATTATTTTGAAAAGTGTCATGTATTTTTTAAATCTCATTATTGCCTGCTAAAATAAGGATATCATCAACGTAGCGGGATGAATGAAGAGATTAGTAATTATATTAAATATTTTATTTTCGAGGTCAACCATGTAAAATTTACTGAAGTTCCATCCGAGTACCGATCCCATGGAAAGACCGTCACATTGGATATAGATCTTTCCCTTATAATCGTAGAAAGGGACTAATTAATACTAACTTTTAAAAGTATTTTAGGATCAATTTTTAGTGGAGGGAAGGATGGCTTATTGTATACGTCATTATTAATTAAATCAATTGTGTTGTGTACTGGAACATTTGTAAATAAGCTTTCATTTTATTTGGGCGTTTAGAATATCGGTATTACTTTATAGGTAGATGTTACACTTTTTTTACTTGGTACATAATAAACATTCATAAACTGTTTTGGTTAATCAAAATATAGGAGTAGTGACATGATAAATTATGCGACAGGTTAATAATCCCTAATGATTTTTAGAAGTTTGAGGCTATCGTTAGCGGCATTATTGACTGTAATACGCTTGTTGACATGTGTCTTAAGTTAATCAATAGGGTATCGTTTGAAGTTGTTTGTAATTTTGTAAATATATATATATATATATATATATATATATATATATCCATATATATATATATATATATATATATATCTATATATATGCTTGATGTAGCATAGCGAGTATAAGTACTTAATGTTACAAAATAAAAGAATACACAACCACACACAAATATATATATATATATATATATATATATATATATATATATATATATATATACTAGCAGAATACCCGTCACAGTACGGCTTAAATAATGTATTCTGAGATGGCATTATTTCGCGAATTTATTTCACTTCACAAAGGTTAACATCAAAGTATATTCTTACTAAACGTTATGTTTAGAATATGTATTACAATTTTACACAGAATGCATTGCATAATTCATGTTTTAGAAAATGTCTAAAATGTAATGCTTAACATTAAAGAGTCGATGGAAAAATATAATTCAATGAGTCAACCTTTATCGGTGTCTAAGAAGTGGATGTGATATTCTAATTTTTAAATGAGAGTGTATATAACGTACACTAAATCTCTTAATAGACTGACATTTGAGGAATATTTATTAAGTGATGTATACAACGTAGTAACTTTCACTTTCACTAAGGGATTACACTGGCTCTTTCCTCAATTTTTCTGAAAGTAAATAATACTAGATATACTGAACGTTAACAACCTTTACATTTAGAAGAATTATTCTAAAAATTCATAATGATCGGCGAATTTGTTTAGGACTGACTACTGTTTATACAAATATATACACATATACACATATCTAACAGGCAGCTATTGTCATCGCTTTTATCGCCCGGTGTTTTATCTCAAGTTCTTCCTTTCTGAGTGCATACCGCGTTTAGGTGGGGTGTCTATAGGGTTGTATGGAGATTAATTGTAACTCAGCCTTATTTAAATACAACGTAATTACTGATGACGGAGGTTATATGTTCTTCTGATTTATTCTATATTCTTATTTAGGGGTGATACTGTTAAGTGGTATTTATGTATATATCGGCGTGTAGCTTTAATTCGGGTGAGACTGACTGCTATTAATTTACAAAATAGGGATGTATAAATGTTGTTTACTTATTTATGTGTTATATCTATATATTTATTATTGGGAAGGTTCTTATTTTTAAGTATAGAGGGGTTATTATATTGCAGTTTATTACTTAATGTAGTGGTTTCCTTTATCGTAAGGCTGAGGTTTGAATGTGGGTTTTTTATTGAATGGAAGAGGGGTAACCTTTTCAGCGAAAATTACTGGTCTAAAGGGTATTTAATCAAGCAGATGCGTTATTATACACTTTCTCGCTCCATTATATGCGTAGAGTGATTCGTGTATGATACTGTGGTTTGGTCATTGTACGCATAACCATGTCAATCTCCTCGCTCGCCATGAAGGAGGAATGGAACATCTAATCAAATCCACTGATTACTCTCTCTCAACTGCTTCGGTCGAAAGAGCGCAATATCTTTCCTATCCATTCTTTACATAAGACTCGCAGCTTCATGTCAGTATCACGACATTGTCCAGTCTTATGTAAGTTCTAACATGAAATTCTACACTATCTATTTTTTAACCTCACGTGGAAAATGTCCATACATTTTTTTACACATAGTCTTGCAAAACTAGCATCAATTATTTGGATAGAATTACGTTTTATATAAGTTATCCGTGAAACGTTCATTCATCACCAACCAGTATATATAATATTTTGATTTGATTCAAACAATTTTAAACTATACTTCTTCTTGCTTTACTAAAACTAATGAGTCTCTTAACTCATACATTATCATTATTATGGAAATAATTAATATTTTACTAAACCACATGTGTTGAGTGTGTGGAAAACAGTATGTAAAATAGATAGCAAAATATATTAATAAAGAATCAATGTTGAAAAAGTTACTTTTTCGGGAAATGCTCACAAATACATAACAGCTGATAGTGTGTGAATAGTAACACACAATGTGTGATAGCAAGAAAAATACATAGACATACAACTGGTGTGTTTGGTTACTGAAACTTGTGGCTAATTGGAAGAATTAAAATCCATTTTTAAAGCATAACTGACTAAGTGTTAACACTTTTAGAGAAAATACGTTTATTCACTCAGCCTTGGTATTATAAGCCCAGTATTGTGTTCAAGAATAACAGAGGCGATTATTATTTAGTCGTATCGTTTATAAGCTTCGTTTCACTTTTGTCAGCCAATGAATAAGGGGTAATTAGAGAAAAAAAGTGTTGCGTAATTAGAAACGCACCTCTCATAAACTCTCATTCTGTACGTCCAGTTTCATTAAGAAGCGTAAAAAGACTACACATATTTACGAATAAGCAAGTAATTACTGGTGTTATTACAAAGTTACCTACTCCCAGACCAGTAGCACAACACTAATTTATAGTCTAGTCTATTATACTTTCTAATCCATAATTAAAGTAAGGATTTAGTGATTGATACTGTTTTCCAAGATATTAGAGAAATTAATGTAGCAGACTGCCAGAACTAAAACTCGGCATGTGAACTCCACAGTCTGCGTTTGTAACCATTATATACCGGATAAATGTCTATTACGAGAGAAAATTACGTTTTTTTTATTGTGGAAATGATAACATATTTATAAAAAAACAAACAAACATGTAGATTTTTTAATTTATTTTGTATCTATTTAAACTTGTAGCCATTTAAAACAAAAAAATATTCTGTATTCTTACCGTAAAATAATTTTCAGCTAAAATTTTCTAAAATCAATTAAACGAATGCCACTTCTTGAAATGTATTTACTAAAACCTGTACTGTTTTAGACCATGGGATGACATAATTTGATTTTTTACCAATTCATTTTAGAATAGTTAAAGTTGAAATGTCTAACTTTAACGACATCAGATTAATCACGTAAAGAATAAACTGTACACTCTTCTATGGTTAATGTGAAAAACATCTTGGACTTTATGTTTGGTGTATCTGTTTGCTTGACAGCATATCGACATGCTGCTTCTTGCAATCTCGGAAAAACAATACACAATATTGTAACCGATTCAATAAATAAACACCCCTATATGACTTATTGCAATTCAACAGCGAGTTGACTATTATTCAGTAATATTGTTCATAATGAGTCACAATCAAAGGTAAAAGCAACCCGAGGATTAGGATTAGTTTGATGTATAGATAGAGAGTTATAGATGATAGACGCTCTTCACATACGACACATTCATAACAACAGCACACTTAGTAGGCAGCTATACTTTTTCTTTTTTATAAATGAACAAAAACTTATGTCATTTTTCTAATTTTTTGTACATTTGCTTTCGAAACCTGAAGATAATTCGACGAAGCATTGTAATCGTTCGTTATACCTATTGAACATTTATTATTTTTTTAATTTTAATACAAAATAGAACATTAGACATATAAAAAAAGGTTTAAATGTATAATTAAACAAACGGACTATTTTATTTTTTACAATAGTGACATGAATATAAAAATGCTTCCTAAATAAACATGATAGTAAATATATATATATATATATATATATATATATATATATATATATATATATATATATATATATATATAAGCGTATAGTGTATTATTTGAAAGAAAAGCTATATTTGGAAGTAAATATTAGCGCCAGCATTTGCCACCATATTCTCAAGCCGGTTGGTAACCGCACCGACTGATTTAACAATATATGTTTTTTTAAGAATGGTCCACGAATTATAAAGGCAGAAAAAACAGGATACATGTTAATGAACCTGATAGATTGGCAGTTGGATGATGATGATGATGATAGTAAATGTAAGAGGATTGAAACCCTCTACACACTGAAAAGGATAAAGAAATCAGTAAATCCTCTAAGTCTAAAACATCGCTCATTGCATTCGACGCCCAAAGAGAAAAAAGAGAGATTATTATGCACGTGTGTATATATGTATGTGTATATATATATATATGATTGTAAACCCGCACTCTAACTCTAGAACTGAACAGTGTGTGTGATGCAGAGCAATCGTTTTATATGTTGCCACCGTTAAAAGATCCATATATTACCTTTTATCTTTGTCATGAATACATCTCGAGTAAATGTTAAACTCTACAACGAAATATTTTTAATTATGTTATTTACATTCGAAGAGAAAATACTAAATTATAAAGAATATGCATTAAATAGTAAGAGCATTTTTAAAAATATTTAAATAAAACATGTAGAGTTAAGTAAGGCAAACCACGTAACATAAAAAGTGGCAAATTGTACTATTTTTTTTCACAGAATTCAATGATATTTTCAAAAATATTGATTTGCACACTAATTTTAAAACATTTTCGATCGTTGGACCAACCACTAAAATGAAAATGTTCTAACAATTGAAACCATCTATCAAACACCGGTTAGCAACATTTATTGAATATTTGAAATATCTATAAAGAGCCATAAGGCCTGCATATCTGAAGATTTTGTCACAGCTTTTGGGGGGCGAAAATCTGATCTACAAAACTTGTGCGTAAAAGAAATGTAAATCGAAAACGCTGGAAAGGGATTTGATGAAAAATATACGATTCAAATCATGAAGGCAACATCGATTATTGGCTGTGTCATGTCCAAATCCTGACCTTCTGGATTCTATTTCTTGCCTCTAGGACCAACACTAAGTAGTTCTAACTTTGTCGGACTTGCGGGTTCACTAACTGGAAGTGCACATTCATAGTGATTATAGTTCTGTGTTTGCTTCACCGGAATTGAATCTGCCTGATTCGCATAATGGATGTTGCTTGAGATTATGTAATCGATCATGCCGAATTCGAGTCTTATTGGGTCTATAACGTACAATTACACACGAATAACGTTGGTAGTAGAACAATTAAAATTGTCTATCAGTTTGTAGTAGAAATGCACAAACTCTATCCATACTTAATAATTATTTAATTGACACCTCAGAAACACGAGAGATGATGATAAAAGGTCCGTATAGAAATGAGAGTCCAAAGAGTCCGAGAACGTTCTACTGAAATATTAGTTATGTGTATGTAAGGATCAATTGTGTATTGATTTACTCCTCTCCAGGAGTTAGGCACAAGGCCAACTTTTATCTTACTCCCACAAGTAAGATGTGACCCAAGGTCGGGTCAGGAAAATGGGCTTTAAAAATTGCCTGGGCGCAGTAAGCAATAAACTTACTCCTCCCCGAAGAGGGGAGGCAAAGCCTGGGAAGGTTGACCTCCCAAGACTGCACAGGACAGACCCATTGACCGGCGTAAATCAAGACCTGAAGGGCAAGACAACACGAGTACGGGGTGCAGTATCCATCGGAACAGATACTACACTTTGATCTTAGCCAAAAGGCCAAGATGACATGTTCATGTGCGTTTGCATACGTATTAATGAAATAAACGTGGAGAGCTGTGTGCATATTACCATGCTTGCTTTGTAAGTGAGATAATGTATATATGGACTGTGTATATCTGTTCAGTTAGCGGAGTGTATGTTACTATATTATTTCCTCTCCACGAGGGTAGAGTTAGCCAAAAGGTTATTTTTATGTGGGGAAACCAAGCTCTACACTATTAAAACAAAAATAAAAATTGTCTTAGTCTAGAATGGTTTCCCCTACACTGCCCGAGGACAGGAAAGATGAAGTGTAATATCAAAACAAATGTTTGCAGATGGTTAATATTTCGCGAATTCATCTCGTTGCGCGACTACTGCTTTCTGAATTGCCTTTCGGATTATAGGGATATGCAGGATTATGTCGTGTGCGCTTCTGGTGTCTTTGGAATAAGATAGGAAAATAGCAGGAGCGCTGTGTGTTTGGGTTTATATAGTACGTTCGAAATTTTCGACCGTCAATATCTTTTGTGTTTTTATTAGTTTAAGAAAGCTGTTTTTGTCCAATTGGAAGTCGATGGGTACTTACAACGTTCGCTGCTTCTTTGAAAATGTTATGGGTAAAATATCAATACGTCGTCAACTAATTGTATACAGGGAATACTTACGATATACTATGATACAAATACTCTCATTAAAATAACAAATTAAATTAATGAACATTTTACAAGGATTGTTAATAGTTCCGCTATTAATCAACCTAGATTTTATTAACTAAAAAACGGAACAAAATATCGCACCTCATAATTCGGTAATGTTGTGTTCGTATTAAATCGGATGTAGTGTAGTCATTCACACATTTATACTTTTGAGAAATATTTTAAACTAAAATTACACGACAGCTATGATAAATATATATGTTTGTATAAAGTACCCGTATGCAATGCGTATGTTTGCTAGAATAACCTCACTAAGAAAATGCTGTTAAATAAATTACGATGGTTAATTTTATATTTTCTCTATTTGTGTATATCTGTTAAAAGTCGGCTAATTACTTCCATTTACATCATAGCTTTACCGACAACATTGTTTTTCCCTCGTGAAGTAAACGAGCAATTTACATTTTACGCAGTTGATGTTGAATAAATAATTAACTTACATTTCCCTTGTGTTGTAATAAATAATGCTATGTCAACATGATCTACGCATATTTGTTTTATTTTACTTAGTTCTAAGAAATCCAGGGTCTCTTATTGGGGTTAAAGCTTAATAATCATATAGACTCGAATATTCCATTAAGGTTCTCCTTTACTTCTGAAACGTTAACTGAGTAAAACAGTTAGGAACATTAATTTTCCTCTCACTAATTGAGCATTTGACTATGTTATAGATGCGGATGTTGTGTTATCTTGGTCAAACCGGATCCCAGGACAAGTATTCATGTAGTCTGGTGGAGTATCCAGCTTAGTAATTTTACTATAGACAACACCTCTCGAAGAAGTGAACCATTCCTCGCACACTCCAGTGTAGTCTAGCTACACCGATATACTGTTATTTTGGGCTTATAATACAATGTTATTTAGTATATTTAATCAGGGTCTTGTTGTAGGGAGAATTATCTTCATGCTAAGTTGTCCTGACAAACCCATATCAGAAACATTAGATAATCGGGGATAGTGTCTAGTAAGCATTCAAGTACTCTCCAGTAGGCTGGTGTGGGTGTTGTCTCTTATTTCCTCTTACAATAGACGGGTGGAATTTAGCCCCCTAACAAAACAGGTTGGCACCAATCAAAATATATTGAACTAAAACTTATGTATTTAAGCCTTACTTTAATTTTGAACACCATTTATTACATGATTATGGTTTAACAAAATGTTTTTAAAAAAGGCTAATGGTGTCTAAAAAAAAGAAATGTAAAGTCTGGGAATCATGCGTGATTACTGCCTAATTATTAAGGATACAATTTTTAGCATATCTGACATATTCACATAGTCAGTTGTGCCTATATTAAACTTCCTTAAAAATACATAAAATAAAATGAGCCTTGGAGAATATTTATTAATTAATATTTGATACGTCTTGTAACAAATTCACTAAACTCGGATGATTCTGAATGTTCACAAACGAGTACTACCCCCTTTAAATATTCACAAAACTGAATTAAACTAAGTATAAATAATTCACCCGTATGATTAGCAGCTGTATTAAAAAATCATGTTACTTTTATTAACATGTTATTAAACCTGTGTTGTTACTTTTAATTTGCAAGAAAAATACAAAATATTTATCTAATTTAATTTCCATTATAAGTGTATACACTATTGTCAAAACAGATCTTGTGAGTTGCCTAGCCGTGAATAGGAGTGGGCAGGTGCGTGGGTTTCCTGATGCATACCGTCGCGGACTATTGAATCGTTGTTGTTAGTTACACTGTAGTATCGTTAGGTGTTGTATTCTCCTCAGCTATCGTTAGAATAGCAACATGTTATCAATTCATCGTCCACAATCAGTCGTTTAAAATAGATACTGTTTCTCGTAATTCAAAAACAAAATTAGTGTTATTCTTTGCATAAAACAGAAATCAATCCGAGCAACAAAGAAGACTGTCACATACGTGTGCTATATCCACTGGCGACGATGAACAGACGAATTATCTCAGCAGACGTCTACTTAACAAGTAACAAGGCAGACCTACGTAGATTCAGGCATGCCCTTTTGCATACCTGAATAGCAGATACGATTAGTTATTATTACCTACGCCAAGTTGTTTCGGTCTATATTATCTCTATGATTGTTTGTATTTTTGTTTGTTTGTACACAACCTAGCGTACTCATCGCTTGACCAATTGTCAACTTACTGGCTGAAAATATCGCCAATTTTCAAACTTAAAACATACTTAATGTTGGGATACAAGTCAAAGTTCAAGATAAAGAGCACAGAAAAGTAGAAGTAACTGTTTAATGTAACTTTATTCCTGCTCATCATAGAGTCTCTCAACTGTGGCCATGTTGTAGCCAATGATGTCCTGACTCTTATACGCCGTTTTTATTGACCTATCATCTTGATCTTTAAAAGTTCGATCAGGGTCCAAATTTTAACAAAATCTTAATTTTCTTTTGTTTTCAAATCTTATGTGGTGATCTGATACTCTTTGAGAACCGAAACAACTATGCAGAATGTTAGCTTCATCAGATACATATTTTTCAGTTATCAACATATTCATTGCAAAAATTAAGGAATACTTAATCAAATAGCGGCAACTAAATCCCAGATAAAACGTTAGATGATTCTTACTGACATATGTACTTGTTTGACAATCAAATGCCTCAACATGAATTTGATTTATAAATGTATGTTTTTGCCTGGTCGCGAATACAAAGTGATTTAAAAAATATATATGCTACTTTTAAATTCTTATATCAATTCTGATCGATCTATAGTAAACAGTATTTTTATTCTAGACACTATGTTAAAAATGCGAAGCTCACAGCGTCTTCAAGGGAATTTGAAAACATATATATGCTACTTTTGAATTCTTATATCAATTCTGATCGATCTATAGTAAACATTTTTTTTATTTTAGACACCAAGTTAAAATGCGAAGCTTACGGCATCTTCAAGGGAATTCAAAACTCAAGTAATATTGCTCAATTGGTGCCCAATAACTATAGATAATATTTCATGAACATCTGAGTTGTTTCAACTTTCAAGTTGGACAAATATCAACTTAAGTCTAATACTTATAACAACTGCATCTATAATTGATCAATAACATTACGAGGCGCTTCAAGTCTACATTTCTGCAAAACTATAAGTAAATAAAGT